>JBBPDB010000140.1:15212749-15223198 GCA_037974465.1 Brachypetersius altus
TGTGAGTGTGAGTGTGTGTGTGTGTGTGTGCGTGTGTGTGTGTGTGTGAGTGTGGTGGGTGCCCACACGTGTGTGTTTGTCTTTAATAAACATCTGTTTTAGTCGCAGGTTCATGTGTCTTTTTTTGAATCAAAAGGTTTTAAAATGTCTTTCTACTATTAGGAGTGCTGAGCAGTTGTGGAAATTGTTCTTCTTTTGTTAGGGAATAAAAGAGTGTTGAATTTGATGGTAAAAGTTTTCCTCAGTCCTGCCACAATTTGTTTCGAAAATAGTTGTCTCAGGTATTTCAACACCTGCATCCAGTAAAAGTTCAGTGTGGGACTGGCTGAATCCTATTCAGCTAGAATAGCTAGAAAAGGGTTGACGGACAACTGCAAATAATATCAAATAATGGTCATCAGCGGAAAATGACTGGCTTGCAAGTGACGTACATTCCCTACTCAAAATGAGAGGGCTGATTCAAGTCCAGCGACTTGGCCCACTTGTGATGACCTGGCAATTTGCACAGGGCTCGAGTGTCGAACCCAGTGTGCAAGCTATTACCAAAAGAGTAATTCTCCTTATTACATGCCCCATCTCAGATTATGAACAAAGTGGCAAAGGGGCTATAAAAAAATTAAGGCTTGTGTCTTACAGTGCCAGCTCTTAGAAATACATGTCAAATAACAGTTCAGTCATCCAGGGCAATTAAACTTCATGATACAGATGTCGCCTACATAGAGCAGATTAGTAACTGGGATCAGTTGTAGTAGGAAAAGATGTCCAATAAATCATTATTTTTCCATGTCAGTGAGCACCACAAAATGATGTTTGATGTATAAAATGAAAAATTAAGCACTACTTGAACATCACTGGTGGAGTGTGTATATATATATATAATATATATATTTGAGGTGGACATAGATTAAACATTTTAAAGCCGTTAACGCCGTTTGTAATCTTGGCGTTAACGGTGTTAACGCGCGCGAGATGAAATAGGAAGGTGTTTTTTTTGTTAGGTAATGCCCTGTTATAGTCTCCAGACTGCTGGATACCTCTTAAATGAATAATTAGACTCACCTGTGGTTGAATTCTTGTTCATTAGAATTTTGTAGTTTTCTCCTAAGACTTTAGTTTGGTTGTACTCATTTTTGTAACATTGGCTTGAATGAATTTGTTGGGAAAATCACTGTTTTGTGTGTGTGTGTGCAAACTTAACACATCTTGTTTGCAATCAATGGCACACATTTGTGGGAATATTTTGTAGTATATATGATTTGTATCCAGTGTGGGTCCTCAGTTTACTCTGTTTACATGACTGCTGATAGAAATGTTTTTCTAATGTGTAGAATGTTAATTCCACTCTGGTAAGTGTCCCTGTATGTATGCAGTGGTTGCTTGACTGGAGCCTCTCTCTCAGTTTATGTTAATCAATCACCATCTGTCCCTGGTGGTCCATTTAAACACCGCCCTGTTTCAGGTACACCACGTGACATTGCCAAGCTCTCCGTCTGTTCTGCATGGGGGCTCTATGAAGGGACAGTAGTAACAAGAGTTTAGTTAAATATTCATGTTCAGGGACAGCCACAGCCATGCTCAAAGCAATGAAATGCAGAGGAAACAAAAGGCTTTTCTGGAACCTCTAAATTTGAGTCACGTATTTAATTCAGTCTCACTTGGGATGCAATTTCTATCATCAGTTTTACTGTGTGAATCCTGTTTAAAAATAGTTAATTTAATGTAAGAATGTAATGCAATGTAATGTAATGTCAACGCTACATGAAGCTAAAATGATTTGCCACGTTTGCCATCTGTGTTCGCAGAGTAATGGACCAGCATGAGATGGATGACATCCGCCTGATGGTCCAACAAGAGATGGTCCAAACACTTCAGCAGGAGCATGAAATCATCACCAGTGCCAGTGACTACTGTTCCCCTGGTGACGACCCTGACAATCCAGAGGAAATCATAAGCATAGAAGAGGCGGAAAGAAGAAGAATTGAAAAGTTCCTGAAGGATGTACTACTCATTAAGCAAGGCAACACAAAGAAGGCCTCAGAAGGTCCATCATTGGAGGACTTCCCTCCACTGCCTTGTGCTGCATCATCACAACAAGGATGGTGTGCTCAAAAAGTTTCTTCTGATATTTCCCCCTCAAGTTCTAAAGGCTTGACATCTACAAAACCTCAAAGAAAGCAGAGGAAGAAAAAGCAACAGTTCAAGTCTCCACTACACACCAACAAAGCAGCGACGAAGGAGATCCAAGCAGCTCTGGCCTCCAAAGCCCATAATGAGCCCCACAGCCAGCTGTCACGTTCATGCCAGACTGGCAATGTCACAGGAGCAGAAAATGTGTCCACTGCAGACACTGTTTCTGACGATGGGAAAATGACTAAAAAACAGGGGCGTTCCAATTTGCCTGTGTTTTCTTCACTCCATGCTGGAGGGAAGCCTATGATTGAACACCTTTCCATTACAGGTAATTATTAGTGTACTGCAATAACAGGAGTGCCATGATTATGATGGCTTAATATGTCTGTGTGAGTGTGAGCAAGATACATGGTGACCTGGGATTCAGAGTATGATTCAAAGGTGATGAGAGAGCGTGACTTGCAGTTACAAGCACATATCATTTGAAATGTCTCAGTAGCTAATGGTATACTGAGTGATTCATGCCAGTCAGATTTATTGTTAACGTTTTCTACATTTTGCATTTCCTGAACTTTGTTTCAATGATTTTCAGTGTAACACTTTTTCTCCACTCCTGTAAATGGTTTATATTACCTTGGCAGCACATTTTTGACCACCTATTGCTAAATTACCAGATTACCAGATTGCTGTATATTGTGTGTCATAACTACCTTTAAGCAGTTTTCCATTTTCTAGTTATTAATGTAATATAGCCACACCCGTGTGCTCACGTATGTTGATTATTTGGTAGAATGAGAGGAGTTCATATGTGCAGAGGACAGAGGGTGAGTGTGTGCACAGGAGATGATGGCAATTTATTCGACCTTCAGAGACCCAGTACTCTTTATGGCATGATCGCACAAAGAGATCTGTTTAAAGCTCCCCACTGGCTGCTTAGCCATACAGCCATGCTAATCTACTGCTGACGGGCTGCATTTGAATTACGCAGAATTTTTCATTTCATGCACATTAACAGGCTTACCATTTATATAAATCTATAAATGTTCAGCCTTTTTTTCTCAGATACTGCCGGGTCACACTGATGGAAACGGCTTTTAAGGTAGCAGTACTTTAACGATAATGATCAACAGTATGTCATTCTATCGGCTGTGGAATCCGTGGTGTTGACAACACAAGACACTGATGTATGACTCACATTAGCTCTGTGCAGAGAGTGTTGTTTTGGTTTGTGAGGATGGCCTATGGACAGTGCTCTGTCAGCTCTCGCCTCGGGACAAGAGAGGGGCTCCACTCCAACACCAAGAGTCACTCATTATTTTGAAAATGAAAAAGAAAAAAGCAAACTTGAAATAGGGAACATCAGTCCAAATCGATACGGCTATTTTCCTTTTGGAAATGGAGGCCGTTTGTAATGGAAGTTGACTCTAAACACAATCGATTTTCGATCTGCATTTTTTTCCTCCTGCTACCTGTACTCTTACATCCAGGAGGCCATGAGCTGCCCATAGTATAGAGAGCCCAAAATGGCTGATCAGGAATACTGCGCAACACAGTAATAAGCAGCACAGTAATAAGCAACACAGTAATAAGCAGCACAGTAATAAGCAGCACAGTAATAAGCAGCACAGTAATAAGCAGCACAGTTGGGGTGGTTGTAAAGTTGTGACTTTCTAAAATATTATGCAACAATTTCATTATGTTGATGTACAGACTAAAATACAGTTTAAAACATGCAGTCATTATTATCATTAGTGAGATTATTAATAGTGCACTTAGGACTTCAATTAAAAAAATATTGAAAATACTTTATTGACATTTAAGTGTGGGCCCTGTAATAAAATGTTTCACTTTTTATTTTTTCAATTAAATAACAATAATTCATAGATAATGTAAAAGTTAAGCAATAGTTACAAATAAGGGCTATAATAAAATATTTGTAAATTCATCTAGTCTACAGCATCGTTCACATTTTATTATGCAAGTCTGACAGGATTTTTGCTGCTATAGGTGAGCTGTGTGTGAATATGTTTCAAGGATGAGTTGATGTTTTTCATGTGAAATGTTTACATATTTGATACCAACCACAGGCAGTTTTATGTACTGTATATAGCTAATGTATTGAACACCATGAACGGATAAGCTACCGATTGCCCAAACAGCTGCTAAATACAGCTGCTGAATAATAAATTCACTTGCTCAATGGTAACATCATTGGTAACATCATGGTAACAACATGAATGGGTACAAATCTTGTGAAAAGCCTTCCAAGAACAGTCAAAGTTGTCAGAGCTGCAATAGTGGGACCAACTCCATATGTATTTTAATGCAAGGCCATTAAAGTCCTGTTGTTGTAAGGGTCAGTCACCCCAATACTTTTGTCCATAGTGTATAATTGGGCTGGGAAACCTGATCTCAACCTGAATTGCGATTCAAATGACTTCATGAGATGTCTTGACATTTGTTGAAGGCTTTAGTCTGTTCTAAGAAATCACAGTATGCTGTTTATATGGGCACTTGAGTAACTGGGTCACTGAAATGAAACTATCAGAATGTAATATAAAATATATTCATTCAGTGAAAAGGGGCTTTCTCTTTGAAACTTCCACTTGATACGGGGTTGGGGGGGGCAGTTTGGGCAGGTTTATATTATTCACATTTTTCTATTGTTCAGCTAGTATTTCTGCTTTGTCCTCCTGAAGATGGAGATGGACTGCAGGAAAAGAGTGCAGATGGTGCGCGTGTGGTACATGACCCGGCTGGCGCTGCCACAGCAAGGAAGGCAAGGAAGGCAGCTGGCTTCTCTAAAAATGCTAGAAGCCATCTCTTCCAGGAGAATGCCACAGTTCTAGGGAAGAAAACCCAGAGTTCAGCCAGGGCCAAAGGTAAATCTCTCTCTCTCTCTGTCTCTCTCTCGCTCTCTCTCACCCTGTCTGAAAGGTATTGTTATGGCTTCTTCAATGAGTTTGTCCTCTGTCTTTGTATAACCCCTCACAGTAGGTGCACCAATAGGCCATTTCACTGAGATCCAAGCACAAACATACCAATATGATAAGGCTGAATGGCGGAAGAGCAGCAGTTTTTTGCCAAAGGAAGCACAATTGCCAGAGCACCATGGACCTTCTCCAACCACAGGGATGCCTGCTTCAGGTTGTGGTCCACGTAAACCATTGTGCCACCCGCCAGGTTTCACCCAGCCTCAGGTACATTACAAATTCCACACGTGCTCAGATTCTCTTCAGAAAGTGCAGCCTATAGTTTTTTGGTAGCCTAACATGCTTGTCATTGAAAGGAGCATCCTTAGAAAACATTCTTTACTCAAATAAAAACAAAAGGCATGCAATTCACAGCGCATTCTATAATGTCCCTAACTGAAAAAGAAGCTGCAAAGACATTTTGAATGTGGTTTTGTGATGCTACACAGACCAACACATTTACAGCTACATAGCCCACAGCAGTGCAGCCCATTCATGTTGAGTGTTTCACCCTAACTACTTTTAACAACTAATCAGAACAGAAGTCATTACAGGGCAGTAACATGAACAGCAGTTTTAATTTCAGGGGATTTAGTTGGACTGGAAAATTGGTCATGCATAATAATTCCAGGGAATAAAATCCATATCCATATGGGCTTTGGGCAATGTGTACAGTGATACAATTATTCATCTTGTCATTTACTAATCACTTTTCAGACTGTTATATCTCTTACTATCATATCTGTATCAGCATATTATTGTTCATTTGAAGAAGAAAAAAAAAGGTTCAGTAAATTCTGGATTTTTTTTTGTCGTTGTTGAAAAAAGGGGAGGCAAAGCAAGTGAAAGATGACAACAGATAGGCTCAAGGTCAGCAAAACCTTATAAAAGATTTATTTGTGGCAGGAAACAGCTGATGTAAGTGCTTTAAGTAAAAGTTCATCATCTGTTCCTGAGAGTGATCCACTGTGCCTCTCCAAACCCTTCCTCGGATCTTGCATTTATATTATTTACATCTATACCCTGTGCCAGCCTCAGCCTCCACCTTTATGTAAAGTTCGTCCAGGTTCTAAAACATTAATGAGTACACATCAGCAAGAATGCGCGGAAGACTTTTTGGAGGGCTTTGCTGTTGGGGGGGACTGCATTGTAGGTACTATTGCTATGGTGACACATAGTTTTACATAAAGCCTGGCTTGAGGCTGGTGGTTTACACGCCAGCAAGTGTCCGTTAACATCTCATCAGTCACTCCTGCTTCTCTCCAGACCTTGAGGGTAAATGTATTTTCATAGCATGTCACCCCATCATTATTACATCCAGAACTACTGCAGAATAAGATATGTTGAATTAGAAGAAGAGAACACAGCAAAAGTCAAAAACATCAAATAGACAGTTCACAGCTAAAAGGGCCAAATGGCCAAATTGCCAGAAGGGTCTGTTCTGATCTTTGATTGCTTAGGCATGGCTAATTTGGGAAAGAAATGAAGGGCACTGAGGGAGGCATGAGAGTTCACATGCAACAGTTTGATCAAGCTCTTAAGCCCATTTACATGGCTGGGTGCAGTTGCTAGGCTACACATGTCCCTTGTTCTGCAGCATTTTGTGTTTTCATTTGCAGCCATCATGTGAGCATAATTTGGACAATCACTGAAGAAATTCTTGTATCTTGAAATATTTATTTGATATGCAGGTGTCTGCTACTGGTGTACATCAGAAATGAACTCGCGGCAGTCCTTGAGTAAGTTCACGATTCCCCGGTTATATTTCACAATAGAAGAAGTAGGACAGAGGGCAGAGATTGAATAAGAGAGTGGGAGGCATGTCATAGCTTACATATACACTGAAATCACCAGCCTCTCCTTTTGAAATAGAAAGAAAAATGATCATGAACTTTAAGCACTTTGCCACTGTATTTGTCATTAATCTTTGGTGTAAACAGGCACGCATGTGGTCTAAATTCTAATGACTGAGAGCATTGGTCTGTTTGAAGCAGTGGATCTGTTTGAATTCAGGACACTTAATTTCATGGCAATTTCAGATGTCAGGCTCTGTCAACCAAAAACACAGATTAGGGGCCGATTTTATTGAATACTCACTTCACCCAGATACACCAGAAGAAATTGTTATGATCTGAGCTATCTATTCCTCAGTTTGGCCATGGTCACAGGCACACCAGATACATTCCATATGAAAAACTGTTTTAGTTATGATTTGCCTTCAGGACTAAATTGCATATTTCATGCAATTCTTTGTACACCTCACCAGTTGATTCTTTTTAGGAAATCCTATGGATTTTGTGCAGATAGTTGTTGCTGATATAAATATATATATTAAATATATATATGCAGTTTTATTTAATTTTTTGTGTGTATTTGTATATTGGCATTGACTATGAGCCCATTTTACATTGAGTGCAGGAAGTTTGCATGTTATAGATTTGTTGTGTTGCACCTGATTGTGTCATCTTGTCTGGACAAAATGTTGATCTTTAGTTCATTAACTCAATACACACATGCATCATTTCACAATTTTAATCTTTTCGAACTAATTTCTGACATCAACTAGTAGCATTAGAAACCAATAAAACTCTGGGCTAATCCCATCTGAAAGGGATTTAGGTGGATTATTGCTAAATAGAATGCAACATACCTATACGTATATTAAAGATGAAATAATTAATTTAGTCATGAAGCAGTTGAATGTCTTGTGATGGTTGGCTTCTTTTTCTAGGCTTTTTCCCAGTAAAGCAGGGCCCCATAACCTCACTCTTACTGCTTAATTACTGCTTATCAAACTGCTTAATGATAAAATGAATTATGACTGCAGTTTTGTCGCTGAATACTGATTTTGAAAATTTGAAGCTTTATTTTTTAATGTCATTATAACAGTGACAATATAAAATTCACTGCCCTTTACTGTCATTATGAACCAAAACAGCCCTCCATCTCCTGCACAAATTTCAAGGATTTGGGAGGATTAAAGCAAACAGTGCATTCATTGTAAATCAGAACAGAATTCAAACTGTCAGACAGCACTGGGAGAAACATTACACATTTATCAGTGCTGGGAAAAGTAGAAAAACGAAGTCTAAGTGTCATTTCTCATACATATTAAAATATGCATCTAATATGTGTCCATCTAATGCATTGTATAATAAGGGAGAGAGGAGAATAAGTGTATGGGGACAGAGGAAGGGAGGCACAGTAGACGCCCCTGCTTAGTGGGGAGTCTGCTGAAGTCCCTGAAGCTTAATTTCAGAACCGATTAAGGTTCTGTTTTTCACCGCTCATTGTGTCCACCATTTCTAAATCCAAATGAAGACTTTTTTGGAAGATCTATGAGCACAATCTTCTTCGTAAGCTCATCCTATTTTAGGCTATATCTGCTGCACCTTCACTACAAAGAACTGGAAATCATATTCTGGAAGAATCAAGAATATTTTTAGAACAACAGTTATGTGATGTAGATTCAGTAGTGTGGGGTGTATAACAGTCTTAAAAAGGCAGTACATTTCTATGTGTCATCTCTAGCCCATTTAAAAATAAAAACAGTAGTAAACTCTATGTGGCAGCCTTGTTCAGAATTTCTCAGGTGTGCTGCGATCTGATCTGTGGTTTTTGCTATTTTATGTGAATATTTAGCTTTTAGGTGAGCCAGCATTTCAGTTCTCACCTAAAAGCTAAATATTCACATTTTCAGGTTTTGCCAAATGCGTGTGGTGTTTTGAGAACGCCTGAGAGCATTTGACAGCAGAAACCTTGTTTCCTGAAATGCGTGAGAGCAGGTGACTTCTGATCGAAAAATGACGTTTCTGTATCTGTGTTAATGGGCCTCTTCTGCTCCACGGGGTCTGTTGGGACAGTGCTTAATTAAAAGTGTGTTCCCTCATTTATTAATTTGCTTTCCCCAGGAAAGCAGCCCTCTCAAATCCACGTCACTGTTGACTTTCTGCACAAGGCATCTGCCTTGGAATATCTCAGCCTGCCGACTTATTGGCACTTTCTTGGCTTTGTTTGTTAGCCATTGATTTTTCTCTCCTTTTCTATATTCTCATTTTGTTAGTTACACTCAACCACTCTTTATTCCATTGTCATGGGACTGTCCTCCCTTGCATTCTTATCCTATCAAACAACACACCTCTCCGCCTTTTGCCCTGGTTGGTCAAGGGTGGTCTGAGCCCTTTTCATGTGTGTGTGTGTGTGTGTGTGTGTGTGTGTGAGTGTGCACATGGCTTATCGTTGTGTTGTCTCTGTAGACGTGCTGGCTGCCCAGGTCTCTCCCATGCTCAGGCCACACTTTCAACTCTTGCTCTTCTTTATATTCATGTGCTATTAGACTCCTATTAGAGTGTGTCCTAGTTGGATGTTTTTTTTTTTCTTTGCTGTGACGGAACCTACTGAGATGTTTTGTTGAACTGAAAAGCATTTTGAGATGTTCAGTTTTCCACTGTGTTGCAGCTGATCTTGTGGTTGAAATGTTCAACAAAAAGTGAAGGCCAAATATTAGTTTGTGGTAAGTGACACTGATAAATGACTGGCTGAACAAAGTGGTGTCCCTAATAAAGTGGCCGAAATTATAAAGTGTGTGTGTGTCTGTCTATCTAAGTGTGTACATCTACGTGTGTAATACGCAGGTTGACGGGCATGTACGCAGCCTGCAGGGAAAACTAATTGAATATGGGGAATGCTATTTGTTTGACTGTCGGTGGTGATGGATGCCCCTCATAAGGGCTTGGAGATACTGGATCATTCTTTAGTCTTGTGTTATCTGTCCTTGCAGCCTGCCTCATTCGCTCCAAACATTCGGCATCATTTGTTTTCACTCTTTATTCAGCACACTTTTCCTCTTATCGCCTGATCATAGATCAACAAGGTAGTACGGTGGCAGATGTGCAGGCACATGCGTCTTTTCCCACTTGTGACGCGGAGCTGAAGCCAGAGTGAAGGAGGAAATGTCAGAAGGCACGCCCTTGAAACACCAGGGGCGCGTGTCCTTGACATGAGACAGTAACTGTGGGCAGGGCTGACCTGAGTGATCGTGGAGGTTTTTTGTGTAAGTGGAGGTATAACGTCACCTCGGAGCCTCATGGCTTTTGAAATGAATCAGTGCCAGGCTGTAATCTAGCCGGGTTATTTAGTGAGGTGCTTAAGCTCTGTGGGTAGTTGTTTAAGGCATGCTGCTTATTGTGAATTATGGGTTCTCTTCTTTCACCTGCAGTTGGCCATTTGTATTCATAATTTGCATTCATTCATCATACTGAATACTCAGTCGTCTGTGTGTGTGTGTGTGTGTGTGTGTGTGTGTGTGTGTGTGTGTGTGTGTGTGTGTGCGTCTGTGTGTGTGTGT
>JBBPDB010000140.1:15223298-15234508 GCA_037974465.1 Brachypetersius altus
GGGGTGTGTGTGGGTGTGTGTGTGTGTGTGTGTGTGTGTGTGTGTGTGTGTGTGTGTGTGTGTGTGTGTGTGTGTGTACCTGTCTGGTTTGAGTACAGCTGAGACCTCACAACTGGAGCATCAAGCTTGTCAGAAAAACACCAGCAATATGAGCTAAATGTATTATCTCAGTGGAAGTGTCATATTCACATGGATGCAGTGGAATCCGTATCCCTCACAGTATGATTTATGTAAGAGTGAAGACAACGAGAGTGACGAGTAGACTGCCTCAGATCATGCCCCTTTGATGTCATGTCAGGCATCCATGGCCTTTCACATCTAAAAGGAGAGAAAGCAAATTAATGTGCCACACAGAGGCGAGAACAGAGGCGCTTGCCATCTCTCTTACTTGCTGAGAAATTGTTTGAATGGAAAAAACAAAGTCGAAATAGAGAGCAGGCTTCAGGGAGAAAGAGTGGGCAGACATTGGTCTGAAATTTGTAATTCTGTTCATTGTTACAAGAACATTGCAGTAGTGTTCATATTTCTGCAGCCCTTTTCACTAACATTTTTTTTATCCTTTCTCCTATGTTTTCAGTCAAGTCAAGCTGTGGATTTTAATCTGTTCCTTTTCACAGATGACACCAGAGAGTATAGCAATGGCCTGCCTACTCTTCAGGCAATGGCATACTGCAGCCAGGCTGTGTGGGAGTGCCTGTTCTGCCCCAGGACACGTCTACGTCCAACCCTTCCACATGTCTGGGGAGCCCTACCAGCAGCTTCTTCCACTCTTCAACAGGTAGGTGTTCAGCTCTGTGTAGGATAATGACTGAAGCTTATTGTCGCTGTCCAAAGATATAATTTCATTTTTGTTTCTCCAACATCATTTTTTCCATCATCCTTTACATTGTGTAAACCTGTAATGGAACTGTTAATTTTTTTTACTTTAAAATTAAATTAAAAGGGAACAATGCTTAGCCTTTAAAGATCAATTCATAATATCTGGTCTGTGCATCGCAATAGTGCTAGGAGGTGTAAAACTGAATACTTTATATTGTATATTGAGGATACTAAATCAATAATAAACCCACCCTCAATACCAATCAAAAATGAACTTAAACAGCTGATTTGAACAATGAACTACATGAACATTGTGTTAGTGATTTCATTGTTAAGGAGTTAAACCCTGCTTAAAGGGGCATTTAGGAAAAATACAATTATGTGGTCATGAAAAGAAGTGATTGAGCATTTGAGAAAAATCTTTCACTGCAGGAAGCACAGGAAGCAGTAACATAAAATTGTTATGAATACATTGCTTCGTAGCTGAACCATTTTTAATGATAGTTCTAAGAAATGTATCATTCAATAATTTTTTGTGGTGGAGGGGTACATACATCAATAGATAATAGATTATTAATGATAGCACAATTGAAAAAAAGCAATGCAAGTTGTTAGAAGAAGCCTATGGTTGCCAAGCAGCATGCAGTCAAAGATCATTAACAGCATAGTAGGTTGTAATAGCTTGGAACAATAACAGGGTGTATGTAAATCAGGTATTTTACAACAGATTCAAACAGTGTTCAACCAATCGGATTTGTCTCACGTTTGTTGTAACAGTTACGCATCTACAGGAATATAGGGATCTGGTTTTGAAAACAAAGAAGCCATTAACTCACAGGACATGAACACCAATAGGTCATACAGGGATCAGACTGGCCAAGGTTCTCATAGCAACATGTACAGGGATCAGAGTGGCCAAGGTTCTCATAGCAACATGTACAGGGATCAGAGTGGCCAAGGAACTCATAGCAACATGAACAGGGATCAGAGTGGCCAAGGAACTCATAGCAACATGTACAGGGATCAGAGTGGCCAAGGTCCTCATAGCAACATGTACAGGGATCAGAGTGGCCAAGGCCCTCATAGCAACATGTACAGGGATCAGAGTGGCCAAGGCCCTCATAGCAACATGTACAGGGCTCAGAGTGGCCAAGGCCCTCATAGCAACATGTACAGGGCAAACCAAACTTTAAACCATAACTACAAAGGCAGAGACAAACACACACAAGCACACTCAAAGCCAAACACACTCAAAACACATATGGAGGTGAAAGCAGGTTGGCAGTTAAGGTTGGAACTATTCTATTTATAATAACGCACCTTAGTAACAAAAAATGAACACACAGAACATTACAGAGTTGCCGTAGATTATTACTTTGCAGTGTGCCAGGCATTGCCTCTTAAATGATTTTTTCTTATGTATTTTTTATTATCAACTATTTTGGTATTCATCATGTTGTTTTTGACCCAGAGAAATATCTGAAAATATCAGTGTACATTGGGATACAGGTCTGAACTTATTTTCCCTACCAGGTATAATAGCTAAAGTATTAATAATAATATTAGTGGTGATGGTGCTAATAATATTAATGGTGGTACAATTATGGCACTAATAAAAGTGCTTCTATCTTCTGACCAGTTTGCTCTGAAACCCACTGGTTTTCAGTACCATACTGACTGAGCATGTCTCCGCTGTGTTGCTGTAATGTTTAGGATCTTATGTGACTATGGATGGAAAGCTGTAATCATGAACTTTTATATTATAATGGAAGCATTAGGAGTTATTTTACATTGAAAAATCATGCTTTTCAGTTAATTTTTCAATATTTCTGTGTTTCTTTTTTCTCTGTATTCCCTTGATCTTTTTTTTCCCCAGTGACACTTTTCCAGACAATGTGAATCCCGAGGGAGTGAGCAGACGGCGTTTCATGCACACACCAAACGGTAAGGTTGATTAGCTCTGTTCTTTGAGGGGACAATTGCACCCAGTCCTGCGTCATGGGGCAGGTGAGATGAGCTTTTTCGGGTCACTCAGGCTTTAGATAAAAAAAACCCTCTCACCTTAAAAAAAATGTTCACAATGAATGTGAGCATGTCCATAACCTCATGTTGCCTTTGTACCCTGATGGCTCAGCCTCAAAATTGCTGAAGTGTTAGGACTGCAGGCTCTCTTAAAAGGCTCTAAAAATCAATGCTTGCTCAGAATTATCATGGAAAGAACAAAGCAGCTGCATTTTAACTCTAGTTCTCTTTTACAAAAAGTAATTTAAGTGACCTGTAGAGGGTTAAACGTGAAGCCCAAACCTGACCTTACAAACTGAGAGCTGGACAAGACTTACTTGAGCAGGAGTTCGCCCGTCTTGGAAAGTGCGGAAAGAAGCAAGAAGGTTCGTTGAAAATGCCCCTGAAAAAGCCCCGTTTGGATAAACTGGTACTTTACACAGTACTTATTGTTAAGTCAAGTCAAATAGCTTTGTCATTATAGCCATGTGCATAGTACACAATGAAACAAAACACTCCAGGACCATAGTGTAACATAAGAACAAAAAACAGAAAACAGGACAAAATTTGCAGACTGCAAAGAGAGCAAGAGAGAGAATAAAATAACGGGTCAGACAGCATTTAGTACAGTCAACAAAAGCAGCTACAACACAATTTGAATGAGTACAGTATTATGATACATACCGTATTCTAGTAGCCAAGTCGTGAAGTGTGCAAAACTGCTAGACATCAATAGATAATAGACAATGAAAAATTGTGCAAATAATGATGGTACAGCGAATGAGCAGGATATAATATATAGATGACTTGTATCAGGCAGAACAGTTCTATACTACACACATAGTGTTAGGAGAAGGAAGAAGTTCAGTTCAGAGGTGCCTTTTTTAATGTGTGTACAGTTATGATGGCCTGACAAAAGAGGCTTGTATGCAATGGAACCTTTACTATAAGGGGGGAGGGAGAACAAGGTGTGTAAGGGGTGTGTGGGGCCTCTTATGGTCCTGGTGGCTCTGCGAATGCAGCGTGTATAAATATATGTGACAGTAGGCCGAGGTTCTGACAATCTTCTCAGTTATCCTCACTATCCTGTGTAGGGTCTGGCGATCCACCTCTCTCTGTTATTCTCATTGATCAACTTTATGATGTGGTTTGAGCTGTGCATTGCTGCACAGTCATAGGTCAGCAATGTGAACTGCAGAGGGCTGAGCTCACAGCCCTGGAGGGATCTGTGTGGACAGGTTATGGGGAAGAGAATGCAATGTGAGAGTGAGAGTGAGAGTGAGTGAGAGAGAGTGAGAGAGAGTGAGATATCGCCCTGAACAATTCCCTAACAGGCTCAGTTGGTGTGACAGACAACTAAACAGTATTATAAGCACAAGGTAACAAGGTTTTTTACGTTAAAGCCAATTGAATACAGTCAAATTCGCAATCAAAAGGAACAAAACAGTGGTGTCCGAGACGCTTCAGTTCACTTTATGACATGGTTATCACAGGTGGTAAAAGACAAATTTAACAGTAAAAGAGAAAACATTTCGTATATGATTTTGATGAAATGATAATATTGGAGATATATTGTCTTGCAGATATATTTTTGTCTTGTTTTGGTCTAAGCAAGAGATACAAGTTTATAAAGAATGCAGTTGTGTCTCACCAAACGTCCGTGCAGTGTTATATACATGTAACTGAAAGTATTGTAGTTCGGATAGTCACACTGGTTTGAAATGGTCAGTGTCAGTGTTTGACAGTATTCAGTTCTCATATGGCTCTGGGATAGAAGCTGTTGTTAAGTCTGTTTGGACTTGATATAATAGACTTGATGCGTCTGCCAGAGGGGAGCTGGGCAAACAGATGATGTCCAGAGTAGGATGTGTCTTTCACTATGTTGGCTGCTCTACTGAGGCATTGAGAGCTGAAGAGGTCCTATAAAGAGGGCAGCTAGTAGCCTATGATCTTCTGTGCAGTATTGATGACCCTCTGAAGGGCCCTCCTGTCTGCTGCTGAGCACCTGGCATACCATGCAGGGATACAGTGCATCAGCACCCTCTCAATGGAGCAGCGGTTGTAGGATAATAGCAGCTCTTTTTACACCAGCAGTCTTTTTTTCTGAGAATCCTCATGAAGTGGAGTGGGTAGTACAGGAGAGAGCTTTAGAAATGTGCAAATATTCTTCATTTTGTTTTTAAATATTTTATTCACATTGAACTCAGTGACACATAAATTCATAAAAGCACTATTTATTTGAGTGAGCATAAATGACAGCAGCCTTCCCTGCACTGCATTCTCAAAGGTTTAAAATGTCCAGATCAGTTTAGTGTTGCCAGCATTGTAAAGAATCGTGAACTTGAAAACTATATCTGAACTTGATGAAACATGACCACTTACATTAAGTGTGAATAGGTTTGGACAGGTTCAGATTTTTGAATGTGTCCAGTTCAAAATTCATGTTCAGGTTCTCACAACTGATCTCCCACTCAGTTTTAGTTTTGTATTTCATCTTTTTAGTTTTAGGTTTCACCCTTCATTTAAGTAGGACTTACACTTAATTTTAGACAGCTGATTATTTTTGTACAGCTGTTATTATTTTATATACCTTTGTTAATTATTTACCCATGTTCTAGCAACAGCTATTACTGTCACTGTCATTACTGTCAACTAGGGATGCACCGAAATGATTTTTTTGTGCTTCTGTGCTTCATACTCTGCATGGCGATCCGAATGTTTTGATTTTATATGATAAATGAATCCCGACGTTACAAGCGGTTTTCCGTGTGTCTTTCTTAGATATATGCGCCCACACGGCAGACATTTTATATTATTTGATCTGCGATCTGATCTCCCAGCTCTCTTATTCAAGAGAGTTGGGCCTAGGGTTAGAGCTAGACCATCAGAGTAAAAGAGTTCTACAGCTCTGAGCTGCCATGAACATTAACATAAACATGTCACGCAGTGCAGTGAAATATTGACCTCAGTGGAGCCTTTGGGCTTTGGCTTCTGTTCCCCCAAATCATGGAGTCTTCTGTTCTGATGTCTTTTATGCAAACCCTACTCACCCTGCACTTCTGCATTCGGTCTCATATAAGAACACATGGGCATGTCTGTTAGCAGCAATTTTTGGTGACTCATAGCTGATGAGACTTCAATTACTGCCTCATCTGCTGCCAAGTGGCGCATCTGTGCATTCACAGCTTTGAGCTGCACTTCTAAAGCCTCAAATGTCTGCAGTTGTTTCAGTACAGCTAGAGATCCAGAAACTGCACAGCAGTTAGGAAGTACTCAGTATACCATTATTCATCATGTTTATTAGTATAGCCCTGCATGAATGACTGGTGATGGATATATATGCGTGTGTATGTGTGTGTTTGAAAAAGAGAAGGACAAGCGAGAGGGGCGAGAGATCAGATGGATTTAGTGCCTGCTTTGTAGACTGTAAACTTCTCTTTCATAGTTTTTTCTAAACACCATTTCAGCACTTCTTCAGAGAAATTTCATCATTATCGTCATATAGTGACACAGAGCCTCAAAAAAGAACGCCCCACCTGCTGCTTATAAGCTAGAAGTGGAGAAGAGAGGCTCAATGCCGAGCGTGACAAGAACATAGCGTGCAATCAATCAATAATACAGGGCCACTGCAGTCTCGCTTAGATCGTCTTCCTCCTTCTTTCCAGTGTCTGAAATATTTAGACCGCTTGACATCAAATGAATGCATTAATGCTAATCGGACACATCTTTGCACCCCTATCAGGCTGGGCTGTGAGAGCCTGAGAGCCAAGGACAGAGATGCTTTTCTCACACAGTTAGGGCAAAGGCAGCAAATGATACATTCTCTCTCTCTCTCTCTTTCTCTTACACACACACACACCCACCATTCAGACATGGCGTCACTCACTGAGGAAGATCTAGTTCGCTAATAATGACCTCTCCATATTCTAATACCCACCTCCACTGTCCTAAAGTGTCTCCACTCATTAAACTTGGAGCTGGGCTTGTTTCTTTCTGATCCATGACCTTCAAATGGATCAGAAAGAAACACAATAGGGAAGCATTTTTCACACTTGTCAAACCTGGTTTTACAACAGCGCTGACAAGCTCTCTGTACACGGTGGGATGTCGACACATCCCAGTTTTGGTCAATGTGATCCAAAACCCTTTTATGAAGAGAATGAATTTTGATTCAGTTTAAAGTGAATGCACAGTCAGCTTCTGTGGGGTCTGTCTCCTCTACAGTGAACGAATAAACGTATATCAACCTCAGTTTAGAAAAAGAATTTGGCGAACGCAGATGTTTCATGATTAATTTGCAAGCAATCAAAGCAAGAAAAAGAAGCTTTTTAAGAGTGCAGAAAGTAATGGCCAGTGCTACGCAATTTAATTTGCAGTACATGCAGCTTATTAAGCAAAAGCATTTTGTCTTAATGGAGCACTAACAACTATCTTTGGTGTTTATTATTGTCTTCTCAGGGTTCGCAGCAGCTGGTGCCATGAGAACAGCCAGACCGCCTCTTTAGTCTTTCCACAGAATTCATATTATCTGTCCCATATTTTTGTACTTTGACATGTTGACTAAAGCATTAACCTCAAAACAACTGTCTTTTCTATATGTGCATACCTGCATTTATATGCCAGTTCTTGACTATTACCTCTCCTTGAATAGATGCACAGACAGACCTTGGAGTTTGTAAAAATGCCTGCTACTCAGGAGAAATGCAGTATTCTCAAAAAGGTTACCTTTCCATGTAACAGCACTGTAAATGGTCCATATCGTGGACTCGCATTTGTTTTTACCAAGAAAGCTTGCCCCCACCATTTCTTTAATATCCTGTTTAAACTGCTATTAAGTTTTTTTTGTGTGTGTCAGGAAGAAAAGCAGAAAACTACCCTATAGTTCAGGCCTGGAAGGCCTGTGTTTTCCCATTTATAAAATTACAATCATTATTAATGATACTTAATCATCTTATGATAAAATATGTGTCATTGTGTATTCCAGTTTTGGGCCTGAGGTTGTAGGGATGGAAGACTTCAAGTCACAATGTTTTCTATTTTTTTTATAGTCAGCGACCATTTTGAGTGGATCTGACTTTTACACAGTACTGGACTTTGTTTATAGTAATATACACCCTTCCCCTTCATCCACCATATTAGCAGTGTAACCCCTATAAATGCTGCCATTATTAAGACTGTTATGATGCTGACTTTTTAATGCCACAGTCCAGGAAACAAAATTAAAACAGAGATCAATAAGACCTACCCATGATCTAAGAAACCTAGGGAAAAGTTAATTAAAAATAAATACAGTATTATTTTGTCCATACAACTATACAAATGCCATAGGTTTATCACAGGTGGATCTGTAAAATTCAGTGGTTTTGTACAACATTTTTTTGGTTTTGTACAACAATTTCAAAAGTGTACATTTGTCATCTAACTATTTTTAGACCTCTGTTTCATATTATTAGTTGTTTATATTTGGCCTGTGATCAGTAAATGTCCTTGTTTAATAATCGGATGGGCTGAAAGATCAGTACTCTGGCTTTAATGGCTCCTTAGTCATTGATCTGCAGGCGAAGTCATTACTTCAGAGAGGCTGAGCAAATCTCAACGCTTTATCTGCCTCACTCTTGGGAAATTCGGCTCCTAACGCTGAACTCCTTCCTAGTCTCCCATCATACTCTGGGGACATTATTTGTGTTAACAGTCAATTACACTCCATCTCCTTGGTGTCCGCTCATGCTGATTGACAGCTCAAATGAAAATAATCAGAGGAGTGGCTTGTTTGACGTGAATGGCCTCAAGTTACATTTTCATGCTGCTTTCCCTGTAAAAAGATATGTGGAAACTAAATATCCTGACCTTTAATCAACCTCTAAGAGTTAATAAGTAATGATGCCATTCTGTACAAGTTTACATTCAGTACATTATTATTATTAGCAGTAGTAGCAGTAGTAGCAGTAGTAGTAGTAGTAGTAGTAGTATGGCCAGCCTGGTGGTTAGGGAGTTGTCCCTGCAGTTGGAATGGTTGAATCCCAGGACTTGCAGTGGCACCACTGTGGTGAATGGATTAAATGCAGAGGACTCAAGTCATTTAGTATGTTAAATATTATTATCCTCTGGTTATCTGGCCTGCTTATCGTTAACCAGAGTCATGGGGTGCTGGAGCTTAACCTTGGCCATAGGAGAAGATCTAACGCCCTGGACAGGTTAACAGTTGATCTCAAAGCGGGCACACACATTCACACGCACACTCCTGCAATTTAGCATCTTTAATTCACCTGAAGTGCATGTCCTTGGGCTGTAAAGGAAAACTGGAGTACCCAACGGAAACCCACACAGACAGCTGGGGCAGCTGGTGGCCTAGTGGTTAGGGAGTTGGTTCTGTGATCAGAAGGTCAAAGGTTCGAATCCCAGGACTACTAGTGGCACTTCTGAGTTACACTTGAGGTCCCCACACACTGCTCCCTGGGCGCTGCCTGTGTTCTTCGCTGCTTGACTTGATGAATGGGTTAAATGCATTGTTTACGTTTGGGGTGTTCACATGCGGTGTGTTCACATATAACAAATATTCACTTCACAGGGAGAACATGCAAATTTCCCAAACTCTTAAAGGCCCTAAACTTAAGGTTGTTCGGGTGTTTACTAAAGATATTGATTGAGAATGTAAATAAAGTAGCTGTTGAATATGGACCACTTACTGACCAGCTGTCAGTGCAGGCTCTAAATTGGGTAACTTATGTAACTTTAAGAAAGAAAGAAAGAAACAATGGTGATCCAGCTATCCTGGAGTGCTTTGGCTACTGTCATCTAACTCTTCTCTCTGAGAGGATGGGGTGATGGGAAGGGGGGAGGAGTGAGCTGGAGAGGCAGACGAATAGAGAAAAGAAAGTGTCTTTGCCCTGAATGCCTTTATCAGCATTGCCCATTCAGCGGCCCAGCTCGTGTCTGCTCATAAAAGAATTAGATAATGTGAGTAAAAATTCGTGCAGCGGTGAAAGAAGCTTCACACTATTCATTACTCATCAGTGATCAGTCTCACAAACAAGAGAGAAAGGGAGACGGAGAGAGAGAAAGAGAGATGGAGAGAGGGAAAGAGAGAGAGGGTAAGCTGGAAGAGAGTGCAGTGAATAACTTGCAACTGTAGAGAGCATTCAATTAAGAGCTGAACTGCAGGCTTCATTAAACGCGGGGAGGCAATAAAAATGACCATCCATCAAGTGAATTTGGAAACATTGGGGCCAGAGCTGCCCGCACATTCGGTCCGGGTGATGGGCTTTATGACAGAGGCTCGTCCAGCACTCAATGCAGCATGCCAGGGAACTCTTCCTTTCTCTTTCTTTGGTTCTTTCTTTTTTCTTTCTTCCTTTCTCTTTCTTTCTTTCTTTTTTTCTTTCTTTCTTCCTTCCATTGCCCATCACTTAATCTAGCAAACCACATAACCTTTTCTTTCTTTCATTCTCTTTTTCTTTCTTTGTTTCTTTGTTTCTTTCTTTCACTCCATGTCCCATGCCAACTCTAAACCCGCCCTTTTTTCTTGGACTTCTTTTTCAACCCATTTCTCTAGTTCTTAAACACCCACTTTCTTTTTTTAAGCCCCCTCATGTCCTTCTGGAACTCTTATCAAGTTCCTGCACACTCCCTCTGCCTACTTTTACACATTTGAATTGCCTTATCAGTCCCTTTTAAGGAACTTGAATAACTGGTTCAATTATAAGAATATGAGATTGAGGTGAAATGTATCAATCATGCGAGTGAATTTGGAAAATGGTAAGCATAACTTCCCATAGTCTGGTTCCATATCAACCAATCTGACACTGTTACCTCACAGCACACTGGAGCCTGTGTTAAAATTTGTTGAGCCATACACCATGGATAGAATATAGTAAGACAGCTTTACATTACTCTTGCCAGACACACACACATGCATCTGCTGATGCTGGTGGTCTAAGGAAACACGGTCTTGTTTACATGTCTGTGAGTGAGTCCCTGTAGGCCTGATTACTCACAGATGGAGTGAGCTAGATGATGTTGGGTCCTTGTTTAGATTGGATGCTGATGCTATGTTTAGACTGAAAGCTGTATTGCTTACCTGAAATGAAGTGTGTGGTTTTAGACATGCTACTGGCATATGATTAGTGGGGACAGTTGTGTTGAGCTATTGATTTTAACAGTCCCTGACATATAGTCATATATATAGTCAAAGTGAACTGTACTGACACGAGACAGCAGATTTTACAGAATACAAAAGTACACATACACACACACACACACACACACACACACACAGTGGGGCAAAAAGTATTTAGTCAGCCACCAATTGTGCACGTTCTCCCACTTAAAAAGATGAGAGAGGCCTGTAATTTTCACCATAGGTATACCTCAACTATGAGAGACAAAATGAG
>JBBPDB010000140.1:15234947-15248886 GCA_037974465.1 Brachypetersius altus
AGACGGAGAGACCGACAGAGAGAGAGACAGAGACCGACAGAGACAGAGAGAGAGACGGAGAGACCGACAGAGAGAGAGACAGACCGACAGAGAGAGAGACAGAGAGAGAGACGGAGAGACCGACAGAGAGAGAGGCAGAGACCGACAGAGAGAGAGAGAGAGACGGAGAGACCGACAGAGAGAGAGACAGAGACAGACAGAGAGAGAGACAGAGAGAGAGACGGAGAGACCGACAGAGACAGACACAGAGAGAGAGAGAGAGAGAGAGAGAGTAAATTTGCGCTAAAATATCGAGGTGTAAGTCATCGCTTGTGTAGTACAGACCCAGCTCCCAACACAACTGTGTGAATAGATTAACGCCGATATTTTTTCATCGCCCGATAAGAGTCTCACGTTAACGCCGGGGCCGTGAAGTCGAGGGGGCGGGGCGCACAGTAACAGAAGCGTTGAGAAGCGAGGCTCCGCGGAGCAGCAGGAGCGCTCTCACGGACCGGCGCCGGTCCATAGTTTGAGAAACGCTGTGCTACCCGGTTCTGTAGGACCAAGCTTTCTAGATGGTCGTACATGTTTAGGGCGGTACCGTCACAGAACCATATAATATACAGTTTTGTTTGCTGCATGTTTTGTGAACTGTGTTTTTGTAATATTGCTGTATTTATATTGTGAGTCAATATGTGGGACTACAGTAATGAAAACAGATCTGTTTTCCTTTATGGGCTCCTCTCATAATGAGCTCAGAGCTCTCCGTGAAGCTGTAGAGTTTATACTGCAAGGCGTCTAATGGTGGATCAGGTTGGAAAGTGGACAGTCTGTGTTTTAAATGTTTAAGCTGAATCCCAATAATCTAAAAATGCTGAACGAATCAGAATGCCCAGGTAATAGATGAGTGTACAGGTACAAAATGTGCCCTGATGTGCGTGCAGTATGGGCCTGAAGCAGTATGGCTCTGCCTACTACTCTGAGCTCAGGTGGGTTTAAGCGGAACAGTTAAATAATGAGACCATAGTAAAGCTACAGATAGAGCAGGAGAAGTGATGGTGAGTTCAGTGATGAAGAGAGAGTGCTGTTAGTAAATGTTTTAGTAAAAGTTTCCCCCCCCCACTGTCATTCTACAGTTGTGTAATTATATCTTAGCAATGAAAATATCGCTGCCACTTCATAGTGTACTTTGCACCATATCACCATATTTGCATTTGCTTTGAAAATGATTTGTTCCTTCTCACAAACATTAGAGAGAGATATCACTAAAAGTGATCTCCTGAAGGTGTTTAACACATCTAGATACAAAAGCCAAATTTTTGATAATGATAATAATAATAATACGTTTTATTTATGGGTGCCTTTGATTTTTATTTGATGTCATATTCACCCATATAACCCTAATGCCCTTCTTTTGGTGTAGCGATGTTGTTTTGTAATTATGCGTTTTTTTGTGTTTATCTGTGTTCCAGGTGCACAGTGTGTGATAAAGGCTTTAAAAAATCTAGCCACCTGAAGCAGCATGTTCGTTCACACACTGGAGAGAAACCGTATAGGTGTAATCTCTGTGGCCGCAGCTTTGTTTCTGCAGGCGTGCTCAAGTCTCACCTGAACACACACACAGGTGAGGAAGTGCCTGGGTGAAAAACAAAGTGCTCTTATAGTGCATTATTTTCGCTGTTTGCCACCAGCTCTTTCAGGGGAAAGAAATACTAACTTGCTCCTCCAGCATGAAGGAAGTGACAGCATATGGCAAAACATTCAACATGCTGTTGCTTTGTAGTCCATGTAGATACTAAATAATGTGTATAATAGCAATAAAATAACTGGCCTTATCATGTAAAAAGTCATCAAAACTTCTTCGAAAAAACACAAGACAGCCTTTGAGTGAATTATTGCTTTCAAATTCCAGACAAACTTGTTGGCATATTTAAGATCAGCCAGTATAGACAAAATAGGCACGTTTAGCTTGCACTTGGGTTGAATACATGCAAACTGAACGATGTACATAATCAAAAAAAAAACTCCCGGTGTGTCCGAAATCGTGCACTACCGTAAGTGCACTGAGATTAAGTGTGTAGTGCACACTGCCTTCTGTAGTGTGCACTATGGTGGTGGCGGTGGCCTAGTGGTAGGATACTTGATTCTGGACCAAGAGGTCATAGGTTCAAATCCTACCTTCTGCGCCACCACTGGGTCCCTGAGCACTGGTCCCTTAACCACAAGTTGCTCCAGGGAGAGACTGCCCCCTGTAGGTAGGGAATGGAAGTCGCTTTGGATAAAAGCGTCTGATAAATGCTGTAAATGTAAATGTAGTAATAATGATGATGATTATTATTATGATCACGAGGACAATGGTGGTGGTGATGATGATGATAATCATAATGATATGTCTTTTGAAATGATTAATTTAATTTAGTCAATTTTGTCCTCAAGCATGTTTCACTATGTTTCAGTGTCAAAAGCTGTCAGATATATAAGGGTTAAAAGCCTATAGGATTTTGCTGAAGCCATACTTCACATTTAGGTTCACAAAGATTTCCTGTTTCCAGTTCTAAAGAGCTCATTATAATCAGCTAAAGTTAACTAGAAAAGCAAAATATATTATTTTAATAATATATCTTATTATATTATTTTAAATGATCAGATGAAAAGGCTAAAAAGACTCTGCCTCTGTAAGATGGGTTTAGACACCTTAGCTTGTTCAAACATTCTACTTCAGTTTGATGAACTGTGGAAAGATGGATTTCCTTAAAGTATACTGGAAAACAGGAGGTTAAACAGACAGTAGTCAGGTGTGCTGCTGTTGCAAGCTGATGCTGTGAGTGTGTGAGTGGGTTTGGGTGTGTGCATTCGTTTGTTTGTGTGTTTGCTTGTGTGTAGGTGCCTAAAATTTCCCCATACAGAAAGTGAAGTGCTTCTGGTTATTATCACTAATCCTCTGAGTGCTCTTCAGATAATTAGAAACAAAATAGCACTCATCTGAAACCAATTTTATTATTATGATATTCATTTTAATAAGCACTCCTCAACATGTAATAACTGGAAAAACAAGACATTCCTCTTATTGCTTAAAGGGGCCAATCTGCTGCATACATCTGTAATGTGGTAATTGCTATAGCAGGCCAAAGCGATATTCAGTTTTATTTGTGCGGGTTGATGCAAAATAAGATTTTGATTGCCTATAAAACACTGTAAAAACAACCAAGAAAACCTCCCGGTTCGTTATTTCAAGAAAACGGAGGCACTGTAATCGGCACAGAAACATTTTTATAGATTATTCTCTTCTCTCCTGAGAGTAGAATACTTTTGGTCTCACAGCGTAATTAGACCCTCTTGACAAACTAGTGGCATTCTAGCAGATGTACACACTCATTACTCTCATCCACTCCGTGTGTGATGGATTTCTCTCTGCCTCCCACTCGTTCATATTTTACGGGATGCCTCCACTGTGAGCAAAGAGTCAAGCTTCCCTTTGTACACTATGGTAAACAAATCCATTCTCGCAATCATTCCATTGATAATAGCCCCTTATGGTAATTGGAGACTATTGATGTGCTTCAGATGCCATCAGTCTAACTATTTCATATGTAAGGATTTTTTTCTTTGCAGCTAATTGGTGA
Organism: Brachypetersius altus; assembly: GCA_037974465.1. Classification (NCBI taxonomy): domain Eukaryota; kingdom Metazoa; phylum Chordata; class Actinopteri; order Characiformes; family Alestidae; genus Brachypetersius; species Brachypetersius altus. The sequence goes on from JBBPDB010000140.1 coordinate 15,238,550, forward strand.
GCAAATCAAGAATGATCTGTGCTACTAGCAAAATTTATATTATAACTGGTATCAAACATACAACCCACCATGGATTCCTAATGATGAGCACAACTCAGTCATGTACAGGATGACAGGTTATGACATGGCTGAGTGCTGGCCGAGGCCACTGGGAGAGATACTAATGGCCCGTTTGCATGGTCTTAATGCACAGTTATTAGCATTCAGCTGTCATCTGTCCAACCTGGCACTGAAAAAATCAACGTCAGGCCTCATTTGATAGCCTTTCAAATAGCTAATTACACCAAAGGTCAATGAGTAAACAGTGACCCAGACCCAGTCTGACTCTTTAGATAACTGAAGCCCTGTGGGTCCTTAATGACAGCCTAAACCAACAGATAAACTCAGCTTAATACATTGCCCTTAAAGAAAATGCAAAGGTAAACCTGTATCCGTACTGTACAGTGTACACCTAACTGCTGTCACTTTACACCTAACTGCTGTCTCTTTAAGTTATGGTAATAAAAATACAGGGCTTTAAGAAGAACAAAACAAAATATTCAGCGAAAGTGTTCTGATGCGGGATGAGATGCATCACAGATCTGCAGCAGGAGAAATGAATAATTTTCTCAGATTGGCTACTTTCAAACCTCCCGCTTCTGATATTTCACCATCCCTAACCACTAGGCTACCAGCTGCCCCTGAAGTCATGCACGGACACACCACAGTGTGAACAATGTGAAATTCTTTCTCTGCATTTAACCCCCTCATAAAGCGAAGCAGGGGACTGCCACCAATGAAGGGCATCCAAGAGAGCAGTGTGTGGGGACGGTACCTTGCTCATGGGTACCTCACTGGTTGGGATTCAAACTCACAACCTTCTGATTGTAGGGTGAACACCCAAACCTCTAGGCCCAATTAAATCTTGTTGCAAAATTAATTCTAATAATGTAGCACTAAAATGCATTAAAAAATATATGCTGCCATGAAAAAAGCAAAAATTCAGAAAAAAATCTGTGCAGGATATTTGTGAATTTGCAGGGGTTTCCACGTACAATTATTAGTTCAGAGCTAAGAAAAAGAAAATAATTCTGAACCATGAATTAGCGTTGGCTTACTGTATATATCTGGAATGTAGTTGTAGAAATTATATTCAGACCTTGAAAATGAAGCAGACAGGTGACATTTGTACCTCTATGTTCAGCATGAATTTCATGTCTGGGCTAATATGTCATTTCACAGATTCTCCACTGTACTATTATATTAAGGCTTTGAAAAGAGGAATTTCAGCCAACTGCATGTAAGCGAATGTGGTTAACATTAAAAATTAAAAATTGCTTAGTTGACCCATAAGACCCACAGGCTGAATTATGGCAAACACATCTGATACATTCATTCAATATTGGATGAAGTTCTTTCTGGGATATGTCAGATTTGGGGGTGCATTGACAATGCAATAAGGATCCCTGATCTAAAAACAATCATGAATCCATCATGATCAGTGCAAACAAAAGCGACTTTTATTTATTTATTTATTTATTTATTTTCATTGTCTATGCCACAGTGTTCAATAAGCCAGGACACCTGACATATATGTCCAATTCATCTAATTTTTAAAATTCTTTTCAAGCTTTGCACAAATGCAAACACAAATATGTTATTCTGCATGTCAGACTGTCAGAGTGTAATGCACAGGTGTTCGCTTTCATAAACAGGTGTCATGTCGGCTGACAATCACTTGCTGTCTTTAAAATTCGGTTTTGAGTTTGTTCGGTTTTATGAACTATGGAAAAACTACGACCTTTAAAAAAATCCTGATTATTGGGATGGCGGATTGAGGATTGAGAAAGCAATTACCTCATCTGAAAAAGAAATCCATAAAACTTCTTATACCAAACCTTTACTGCCAGAAACAATTTTATGTGGCACATACCACAAAAGTGGCCAATTTCTCGTTTTCCACATGTATGAATAAAGCTGTTATATAAGTTTAATGTTGTATGCATTTAATATTTATTTTACATGCAGTTTGATTTCCATATAAACTACATATGAGGTTATACTACAGCATATTTAAATAATGTACATTTTATGTAGATCATTTCCATATGTATAATATATCATGCAACATCTGTCATTATTTTACACTGATTTTTATTGAATACATTTTAATTTAAACATAAAAAACGTTATTGTTTTCATTTTCACTGATGTTCTTACTGTGCCTGTTGTTGTTGTTGGGTTTAGCTGGGAGTCCTTTGAGAAAAGCACTGGGTGACTGCAAACACAAATCTGTGTTCATTCAAGTGTGAGGCGCTCATATGAATAATAGAACATCAGCTCTTCTGCTCACCTATAGAAACTAAATAACAAAGAGAGGTTAAGTGCTCATATAAGACAGTTCTACAAGAGAGACGTGCTAAAATGATAACATGTAAAAAGCCTTTTGTTAACTTTAAATGAGAGCGAGAAATGCACGGCCACATTATGCTGCTGTATTAATTTCCGCCTTGTTTAACTCGGATTTGAATAACTGAAATGCTGAAAACACAACAGGCTGTTTATGGCCTTTTGCAACATCTAGTTTCTATGGAATAAATCATGGGTTTCACAAACAGCTGTTAGTGTCAGTACAGTTAATTCAGTCCATATTAGTTTATTAGTTAATAGTGTTCAGATTTGTTCCGTGTGTCCAGAAGAAGATCCACAAAAGTCTAAGGATAAAGAAGAAAGCTCATTAACATGAACAGGTCAGCGAAAATGGAGTTGAAATGTGTCATTTCAGTAACATTAAAATCAATGAAATTCAATGAACTGAAAGAGACCTGGTTGTTTATAAACAAAATACAAACCAACCACATGACCATACCTTGTCCTGCCTCCTGCACACTCCAGCCAGGTGCCATCCCTCATCTAGATGGTACCCTGCTGCATGTGCTTCTTCTCTTATCTCTTCACCTCTAGTCCTCTAGTTCTTGTCCTTTCTGACTGATATGATATGTCAGCCTGTTTTCTTGGTTTTGCAGACACGTGTTCTCGGAATTTGCTCAAAAAATTGTGTTGTTTATTCTATCATTCTTCTACCATAATTACTCTTGTAATTTTAAGTACTTTTTAAGTATTTTATAAACAGTAATCATATAAATGTATTATATTTAGCAGGTGCCGTTAACAGTGGAGCATATTTCTGTAACAAGTCCAAAATCCCCTTGAGCTAAGATACTGTCAGAAACAAGAGCCCAACAAGAATGCTAATTTCAGGAAAGATGCAAAATGTAGTAGTTAGACATAGCATTACTTCAGTAAAAAACATTCGTCAAGTTTGGTTTATGTAAATGCTTCTCGAACGAATGGGTCTTCAGAGGAATTTTAAAGACAGTGTATAACTGTCATTTTATTTCTTAACTTGGTCACATCTGTAGATCCCCTCTTAGGCCGAGCCCAGGTCAGTCTTCTTCCTGTTAAAGTGAGAGTGATAGTGACCATTCTGTCATACGTGAACACACCAAAGCACACAGTGTGAACGGCTCAACGTTCTTCCTCTGCATTTAACCCATTCACTAAGTGAAGCAGTGGGCAGCCAGGAACACGGCACCCAGGGAGCAGTGTCTGCTCTCATATCAACTCAGGTCAAAGAAAAAGGAAGGAGCACTAGCACACAGGTGTATGGTGCTAATTCACTTCAAAGAAGAGTCCTTTACTCACTACTTGGCTACTAATAACAAGATAAGCTCACCAGAAATATAGTTGTTTGCTTCTTTTCTTTTGTAATGCTTTCTTATGATGCGTTAATAACAGCATGAATAGCAGGTAAGGATTACACCAAAGCCACTCTTGGGATATGTGTGAGCTTGTGTGTGTGTGTGTAATTTTCCTAAAATCTTCTTACATTAACCTCAAGTGAATATATCTTTTATTTGTGATAAATAATTGCATCACATGCGATTTCTCTTTATTATGCACACTAGTCTAATCATCTGCAGTCATCCGTTTATGTACAATATGACTACTTATGTCACTATTTTTGCAATAACAGAAATGGTATAAACTCTAAATCACTATTAACTATATTATATCTTCCTCTCTACTGACAACATTATTTTGTGTATATAGCATAGTATATTTAGCACTATTGTCAGTTGTTTTTACTTAATATTACATTTTCTATTGTTCTTCTCTCTGTACCTCTGTGTGTCTGTGCAGTGGTAGCATAAGTCATTTTCTCTGTGATCAATAACGATTTCTGATTCTGATTCTCTTTCTGTCAAGTTGCTGTTTTTGAGAAGTGGTAACTATTAAACACTGGATCTTTTAACCTTGGGATTCAATTTCAAAGTCGAATTCATTGCCATTCCTATGGCCACTGATGTGTTAAGTGAAGTGAACAAACTATAGTTTCGGCAGGATGCAGTGCCACATTAACTCTGAAGAGCAGCAATGCAATGAATACAGACATCAGACTACTATACTAGAAAATACATCTTCAGTACAATATACAGTAACTATACACGAACAGTTCATACCTGACTAGTGTACAATGAAGCTGGGAAAACAAGTTGACCAGTTGTCGGTCCACAACAGCAATGTCCATATGAGTATTATCAGGAGTCTGACATTCTGCTGGCTTTGCTGGCTCTTTTATAGAATGAACTTATACAAACGTATATGAAGTGATACTAACATTATATAATATTCATAAAAGTCAACAGTTCTGCTCCTTTAAACAGTAAACAGTGCTTCCTTTTGTGAAATTTGTAAATAAATAAAGTAATCCAGCTTTGTCTAGGGTAGCAAATAAGTCAGGGCCACTAATGGCAAAACATTTTGCATCAAAGAAACAAGATGCCTGAAAATGTGAAGCTGAACACATACCAGTGTGAACTGCATTTCCAGATACCCTTTGGGAAGTCATTTATTTTCAACTTAATTCATTTTACAGCTTACACTGTCACAATGAGTATAAGACCATGACACTTAAGGTCAGTTTTCATTTTAACTGGCACCTCAGAGGTCAAAAACATTTCTAGTGTTTGTCCCACACTCTTCTGCCTAACTGTGTGTGCGCGCGTGTGTGTGTTTATATGTGTGTGTGTGTGTGTGTGTGTGTGTGTTTGTGTGTGTGTGTGTGTGTGTGTATGTGTGTGTGCGCATCTGGAGAAATGTCTGGCCTTGTCTATAACTTTCTGCTCTGCTTACACAAGTCACTAAGTCCAATGATATTTTTTGCTCTTTTTCCATTTCACAGTTCTGTAACTTATGAATAATTTAATCATATTGCATTTTATCCTCGTAGTTACCAAATAATAATCACTGAAGTGCAATAATGCTGGGAATTTAAGGAGCAGAGAAGCATGTCTAGTTCCATGTCCTCTGTAGGACAAAGCATTCGGATCCTGTTCACATTGAGTATTAACATCCATCTCAAGTGAACTGATTTGACACAGACACTAAGCTGCATAGCAGCTTTTGCCGTTTCCATGTGGTACAGTGCACATGTCCTACATCTGTATCTTGCCGAGTTTGTTGTCAAACAAAAATGTCCCAATAGTCCTTGCTCAGGTATATGTAAGCCCTCTTATAAATGGTGCATGGATTGCCAATGCCAGTTGTAAAGGAACGGGAGAGGAGGTGAAGAAAGAGGCTATTCAAAGCAGCTGCTTTTGTCTCAGCTGTCATGATGCACTTGCTGAGGTGTACCTTCACTGGTTTCAAGGACACGTCAGGCTGCTTTGGTGTTCACTCTGTAGATGAGGTCATATGCATGCCTGACCAGCTGTAAAGGCCATTTGAGTGATCAGATCACAATGTGTCACTCATTACATACCATCACATATGTTCTTGACAGGTGTGAACAGAGCCCCTGATTCTTAATACATGTTCAGCATGATCTTTCACCGTAAACAACAGATTTGGGCATTTAAAAATATCTGAAAAAACACAGTGCTAGTTACATTACCAGGCTGTGGGCATCAATTTATAATAATAATATTTATCAAGATTCTCTCTCACATAACATTTCTTAATTTTTCTTTGTTGTTTTGTTTTTTTTCTTTTGACCTTAATTGTAGTTTTGAGGTTTGACTTTCTATAGAATACTTACAAAACCCTTTCACTTTTATTTGTAGATCTTACAGTTAACCATGAATTGTTTCTTTATAACGGAGTGAAGTGCTGTAAACTCAACACATTCCAGCAAACAGAGTGTGTTCAGCATTGCATTTTCTATAGTGGAATGTGGAGTGTAAGTGTGAGTCTGGCCTAAAGGCACGTATAAAATGACATTCCATCAGTGGCCGCCACAGTAGTGCACAGCGATATTTTATACATAAGTTGGAGTAAGAAGGAGTGTGAGAAGTTCACTGAAGTGCATGTGTCAGCCTTCTTAGCTCGGAGTCATTAAATTTAGAGGAGAGGAGCGAGTGTGGGAAACAATACAAATTTTCCCGTCTTTTACTCTTTAGGCCTCCAGTAGAGGTGTACTTGCATAACAGCACTCATGCTACAGTATTTCTCGATTTTAGGCCTTTTTATTTGCTTACATTTATCTACATTTTCTTTTGTGCCTTTTCTGTTTGTAATCGAATGCTGACCCATTCTCTCACAGTTCTTTCATCTTACCTTGTGTGCACTGTGAGGAACTCCACACACTGATTAACTCTGGCAGTTAGAAGAGATTTCTTCCTGCAACCACTGGGACATCCCATCAGTTTCACTCTATTAATCTCTTTTCATCTTGCTGTGTCTCTCAACAAACAGCTACCTGTGGAGGTTAATACAACACCCAGGGGGCAAACAATATTGTCCTTCAAAACACAGACACCCGCGCCGGCAGAAACTAAAAGCATTTGTGCTCGCTCTTATACTTCTTACTTTTATTACCACAGATTAAATAGATCAACTGATATTTGGCAACTGTCACTTGCTTATTTGTGATTACACTCCAGCAAACAGATAACAGATGCCTCCTTACGTGGTTTCTGAAATGGACAAATACACAAAAAGCACTCAGAGGATGCAGAGGATGACTGTCAGAGAAATATATAACTATCAGTCACAACATTAAAACCACTGACAGTGGATGACATTGAGGTGGATGACATTGATTCTTCTTACTGACATCTCCTTCTCCTTAATGGCATCTCCTTACAATGGTACCTGTAAAGGATGGGATATATTGGACACTTGAAATTCTTGAAGTTGATGTGTTGAACACAGGAAAAGTGCAGCATAAGGTTCTAAACAAAGCCGACAAATTGTAATGGCTAGACAATCACCAATCACACCCTTTCATGCCAGTGTTACACCCTGATGACAATGGCCTCTTTCAGCAGAAATTGTTGGGGAAAGATATCAGGAACATGACAAAGCGTTCAAACTGTTGGTTTGGCCTTCAAATTCTCCAGATCTCTATCTGATCAAGCATCTGTGGGATGTTCTGAACAAACTGGTCCAAGTATGTCCAGTCTCTCAAAACTTACAGGATTTAAAGGATCTGCTGCAAACGCCTTAGTGTTGCCAGATACTACAGCACACCTTCAGATGTTTTGTGCAGTCCATGCCTCTCAATGACCAAGAGGTATTTTGGCAGCCCAAAAGGACCTAAACAATATTAGGTGACGTTTGGTACCCATAGACCCCATGTTTCCTTTCACCACTTAATATCCGTCCATGTTCGGAACAAACTCAACAAAAACAAGCTGGATTCTTTGTCTCCAACTGTGTGCATGTTGTTTATTTCTGTTAAAGGACTGTGATTTCAGAAGTAGATACCTGGGCAATTTCTGTTTAAGAACTTCTCCATGAATAAGCAGTTAAATGTCCCGACTGATGATATCGCAAGGAGGTGGAGAAAGTGAATTATTTCCCTGAATATAGAAAGTCAGTGTAAGAACAAAGTCTATGCCAGGGTTCTCGGTTTGATATTGACCATTTTCTTCTGGTTGTCCCAATATGCCCAAAGTGATGCACATCGACTGGCCTACACCACACCCAGGAGGCATGCTCTATCCATCACTGCCCAGAAGACTGTACCCTACACCAGCTATCTATGTGACCTATCAGCCCTGGCTGGAAGTCTGCCTGATGAACCCAATGATTTGCTGTCACCACGCACGCAGATGCACACACACACACACACACACATGCTCACAAACACAGAGGCACCCCATTTCTGTCCTCCAATGTTCCACATCCCATACTTAATTTTGTTCTCTCTCTGTCTCTCTCTGTCTCTCTCTCTCTGCTCTTGTCTTTCTCGCTTATCTGCCCATGGACATCTTCCTCCTCTTGTAAGTAGTAGTTTTCAAATGTTCATGCATACTTTTAGACAGGGGTGATTAGAGCATGGTCTTAACCACTCAGTTATTACTGACAAGCCTACAAGCTTATTACCCAGTTATTCATTTTTTGGGATTTTTTACTTTGTTTTCTCCCAATTTATTCATTGTACATCCACAGCCACTAGGAAAGTCTTCACTCATCATACAATGCTGAGTGGGTGAAGGCGAACCAATGTCTCCTTTGAGTCATGTGAACTGTCACCATATATTTTCACCACATCATTTAAAAGCGCATGCTTGAGTAGCAGCCAATCCAGTTACATTAGCTAACAGATGCCCACACTGGCTAATGTCAAGCAGAGCGATTCTGCCCATGCAGAACGAAAGCCTTGGATTCCTAGCCGCAAATAATTATTATTCAGTAGCTACTATGAAATTAGTATGTAAATTATTTGGGCACCAAGCCTTTAGGGTATATGAGATGCATAAAATATCAGAGCCAGTAAGCATGTAATACATAAATAAGAACAGTTGATGTTACAATACCTGTCTTTCTTTCTCTCTTTCTTTCTTTCTCTTCCTTTCTTTCCTCCTTCCTTTCTTTATTTCTTTCTTTCTGTCCAATTTCAAGGCTGGACCACGGAATAATGAGGGATGAAAATATATTTGGAGAATAAGCAGAAAAAAAATCACTTGAAAGTGCAAAAGGAGCACATTTAGATAAATAAAGGCTTTCTAAGTCTGGCTCACATGGGCCATCACCCAGTCCTCCCTCTGACGGAGTTCAGATGTGCTAAAGGACATTAATGCGCTCTGATTACTCTTTAATGCATCTCCATTTTCTGCTCTTCTGCCTTTGTTTCCATTTGTAAATAAATAATTGTCTCTTTCTATATCCACCATTCGAGGACATGTGTATTTTTAAGCAGTTAAGCACAATCACCTCACTTTCTTTTTTTGCTTCCACTGCTTTCTTCTATTTTGTTTGGCCTCTTGTCTTTTTCAGTTTCCAGCACTGGAAAGAACTGAATTTGAACCTTTCTAGACTCTCTAGACAGAGGGAATTCAGCCCAGAAAAAAGGACCAAAATAGGAAACAAAAGCTGAAAGAACAAAAGAACAGAAGAATACAGTATTATTGCTCGTCACCCAGTCACAAGTCACTGTTGTGTTGGAACAGAGAAGGTAGAACAGCAGAGGCAGGCAGACTGGGCTTCATTAAAAAAGGCACTGGGTTTCTGAAGGGAACATTTGCATAGGATAGACCCCACAGTATCTCAACAGTGCTATAGCCTGACAAAGGACGGCAGCACTCTGGTTTTCAAGTGGTTATTTAGCGCTCCTTCATCACCCAGAAAAGACATCATCACATGTGTGCTATTGATTTAATAATTATTTTTCATTCATGTGGTAATGGGACTATTACAGTCACCTTTTGTCCCCAGAAAATACCTGATATTATTTGGTAAAAGATTGTAAAAAACATTGCTGCCTATAGTACCGCCTCAGTTAATGTATGGCAAAAGAATGAAACAGCTTTAGGAAATAGAGTGAAGATAGAACACTGGCCTGTTTTGTTTTTACTGCATCAGTCACAGTAGAATTTAAATGGTTAATCAAATCCTAATGCTGAATGGCTTTGAAATAAATTATTATTTCAAAGACAGGTGAGAGGAAAAGAGGGTGCACTGGTGCTATCCAGTATATTCTTCTTTAATAAAAAGATGAGAAGAGAAGGAGCAGGCAGAAAAGGGATTTTTCTGAATCTCCCACCATGTGCTGTCATAGAAAATCCCAACTGCTACTCGCTTGTGATGTGCTTTAAGTAAAAATGGCACCTTAACGAGCAGTGAATATGCAGAACCAATCTATTTGACAGCCTTATCTCACATGCAATAATCTCCTGCTGGCTCCAAATAGATGCAGGTAGATTGGTAGCTTAATGCTGAATGATATGTTAGTATCTGACCTGCAATGTTGTGCATGATCTGGTTTGCGGTGGGATTTCTGTGTGTGTGTGTGTGTGTGTGTGTGTGTGTGTGTGTGTGTGTGTGTGTGTGTGTGTGTGTGTGTGTGTGTG
>JBBPDB010000140.1:15273608-15287270 GCA_037974465.1 Brachypetersius altus
TGTGTGTGTGTGTGTGTGTGTGTGTGTGTGTGTGTGTGTGTGTGTGTGTGTGTGTGTGTGTGTGTGTGTATGTGCTGAGTGGATCTTTCACAGCAGTGCTGATTGAGGTTTAAAGTGCTTCAGTGTACAACTAAAAATATCCACAGTGTCCTGTGTTCAGAAAGTGATCACTGATGAAGGACTAGAGCACGACTAACACAAACTGAGTAGCAACAAATGAACTACAGTCACTAACCTCACATCTACAAGGTGAACCATTAATGTAGGGTGTCTAATAGAGTGTACAATAAGTGGAGATAAGTGTAGAAATGCACACACTAACATGCCATTGCCCCTACTTGACGAGAAATGATCCACCAGGCAAGTATTACCTGGTCAGTGGTGGTCCTTTGGGGGTCCTGAAGAACTGGGTAAATAGTGTAAAGAAAAATCAACATGGCCAGTGAGTGTTTGTGGCCACACACACACAACAGTGTTTGGCAAAAAAAAAGCCTTTTAGAAGCAGTTTTTGAAGGATTTCTAAGCCAGAGATCAGACAATTCATTGATAGAAGCTCTCATTTTCTTCTTTATTTGCCGCATGTACAAATGGATGGAAACCTGTTTATATTTCCTTCAGGTGTAGGTGGCCATCAGTTGGTTGATTCTAATGCAAAACATCATAATGATGTTTACCTCTAGTATGGAGAGCAGCAGGTAAAGTCATTGTGCTATTTATCTGTAATTCCCAATGCCATTAGATAAATCCATCCTGAGTTATTTGCATTGCTAATGTGGGTAAGTGGCTCCTATGCTAAGAATACCAAACCTTGAGCAGGTCCCATCAGACTGACTGAGCAGACACCCCAACACTATCTTTAGAATACCAATGAACACACTCATTCTGCTCCACCTGTCAAAGGTCACATATAGCAGAAAAGTGCACCCACAGCCTGTGTGTGTGTATGAAGGGGAGAATCCTTGAGCATTCATGGTGTGAGTAATGACAGCATGACTTATGTACAAAAAGACTGTCATAATAAAAACTACTTGATGAAATTTGGTGATACTGTGACAAGAAAAAGACATTCATGCTTGACAGTGAACTCTGATGGCCTTCATACAAACAGGCTGTAGTTAAGCGTGTAGTTAAATCTGTGGTTAAATGCTGAGTGTCACGCACAACAGGTCACGCGCGGTCAGTCGGCACCGGAAGTGACCCCATGTAAGGTATATAAGCGGGAAGCAGGTAACGTTTGGCACACAGACATTGAAGTTACGTGCTTCATGCCACACGTGTTCAACTCAAGCCTTATCCACAGTACTTTTGCTCTTCGGAGCAGTTTGACCCCTACCCTGTGTGTGTGTGTGTGTGTGTGTGTGTGTGTGTGTGTGTGTGTGTGTGTGTGTGTGTGTGTGTGTGTGTGTGTGTGTAAGAACGCGGATTCTGCTCCTACCGGAGCGTACTTAGAATAAACTGCATGGCTTACCAGCTCTCTCGTGCCATTCGCGTTTGGGCTGTTCCACCACGCAACATTTGGGCAAAGAGTCAATTCATTCTTGTTCCGATCGTGACACTGTGTTCTCGTTGGGACAATATCGCATGGATAAACAGAATGTAATCTCAGTGGAGACTTTTTCAGGAGATACTGGTCATTCGCTTTCTGAGAAGGTACCAGCACAAGGAAGCACAATGAATTAACTAGTGACTATCAATTAACATTAGCCAGGCTTCCCATGGTAAAATAATAACTCATAAAAGTGTTTGTGAGTCTTGCTGCTTGTTTCCTTATGCAATTTTAATTGCATTTGAATTATGTAATTTAAATCGACTTATAGCATTTTAAATCCCTCACATAACTGCATTTCCTTCGGAAACTGTGTCTGTAAAATTTTTGCTCTACAAAGATCAGACACAACATTAAAACCACTGAGAGGTGAAATAATTAACATCGATTATCTTGTGATAATGGCAACACGTGCTTGAAGCTGATGTGTTGGATTCAGGAAAAATGGGCAAGGTTAAGATTCGAAATGCCAAAGGTCAAATTGTGATCACGTGCTGAGTCAGAGCATCACCAAAACAGTAAGCATTGAATTAGTCAGTATCTAACAAAAGAAGCTCACGGAAGAACAACCGTTGAACCGACGACATGGTCATAGACACTCAGGTTCCATCGATTTGTGCAGGGAGTGAAGGCCATCTGGTCCGATTCCATAGAAGTGCTTCCAAAGCACATATTGTTGAGGTTAATGCTGGCTTTGATAGAAAAAGCATCACAGCTTGCTATGTGTTTGGCTGCGTAGCCGCAGAACAATCAAAGTGCCAGTGCTGACCCCTGTCCACTGCCAAAATCACCTACAGTGGGCACATGCACTTCTGAACTAGATCATGGAGGCAAACAAACAAGGTGTCCTAGTCTGAGGAATCATGTTTTCTTTTACATCACATGGATGGCTGGATGCATATGTGTTGCTTTCCTGAGGAAAAGATGGCAACAGGATGAACTATGAAAAGAAGGTTAGTCAATAAGTGTGATGCTCTGGGTGATGTTCGGCTGTCAAACATTGGTGTCACACATGGGTCGAGCGCAAGAGGAACAGGATATGATGCGTGTTACATGGTATAAAAAGCAAGGTTAGGATTTAGCCATTGCTCAGACGCTGAGTCAACACTCTGCACTCAGAATCGGGCTCTCGTCAGGACCGTGAGTACTCCGGTATTTACCAACTTGTGTGTGTGTATGAGAACGTGGATTCCAGGTGGGAATCTTTACTCTGTAGAGGGCGCATCCTCAGATCAAAGCGGGTGGACTACCTTATCTTTTGTGCACTCCATCATTGGGTTTCTCCGATTTCTTACTTTTGCCAGAATCCCTGATAATTGGTCATTCATTTGGACATTATGTGTGGACATTACTATTTACCTAACTAAACATTCCTGCAGACCAACTACACTTCTTCATGGCAGCAGTATTCTGTAATGGTATTGGCCTCTTGTAGCAGGAAAATATGCTAAATCACACTGCAAGTATCATTCAGGAATGATTTGAGGAAAATTTAAAGGAGTACAGTAACTGATTTACCTGATTTGAATTCCCCATTAGTTTTATTGTCCTGCTGAGGGGGCAGACCTGGCAGCGTTTTCCTTTTTTTGCCATCACACTCTAGAAGTTTGGCTGCTCTTTTTTATTATAAAAAAATATTAGAAATACTTAAAACAAATAGAATAGACTAGTTTTGAACAGACAAATCAAAAATATACACTGTAAGCACAACTCTCAATTTTAACTTGTTGGTCCAGCTCATCTCATTCAGCTCAATTTTTCAACATCTTGAAGTCCATGATTTCTGGAACAATGTTCTGTGGACTAATTGGTGAAAAATGTACCCTTATGTAAGGAAACAGTCCTGGTATATCTGGGTCACAGATAAAACAGCATTCTTCGAAAAGAACATTGCATCAACTGTAAAACATGGTGGTGGTTGTGTGATGATGTGGGGATAATTTTCTGCTTCAAGGCCTGGCAAATTTTCTCATGGAGCTAATGGAACCATTAATTCTGTCTTCTGCCAGGAACCCTGCAGGAGAATGCCTGGTCATCAGACCATGATTTGAAACTTTTTATGCAGCAAGATACAAATCCATAGCACAAGAGATTTTGAAGTGGCTTAATCAAAGTTTAAACCCCACTGTGATGTTGTGGCAGGGCATTAAATAAGACGCTGTGGCTCAAAAGCTGTCGAGTTCGGACATTTTACAGAAAAAGAGTGGGCCAAAATTCCTGCACAGTGGAAGGTTGATCTCGATCTGTAGGAAGCATTTGGTTGCAGTCTTTGCTGCTATAAGGGTAGTATTAGTATTGGTATCATTTCCATCAATGCCCTCATTTCCAAAAAGTTCCCCTTGTCTCAACTGACATTGTTTCTAAATATCCAAAACTTTTTAGTGTGATGTATAGACAACCTCCAAGGAAAAACACTGTAAAATAATTTAATTTGTCTGTTATAAATGAAAGTAGTGTAACAGTTACGACTTACTCACAAAACAAGTAAGATTGTGTCAAAGACAGTTTTGTTAACTATCCAACTACAGAGGTTTTAGCCATAGATGGAGGTTTTTTTTGTTCATTGTTTGTTTTCCCTTCTTTTTCTTACATTTAAAACAGGAAACTATAACACATATTGAATGTATTAGTATTTATAGAAACACTCCATTTAGGTGTAAACTGCAGATGATGGACAGTTATTTTTTTTATTATTGGCAGTAAATGTTTCACTTACTTGAGTGCGTTTGCGTGAGTCGGCCTGTTGTTTTTGGTAAGTCCCCCCACTGAGGCTAATCAAGAAAATGAAATAAACTTCATGGCTTCACACAAAGTCTTTGTCTCCTGTGAGCTCTGGAGGGTGGAGGGTATGCACAGTAGTGGTATCACCCTTGAAGCTTATTTCTGATTGGCAGCATCTGGAGGGTGTTACAGTGCCATCTCCTATAACTCATAATTACATTGTCAAACCTCATTTCTCACATAAGATCTCTCTGAAATTTGTCGTGTGATTCTCAAATAACAATGGCCACATCATCACCTAGTAGAGGAGCTTATGGTGGATCTTTAATGCTAGTAGAGTGGGTGCTCTAAGTGCTCGCTGTCCCCCATCACTCGCTGTAGCGCTGGGCCATGTCACCTTCCCAAAAGAGCAGATTGTCACAGCCCGCACCTGCCACCAGAGGGGTGCATCTCCATAAATCAGGCCCCTCGCAGTCCCCAGGCACAACGTACACCTTCCCACAATGCACTGCAGGAAGATGAACGAGGCCATGTCAGGTCACCAAAAAAAGATCTCCATGTCTACACCATAAGGCACTGTCTCGTCCCCCCAGCTCCAGTGCCAACAGTTCTACAGTCCACATGCCCTTGCTCTCTAGCTGAAGATCATGCCCTCTGCGCTGCTGGAGCTACTGAGCCAGCACTGAAATAGAGACCAATACCATTAGCGCACCAGAACCCATTCAGTGGATCCCTAGTGAATGCATCAATGTTTATTAAATGTGCTTTTCATTCCTATTGTGTGTTTCTATAAAAGGACACAGAGGCCTACTTTTACAAGCACTACTTAGAGAAGCACAAACACCAAAAAGGGCTGCAGCATTTTAAATCCTCTGAGTATTGATGTGTGGTTGGTTTTCATATATTTGTCCATGCTGTGGCACGGTCTCTGGAGATATCTGAATGAGTAAAGGTACAGGGCACACACAAACACTCACACCAACAGGAATATAGGATTTTTCTGTGCTGCAGTACAAGACATCAATACAAAATAGCTCATTCTGTTTGGTGTGGACCAAACTGTGCAAACCGTGACGAAAAGGGATCAGGTCAAAATTTTGAAGGAACTGTGTGTAACTCTGCTTTGGCGTTTAATAATTGTATTGCTTGTTTGTTTGTTAATGTTTGATTTTTAGGTCTAAACTACAGATGAGTGTAGATATAAAAGGTGGAAACACATTATGAAACTTCATAATCATTCCTGCAACCACATGATCCAGAACAGGGAAATGCCCTCTAGTGGCAGCAATAATCACCACAGTGATTTTTTTAAAGATTTTTTTTAGTGCACTTTTTTATTAAGATCTTTAAAAGGTTCCTGGTTCACCTAAACAAAGCAGACAACTGATCAAATGATCTTTTGTCTGCCACAGTACACTGATTATACCACTGATCGCTTGGTAATTTAGGGGACGGATTCAGAAGTTTAACGCTTTCAAAGGAGGCGCATCATTTTTTCCAGTATAATAAAAAAACTTTGACATGAAATGTAGCTTTGCTGTAGTCTGTAGGCGCTGTAGGTTATATGAATTTTAATAATCAATGCAAAACTTGCAAATACACATGCAAAATGTATCTTTGATGAAATTACATTGAATATGTTGAGCTGTCTCTGCTCAACATGGCCATTGTCCATTTAGAAATCATTTGAAAATGTTCATTGCTGCTTTAATTCTATCCAAAGAATGTCTGGGTTCAGTCTACTCTCTGCACATCTGTCAGTGCAGAAGAGAGTACTGCCTCAGTGGAGGACTGGGACACCGTGTAAGGCTAATGTCACATACTTCTGTGCCTGTCCTAGCCTGATACACATCCCTGTTCCCTCTGATATTGGGTTTTCTGTGCTGTAGAAGCAGCAGAGGGCCAGTGTGTCCTGGAGTCATGCCTAAATCAGAGTGGAGAGCAGAGGAGGAATGTGGCAGCGATGCCGCCGCAGCAGATCCCCGAGCTGTTAGTTTTAATTAGGCCTCAGGCTATAGAGCACACAGCCACAACATCAAAGGTCAGATACATCAGTAGTGCTGGGGAAAATGTCGGCCTGATCTGGTGGGCCTGGCCTGCGGGCCCAGGAGCCAGAGGGGGGGGGGGGGGGGAGAGACTGAACTTCAAAATCAGGAACTGCTTAATAAGGATGAGCCGACGCTGCCTAGTTTATCACTCTAATGAACAGCACGGTGCCATGTTATGTAAATAGAGGGCACAGTCAAAACCACAGAGAAAAGAGAGCGAAGGAAGAGAGGGAGAAGTTGTTAAGATGTTGGAAATTGAGGAATCAGCACACGAACATCACACGAGTTAAACTTTGGATACCCAGCATAAACTTTCATAGCAGATATTGCAGAATAAAAAGTCACCCTCCTTTTGAAATGATGTAGTGTCTGATGTAAATAGACAGTAGTAACGTTTTAAAACACACTATTCACTTCCAAGTCTGTGCCTTTCATATGTAAGTAGAAATGGAATTTTGAATTGGAATCTGTTTTTGTTAGGTCACAAAGACCACCATTTACATACGATACCCTATTCAGTCTAAAGCAGTTTAGCTTGCTTATTCATGCTAAAACCAAGCAGAACACTGCACAACTTTCATATTAGGTCCCATATCTGGAAAACAAATAAAAAGACTTAAATGTAGTATGTAAAGCTTCAAACCACACTTTCTACTCAACTGTTAATACAATCAATACACAGACGCAATGTTGAAATGGTCCATTTTAAGAATATTTTTGTGATGTCACAAATATCAAAACATTTACAAATTTCCAATTTTCCAGACTTCTGTGGTTTATTCCTGATCATTTGTACTCAACTTACAGCTTAACAGCTTTTTGAGTGAGAAAAAATATAGGACAGCCAATCAGTCATTTACATATATCTGATGTTCTTTAACAAAGCAGTCTGTTTATAAGGGGTTTAAATAAGGCCCATAGGTGGACAGAGGGCAACCAATAAACATGAAAAAGAAGGATATTGGCCCTTTAGAATCATAACCCATTGTGAAAAGACTATGTCACGTTTTTATGTTTTTTTGGGAGTGCAGCTGGTAGCTTAGTGGTTAGGGAGTTGCCAGAAGGCCACAGGTTTGAATCCCAAGACTGCTAGTGGAACCACTGAGGTACCCTTGAGCAAGGTACTGTCCCCACACACTGCTCTGTTAGTATTGCACTGCTTCACTTGGTGAATGGGTTAAATGGAGAAATAGAATTTCACACTGTTTACACAGTTTGCTGTGCTGTGGTGTGTTAACATGTACAAGGGTCACTGTACTTTACTTTCCATTACTGAAAGACATGCAGTAAAACAGACAGGTTTGTTACTACCATAGCCTTTGCCACTGTTTGTGCTGACACAGCAAAGAAGAAAAACACATCCGGGTGTGTGCTTGGGTGGGAGATGAGACTGGCTTATTATAGTTCTTAGATCTCTCTAACAAAATGGGCATTTCAAGGGTTATTCAGGAAATGTAAGTGTTATATACAGTATTTATAAACGGTTGCCTGCTTAATGGTTCTTATTTAAAAGAGCAAGAACACATCTGGAACCAAATTTTGTTCTTTAAACTAGCTAACAAGATTTCAACTACCCTTTCAAAATTTAGTTTTTGTTACTTTTTCGGCACATTTTTTGATATTTATTCTAATGTAGATGGCCTGTCATACCAGCTGCTGAAATTAATGGGTTAAAAAAATCACTCAGGTGCCTAAGACTTCTGCACAGTATGTGACTCTATTATGCTCCCACTATAGCTCAGTTTATTTTAAAAAAAATCTTGGTGGTCATTGGTGGTCTCCATTCATATTTCAATCCACCATCATACACTTCTGTATTGTATAAAAAATTCCAAGATTTTATGTTCTTCTACTAGTCTGAAACTAGACTGGACGGCCCCACAACCTTCCAGGCTGGGGTTGACCAACACTGACACTGCCTGACTGACATTGTGGGCTACACTGGGGGGAAACTCAAGCCTGACAAGGAGTTCACACAAAGGGCAGCTGTGAGAACTTTTCTCACTTTTGCTGATTCTGAGCTTTTCCACACTCGGCCGCAAAACCTCGCCTGCCCCCTGACCTACCTGGAAAAGCTCAGTCTTGCTGATGTGGTGGTTAAGGACTGGATAAGATCAGGCATCCTGGGGTGTGCCCCTAGCAACAGCATGTAGCTAAGCTAACAGCAGCTGTGCTTGACTCTTGCATTAACTAATACCCAGATTTAGCATTTTATTGTCAGTACAAAAAAGTACACATGGTCTACAAAGACGTTACTTGTGCACATTTTAATGCACAGCTGCTGATTATATTCTGGATGGAGTGTTTAAAAAAAAAAAAAACGGAAAAAGACAAAACGTGCATTTTAATATATTGTGTTAAACTCTAATAAATATATAGATATTGTGAGCTCTACAATGTGCAGAAAATACAACAGAATATAAACATATCATTTGACCTTGGTCAAAATTAAATTTGGTCAAACATATATCTTCTAGGAAAAGTAAATTGATTATTTTGGGATTTTCTTTTATATTTGTACCTTGGTTTGGAAAGTCTGATATGGATTTGTTGTGCATTTGTGTAATGTTCTCTGTGCTTCACTCAATTTCCAATCCTCTTTGCCCCTGCACATATTTCAGTGTCAACAGAATGTATATCCCCCTTCTTTTTTTTTTTACAGTGTATTAGATGTAGTCTAAGTTCAGTTAGCTTGTCTGCTTATCATTTTGTCACATGGGGAGCTGAGGTGTATCTAAAATAAAGAAATAAAAGAAAATGCCTTACGATAAACTTTCTTCCAATGCTTGACTATGTGTTCATCTTTCTGTCTGTCTGTCTTTGGCTGGGATTACAGTGTCCTCTGTGCCTCCTGCATTTGCATAGGTTTGAAACAGAGGAGAGCCCCTACTTGTTACATAAGAGGAGTTATCTAAGGCTTAACCTAACAAGACATTGTGTCTAAGCACTTTTCTGACAGACGCTTTTTAACACAGTCTTGACTTACAGAATGACCCTGTGTAAAGAGAAAATACCTCTTGCAATTTTGTCACTGCAGTGTAAGACTGTATGAACTACAAAAACTATTTCTGAATCACAGCACAGACAAATGGCTGAAAATAGACGTGAAGTGCTATAGGCAAGACAGTGAATGCACATTAAACAAAATATAAAAAAACGCTTCTATTTCTAGGATTTAGCAAACTTTTAGCAAATGATTAGTGCTAATCTGCCCACCCAGCTTGATCTGTGCACCTCCAGCAAGCGTGCAGAGAAAATCATTGTTGACCCACTGTGCCCTGACCATCACCTATTTAAACTCCCATTCTCAGACAGGAGCTTCAGTCTGATGAGGGTTAAAGGGGAATTCCACCAGTTTAGCAAAAATGCAACATTGCATAGAAACATAGTGTTACGGCTGAGGGCCGTTAGAGGCCACTGTTTCTGTTCTGTTTTTTCATGCCCTGTTCTGTTCTGTTCTGTTCTGTTTCGTGTGGGTCTCTGTTGGGTTTTTGGGGCTTTTATTTTGAAATGTTCTGGGTTTTGCTTTGGTCACGTGTGTTCACCTGTTTCTGTTCCCCCTTGATCACGGTCTGTATTTAAGTTCCGGTTTGTGTGTCACTCGGCATGAGCCGATCACTTTAGAGCTTGCCTAAACAGAGTAAGGTTATTTTCGTTTCTCTGCTGGCCATCGTGCTGATTTATTTCTGTTTACAATAAAGTCACGGCATTATGGATCCCTGTCTGTTCGCCTGTTCCTGTTCTTGCTCCAAGTTCCAAGGCAGCTCCGTGTGTAGGCCTTGCGGCCCCACACGTGACATCAATAAAACGAATTTCTCTGCGAGGAATAAGTGCTGCAGTAGAAGTTACAGTTACAAAACAATTTTAGTGGCTGTCTGTGTCATGCTTTAACCCTCAACATGTCCGAGTTAGAAATAACCTTAATAATTAATTACATCAGCCATAAGATACTTTAACATAAATATTCACTTCTAAAACCCAAGAATTTCTTAAAGCACTAAATCTTGTATTTTTCATTTTTATTTAAATTCTTCTCCTCTGCTAGTAAATTCTTACTGTAATACAGGCAGTTTATGTTTACAGGGAGATGACCCCCATCCCACACCTTCTTTATCCTTATTGTATTGCTGTAAAGCTCAAAGCACTTGATTTTAAGGGGGTTGTACAGATAGAGCAGTCGAACTGTTCAACCTCTAGGAGAGAACTTTCCTCACCACTGGGTCCTAAACCCACCGTTTCAGTAGAGCATGCAGCTCATGCATTACAGTATGATCACAGAATGGAGAGCTGCATGTCTCCCTGTGTTTTTCTTGTTTGAAGGTGAGAATTACACAAAATAACATCTGAAATGTAGAACTGCATGAGGCTAAATGTTTTAAGGAGCACTATGTCTTCGGTCCCCACTGATTTCACTCTCCTCACTTGGGTGGATTTAGCTCAGTGGGTAGGGTACTTGCCTCCAGACCAAGAGGTCATGGGTTCAAATCCTACCTTCAGCACCACCACTGGGTTCCTGAGCAAGACTCTTAACCCTAAGTTGCTCCAGGGAGAGACTGTCCCCTGTAGTTAGGGAATGGAAGTCGCTTTGAATAAAAGCGTCTGATAAATGCCGTAAATGTAAACACTCTCCACTCGCAATGAGACCAGTTGGATGACAAAACACTACTAGAAGGTAATTATTGCCAGTTGAACAAGAGATTTAATTTCTTTGAATCATTTAAGTTCTGTAAACACTGCATCGTTTCTTTAATTTTGATGTACTCTCATGTCCTTCATAATTCTGCTTTAAAGAAGATTGGGAGAAATATTGTGAGCAGTTCTTAAAAACTAAGGCAAAGCTGTTCAGTCCAATATTTATAAAAGATAAAACCTGAGAAACTAAACATTTTTGCAGTGGTCTCTTATTTTTTTCCAGAGCTATATTGTGTTTTCAGTGGCGTAGATAATGGCTCAGCCAATCAGATTGATAAATACACCTCTATTAATTACCGTTCCAGCTCTACCACTGGTGGTTTTAGGCCTGAGCAGCTAAAAGAAGCCCATGACAAATATCTTTATATTCATCGCCCCATTAGACAAACATGCCTTTTGATGTCACGAAGAAAGACATGTTGGAGTCTCAACAAAGTACAAATCACATTTTAAAGTGTGTGACTGACTTTTCTAATCCAAGCCCACTGACCATATGTATGAAGTATGAACTTGCACAAAGTAATCAGATTCATTACAAAACTTATTCTTGCCATATACTGTGAATAGCTGAAGTTCATTCTAATATGAGGTAATAAAATTTAGGGAGTTTTTATACAGACACATTTGGTTAACGATTTGTTGACAGGCGTGCATCAGTTTCACTGACAGTAATGAATGGCACGCAGCTAGAGAAATAATAGACTTGTCTTTAGATGTGTGAGTGTCATTTATAACCTCAGCAGACATCAGCGGGAGAGCAGATTGCGATACCAGCGCTAACAAACACACTTCATTTCAACTTCCAAGTCCAGGACTCAAGGTAAGGTGCCTGAGTATACATTCGCACCATATTATATATACTACAAGGACAAAAGTATTGGGACAGACCTCTTAATTACAGAGGTTAATAACAAAAAAATTCTAAACTGGTTTTTCATATTGATTTCAGATCTACTTTCAGTGTTTTCAGTCACATCAACTTTTTGAATGCCATGTAATGGTTAGGCGTCCCAATACTTCTGTCCATATAGTGTGTGCATGCAAAGTAGCTGGAATAACTTGAAGAAAAGAAAAATACACAATTATTTATATAGAAAATAAATATACAGCTTAGGTCAGATTTTTCCTGTGAGGTCAAACATGTTTGAATATTACTCTGGTTTTCAGTTTCAGGTTTACAGCTCTGACTCCACTCAAAGAAAAAGGAAAGTGGTTTGTATGAGTGGAAATAACCGGGGCCGCTGAGTGAACAGAATTTCCTATTGGGATTTGAGATAGGTCATTTAGCTTCAAACCATGAGAATACATTTGCATGCCAGCTCTTGGTTAAACATTCCCACAAAAAAGGTATAAATGTTCATTCTTTCCTCCAAACCCAAATCAGCATGCCAATGCAGCAAAGTTCTTCTTCTACTCAATGTTCCTCAATGTGTATGAAGCCTAAGACAAGTCCAAGACCAAGGGTTAAGGCCCTAAAACTGAGTCCAAATAAAATATAGTTTTTTTTAAATTATTTAACTGTAAAATGCTTGTGACAACAGCAGTCATGCTCCAACCAGCAGAGTCAAGTGAGCAGTGGGTAGGATATGCCTCCTTGTATGCCTGATATGAAACTAGAGTACAATTTTTTTCCCAGAGTGTTAAGAAACAGGATCCTGGGTTCCCAGCCGTAGATGTTGAGATGACTGATCTAATAAACTGGCTTTAATAAACAGGGTCAAATAAACTGTAGGCACTCACTGTGGAATGTCCATGTAACAAATCCTTCAAGACATCCACATTTACTCTCTTTTTTTTCGATCTCAAAACAACAAAAATAAACATGGTTGCCACACAGAATGACTGTGTGGAAACACTTCTAGATGGATAAAAAACTTTGTTTTTTCACTAAGCAGCTTAATACAGAAGTAACACATTTTTAGCCTAGAATTGTAATAAAATTCTAAATCGCACACACCACTGATAACCTTTTCTATCTTTCTTCTTATTTTAACACTCTTGACTCTCTCCTACCAAATATAATTAAGTCCCTGATTGGCTGGAAAACTGTTTGAATTGTTGAGACAAACACCAGATTGGTTGAGTTTTACAGCAGGAACAAATAGCAAAGGATCATGGTAAACTGAGTCTTAATTCACCGAGTACCTGACAATGCTGTTAATATGAGTTACAAGGTAAACAAGCAAACAAACATAATAAGAGTAATTTAAGGGTCTTACACACAGCAGCAAAGAAATGGTACAAGTGTAAACATTGGTTTTTAAAGGCAGCTGAACTCAGTCAAGGCCACCGAGAACATTTGGCGAGGCCAATAATCGAGACCAAGTGCAAATACCAGCGAGTCCAAGACAAGTCAGAGATCACAGAAAAACCCATCTTGAGTCCAGTCTAAACTACAGGTCTGTCTGAGTACTTTCACCTCCTATGAGACGTTCTTTTCAACTACTTACAGAAAGGCCTTTCAGCCAAAGCTTTCGCGAACAAAAGTAGGCGGCGATTCAGCTGTTTCGCCACAATCACACTTCCTTCATAAACTCATAAGGAGCTTTATCTGAGGCAGCTTTTGAATAATAAAGGTGCTGTGCGTATGTGTGTGTGTGTGTGTGTGTGTGTGTGTGTGTGTGTGTGTGTGTGTGTGTGTGTGTGTGTGTGTGT
>JBBPDB010000140.1:15287370-15306090 GCA_037974465.1 Brachypetersius altus
AGTGTTGCCTGCTTTGTGAGTGGGTGGAGACTCGCCAAGGGTCAGGCCAAAAGACGAGAGGAGCATGGCGAGTCCGCTGGTCTGCATCTTGTCGCTTGGGAGATTGAAGTCACCAAGGAGGAGGAGCGGTGAGTCATCATCTGGAAATGAACTCAGAAGGACATCATTGCTGCATGACCATACCAAACCGATAGGCGAATAAGGCTGGCAGTGCTGATGCAATTCATTTTGTTGTTTTTTTCTCTAGCCGAATCTTTACGAGTTTTTAGCCTCATGTCTGAGTCAAATGAGCCAACATCTCAAGTGTGGCTCCAGTTCAAGTTGAGTTCCTATCACTGATTTGTTTCCAGTGTTTACTCACGACTGTTGATAGGATGGACAGGCTTTACAGAATGTTAGCCCATTAAACTCAACAAGAATTTTTTTCAAATCTGTGTGAAGGATCACACTAGCTTGATCAGGCTAGATCAGGTGTATTGTTTTGGGTAATCTCACCCTGCCTTACAGCTACTGCAAGCATTCATTACTGAATCATCCCCCAACTTTTCAGAAACTCACTGAGGGGATTGGCTTTATTTGATGCACAGTAACTTGAGGCTGCAACTCACACTTTATGGTTTTGAGAGGGAAAAGTATGAGAGGGAAAATACTGGTTTAAAAGCTCCGAACTTGCAGCTTTTTTCTAATCACGAAGGCATCATAGTTGACATAAAGGTCATTCTTTGGCTAAAAAATGGTTACACGTTTTTTTTTTTTTTACAAAATTCTGTGTAAAATTGCATATTGAACATGTTTAGACTCAGAAGTGTAAATCCCTAGAAGGTTTAAGGCCCATATCACAACAGGTGGATAACTTGGGCTTTGGTATTAATCCTAAAGAAGTAAAATGAAAAATAAAATGTAGTTATTTTGTTCTTGCAAATCAACAAAGAAAATTAAGGTGTCCCAAACTTTTGACATCTCCTCTATCCCTTCTTCTGGTTTGGCTCAGCTAATCCATAGATGGATGGTTCATCTATGGATTAGATAACTGGATTAGATCGAGTCACGGTGAACTGTTGAACTGCAGTAAGACTCATATGGAGTGCCATTCTAGGAGCATTAAATGTGTTCATTCTGTCCAGGTAGTCACGCTGCTGTGTGAAAGAGATAGCAGTCTCTTCAGTTCCCAAAATGAACTCCAGCTATCTAAAGCTGAAAAAGGTTCAGGTTGGCTGATCAAAAGTGTTTGAACACTAAATCTGGGCACACTGGGGAAGTAGGAGTCAGAGCAAACTTTCCCAATCTCTGATCTTTAATCCTGAGGGCAATATGCTGGGACTATGCTTTTTTTTATCAGGGAAAGGGAGATGGGAACATTGCGGTGTCTGAAGTGTTAGCCCAGTCTGAGCTCTCTCTGTGTGCACAGACATGTGTGTTAATCAGCCCCTGAGCAATTGTTCGCTGATCTTTACACCATGGACTGTTATCGACAGAGTATGTGGTGCATATTTAAACAAATGTGAGTTTCAGCTAGCAGATTTTTTAAGGTTATTTAGTGAGCGGCAAGACAATTGGCACTGGCAAGTCATTTACATAGAAGGGAGTCTTGTCAAAAACTGCACGCTGTAGGCTGGGAAACTTGTAATTGGCCCTCTGGCAATTTGAGCAAGAGACCTGTGGCGAAGGGGAACACTGCGTTCCTGAGTTCTTCTGAGCCCGCTTGGTATGAGAGCTGTTTATGTGTGTGTGCACGCACGTGTCCATGTTTAAGCAAGCGTCTAAGACTGAAAAGCAGGGTGCGTCTGGGGTTAAATGAAAAGCTGATCGGCAGCTTTCTTCCAGAAGTGGTGCTGATTGCTGAGGGCAGAAGGGGCAGAGGAGGCTTCAGAGTATGTGTGCGTGGTGCACAGAGGTGAAGGGCTCATGTTGGAGCATGGTGCTGACCCCAGTTTTACTGGGCTGGTGGGTGTCGGACATGGCCAGGGACAGCAGGAGACGACACGGTTCACAGAAGCTGGCAGAATTAAAGCCATACATACAAAAGGCAGCAGAGCTGAACAGAGCTACTTGGGTCAAGGACCACTAAACTACAGGGCACTAGTTTTTCTGTCATCCTCCAGATCCTTTCCCCACTCTTTGCATAATCTCCTAAATATGTATAGGACACCTGCATCTGTGGAAACTACATTACCATCATACCACTACATTCAAAACCAGGGGAGAAGGTATTTATTGTCATTTCAACCAGGACAGGACAGGTCAACATGCAACCAATTAGAACTAGTGTGAATGTAATATGAATAGATACTCTGTTCAGAGCCACAAAGTGCACTAACAGCCATCAGTAGCAGCAGAGAAAAATATACAGCATACAGCAATTTTGTGGCTGATCAGTTTATAGAGTGAAGAACATAAAGTATTTGAACACCCTGCGATTTTGCAAGTTCTGCCACTTAGAAATCATGGAGGGGTCTGAAATTCACATTGTGGGTGCATTCTCATTGTGAGAGACAGGATGTAAAAACAAAATTCAGGAAATCACATTGTATGATTTGTAAAGAATTTATTTGTATTGTACTGCTGCACATAAGCATTTGAACTATTTGGTACATATTTGGTACAGAAGCCTTTGTTGTGAGGTCAGATGTTTCCTGTAGTTCTTGACCAGGATTGGACCACATGACTCTCTCCCATGCCTCCTCTGGATCATCCAGATGATGTAGTGTACTACCGACAGTGACCTTTTAAACTGTGGTCCCAGCTCTCTTCATGTCATTGACCAGTTCCTCCCGTGTAGTTCTGGGCTGTTTCCTCACCTTTCTTATCATCAGTGATACCCCACATGGTGAGATCTTGCGTGAAGCCCCAGTATGAGGGAGACTGACAGTCATCATTTGCTTCTTCCATTTTCTGACAATTGCTCCAACAGTTGATTTGTTTTCACCAAGCTGCTTGGCAATTGCCCCGCAGCCCTTTCCAGCCTTGTGGAGGTCCACAATTTTGTCCCTGGTGTCTTTTGACAGCTTTTACGTCTTGCCCTTGGTTGGAGTCTGACTACCTGTGGGGTGGACAGGTGTCTATAAAGAGCTCAGACAGGTGCTATTAATTAGGATTACTAAGTGGAGTAGAGGTGGACTTCTTAAATGTATGTCTTTGAGAGCCAGAATTCTTGTTGTTTGCCAGGGTGTGTGCAGCAGTGCAATACAAATAAATTCTTTACAAATCATACAATATGATTTCCTGATTTTTTTTACCTGTCTCTCACAGTGGGAATGCACCCACAATGTGAATTTCAGACCCATCCATGATTTCTAAGTGGGAGAACTCGTATAAGTGTTCAAATACTCATGTTCCTCACTGTATATTGTGTTCTGTTCAGGATTCAGGAGAGTGTTGGTGTGTGAGGTACAGTTTATGATTCAGTTCTAATTTAGGAGTCTGATTTAGAAGTCGTGTTCTGAATTCTAAGAATACTATTTGATAGATTATCAACTGAAAATATATTTTCAGTTCCTCACTCTACTACATTCTTTCCATAATTGCTGCTGGAATAAAATCTCATATCTTAAAAAAATATATTTACAGAAGAATTATTTTATTTTAAATAATGTTGGACAATTGTTACTTTTTGTTCATGATGAATGAAAAAATGTACAATAGCATACATTAGAAGCAAAGATCGTGTTTGCCTTTAAGTTTTGAATGCATGAGGTTAGCCTGGGATTCAGAGGGGCTACATCGACCAGTTTTATTAGTGTAATGACATCATACTCAGCCCCTGAGTAAAAGTTACTCAGTAAGGTTAGTGTGATTGCACGGCACAGATGATAGGCACGTATCAGAGGAATGGTAGAGAGAGGGAGAAAGAGAGAGAGAGAGAGACAGAGTGAGTGAGTCCTGGGACTCACCTCTAGCAGAGCTGAATGAGAACCTATGCCCTGTATTAGACAGAACAGGCTGTACAGAACCAGTTTGATTGTCCGACATGAGCATGGGCCCAGGCCTCTGTAAGATTGCATTGTGTATCTGCCTGTGTGTGCTGGCCCATACATTATTCAATATCTTGCTGGATGCCTCCTCACTGATGAGTCACTGAGCAGGAGTCTAGAGAGAGGGGGTGGTAGGGGTAGAGGGGGGGTGCACGGATATGCCTATTTCATTACTTCTGCTAAATAAAACAAGGTTCCAACAATGCAGCGAGGCTCAGATAAAGTTTGTGCTTTATTGTACACTTGTCTTTGAATCCTTAGCAGTCTAAGTTTTTTTCTTCTCTGCACAGAAGAGAAGATTGTGCTGTCAAACATTCATGTCTTTTTCTCTCACTGAGGCAGGTCACAGAACAAGAGGCACATCAATATGCAACAGTCGCAGAGGGCAAAAGTGCCAAGAGAGCTAATTCAGAATTAAAAATAACACATTGCCCGAATCTGAAGATGAATGATTCTCTTTTTGTGTGCATCTGATGTGTTTAGCAGCACATGAAACGCATACCTCAATCCGCACCCTCACGCATTGTCACACACGGTCAAACACACTCTGCTCCAGCTGAATGTAGTGATTTATGCAAATAGAATCTGAAACAGCAGGAGCACTTGCCAGAAAAGCACCGCTGCTGCCCCAGGACAAGCTCTGAGTTTACTAACAGACAGTACAGTAAGCGAATTCCATGCTAGTTCATTGCAGGCCTAAAAACTAGCCGTGTGTTTACACAAAGGTGCTGTAGAGTGGTAAACAGTAGCTTCACTGTTCAGCTAAGGCTTCAAAGTCAGTCCAGCCATTGAATATGTGTTGTGCACTCTAATACTCATGCAGATAATTGATCTGCCAGTTTATTTTAAGCCGAACACTCTCCCCTTCTGGTCTACATATGCTTAATGTACACTGCATGTATGGGAAAGCCCCAGTGCAACCAATAAAACCTAAGCACATGTCAGAACAATGGAAAATCTAAAAACTTTTCAGCTCAAGCACACCTGAACTGGACTCCTCCAGTTAATGACTATGTTTACCTTTGCTGGAAAACTACCATACTGTGCTGGACCTTGACCCTCCAGAGGCAGAATTGGTAACCTCTGTAGTAGACCACCTGTAAGCTACTTTTGGTATTCAGCCAGTGTGTTAAAGTCACTCCAGACATTCAGACTGCCTAATAATGTGCTGTGTGCTCAACTGCACACTAACTATCGTGTTTCTCTCTGTATACTCATAGTTCTAGTAATTCCCTTGCCCATCTGGCCTAGCATAAACATTGCCCCTTTTCTGTTACATCTGTCCATCTATCCATTCATCTATCTCTGTATCCATTATCTGAGCCAATTATGCAAACTGTAATAAATATAAAATGAAGACAAACAAATGAATAAATAATAGGACTGGAGGACAACAAATAGAACATTGATTTGCTGTTGCTCTCAATCTACTCATGTTTGAGGTAATTCCACTGACTATCTGTTTCAACCTAAAGGTCACCCTTTTTCTGTTACACTGTTGGAAAACAGAGGTCCTATGATACCTCCAAAATGCATCTAAGCACAACTTATTAGGTTTCTCTGGCCTGGCCAATGACAAATCTAAAAACAAAAGCTTTTCGGTTGAATATCATGCAATGAAATTTATTAAGGACAAAATAATAAAGCCTGGAGCAGCTGTCCCTTGGCAGTAAAACCACTCCACCCATGGTAACTCTTGTAAACAGTGGTCCACCTCAAATCAAGTCAAGTAGGTTTATTGTCCTTTAAACCAGTTTGATGGCCAGAGAGAACAAAATTGTTTGCTGTTCTGGCAGGGAGAAGAGGGGTGTGTGAAAGGTGTGTGTGGTCATTTACCACACTGGTGGCACTGATCTTCTCAGCTGTCCTCACTATCCTCTGTCTTGTGATCTAAACCAGATCAATTTCCGTACTATGCCGTGATGCAGCTACAGAGAATGCTCTCTATTGTTGCTTAGTAGAATGTGGCGAGGACTGGGGGGAGTTCCTGCTCAGTCTCTGCTGGGTCTTCATGGTAATAGCTCTGGTGAGGTTCTCTGCAATGTGAACACCTAGGAACTTGGTTCTCTGGATGAGCTCCACTAAGGAGCCATTGATGTTCAGCAGAGAGTGATCATGTTATTCCCTCCTAAAGTCAAAAACAATTTTTTTTATTTATTCACATTGAGATGTTGTCTCTGCAGCAGTATGTCATCTACTCTCTGGATTCCACAGTCAGGAAGTTTAGGGTCCAGTTGCAGAGAGAGGTGTTCAGGCCCTGCAATGTCAGCTTTTCAGTCAGAATGATGGTACTTATTGCTGAACTGAAGTTTTCTTAAAGCATTCTTACATAATTGGTGATGGCCTTATCAGTGGTTAAGATGATGTGCAAACTGCAGGGATATATTGAGGGTGGGGAGCTGTGTTTTTGTGCTTCTAAAAGCACTTCATGCTGATGGGTGTGAGTCAATAAAGCAGGACAGTGACGGCTTCTTTGGCATGGGGATGATGGCGGTGACTTTGAAGTATGTTGGAATAATGGTGGTGCTCAGAGTGATGTTGAAGATATCTATGATACCATCTGCCCTGGCTGCACGATTATGGCCAAAATGATAATCATGGTTATTTTGATCAATATTGAAATCACGATTATTAGTCACAATTATTCATTGTTTTAGGTAAAACACATTTTTTATGTCACTTTCTATTTTAAACAAACAGTAAGGGAACAAGGCTTTCACCTCAAAATGAAATCTTAAATAAGAATAAAAATGCAACTGCAGAGTGCAAACATAAAGTGCAAACAAATGAAAAAAAAGAAGCCTCTGCAGAAAAGGCACATATAACGAGGAACAAACTACAGGCCTACAGACTACACACACACACACTCTCTCACAAACGCACGCACGCACACACACACACACACATACTCACACACGCTCCTTTTTAGGCAGCTTACTGAAGCCATAATCTCTCGTTCGCCCCCTGGTGGGTGGCTGAATTATTGGTTGAGAAAGCACTTGATCTCATGTGCAGCAGAGCTGCTATTCAAATCGCCGACGATCATCTTAATTAATCATGGCAGCCAAAATTGTGATCGTGATTAAAATTCGATTAATTGTGCAGCCCTACTCTGAGAACATGACCAAGAATGTTGTCTTGTCCTGCAGCTTTACATTTGTTGACTTTAAACAGAGTGGTAAGCAGTAGCTAGCGACCAACACAGTCAGTCCAGTCAGCTTAGATGAACCATACACCATACACCAGTCAGTTTAGATGAGAGGTATACAGATACATGCTTCAGAGCCATGCTTCAGTCTGAGTGGAATTTTAACATGTTGGCAATCTGTGCAGCTGCGTTTGCAATGCTGTTGCTGAGCCATGTCTCCATAAAAACAAAAACACAGCAGTCTCTGAACCTATGCTGGGTATTTCACCTGAGTCAGATGTAGTCCAGTTTATTGTCTAGGGATTGATGAGCAGAGTAAATAGCATATCTGGCTGGCTAGTGGTCTAGCAGTCTTCTTCTAGACATACCTGAAGCAAGGTTTAATGGTGATAGATGTGTATACCAGGTTTGGTGTGAAACTTGACTGAAAACTACACTTTTGCCTCCAAAATGCTGGACCTATCTTGGTCAATCCGTGTGCTTACTTCAAACACTTTAAAGTAATCACACAGTACTTACTATGTGTGGTGGGGCGGTCAGGGGGTAAATTGAAAAGAATACTATGGTTATACGACTATGCCAGTTAAATGGTACAGTGATCAATAAAGTAGGAATCTTCGACAACACCACCTATGGAGTTTCTCCCCAGGAAATATTACTTGTACTGATACAAGACACACAGGTTTGTCTACACACAGGAGAAGGAGCATGAGACGTGTTTCAATGCACAAAAATACATTTTTATTAAAGATCACCATAAAATACTAAAATCATGCCAAAGTGGGCATTAAGGAGGGAAGTTACAGGCAGACAATCACAAAAACAAATGAATAAAATAAACTTTAAAAAAAAAACAAGAAAAGAAAATATTTAAACACAAGGAATGAAGTCCTACCAAGTCCACCTTCAATGAATAGGGTGGAGTTCCCTCCACCCAATACGCTCACACGCACACACACACACACCCGTGCTCACCCACAGGGGTCCCCACACCACACGCTGCAACGGTGCCTGGACACACCACCACCACACGCTACTAGGGACTGGCAGGCTCCATTCCTGTAACACAAACATAAAGAATTAAAACAACCCAAAAAAAGGAAAACAGCCTGATTCACTAATAATCATCTCTCCATGCCTTAGGCAAAAACACAAAGAAAAGAAACTAAACAAAAACGCCAATACAGAGAGTCTATACGCTTCCCTGTATGTTAAAAGGATTAAAACCCGGTCAAAATACACATTAAAAGAAAGGTCCATTCAACTCATGGTCTTGGGCTTGAGACCACAGCTCCGAAGTGTAGCGCGCTACCGAGGGCAGGTCTCGGCTCGCCAATTCGACCAGGCAAAACAGCAAAAGGCAAAACAACAGCAAAGCCGAGGCGAAAGCCAAGGCAAAACAGCAGCCGTGTCACCGGCTCACCAGCTGGGTCTTAATACCAC
This sequence comes from Brachypetersius altus, assembly GCA_037974465.1. Classification (NCBI taxonomy): domain Eukaryota; kingdom Metazoa; phylum Chordata; class Actinopteri; order Characiformes; family Alestidae; genus Brachypetersius; species Brachypetersius altus. The sequence continues at coordinate 15,295,933 of JBBPDB010000140.1, forward strand.
AGCCGCTGGAAAATAGTACGAGTGGCCACATGGAGCTCAGCACCCTTAGCACCAGTCGTAACTGCGAGTCACGTGGACCCCCAACGCCCAACGCATACGTGCACCTCGAGAGCGCAGGAATAATCACTCCACGAATGCCAAACCTTTTCCACAGCTGGACCACAGCGTGTTACACGCCGGTCCGAGGGGAGAGCTGCTTCTAACAAAGGGAGTAGTGACGACACTGCCCAGGTAGGACCCCGATGACGTAGGTGTCTTATTCCCGTCCCCTTTTATAGCCGGCCCCATAAATAAGCCAACCTCTGAGCGTTACTGACCAGAAATTACCAGAAAGACAATGGTTGTGCTTTAAACATAAACCCCAAAATTCTTTCCCACTACATACGCTTCTCTCCATATGCTCATACTGCAGATAACTCGTCTTTCCTATCTCTTTTGTATACCCACCTTTTCAATTACACACATGCTTACTGATGGTGTAGGTCTGTGCGTATGTGTGTGGGAAAAAACGAAGAACATTCCACATGTGTGCAGTGGAAAAAGACAGTGTGGAAAGCAAAGGCCCCAGAGCAACCAATAATACCTCAACACCAAAACACATCCAAATACAACTTAAGTATTCATTCCCAAAGCCAGCTAATAAAACACCCCAAAAGAAACAAAAGATTTTTTTGATATCATGGGTGACAAAATAAATGAAGCATGTCGATTCCTGGAGCACTGGCAGTTGCGGGGTGGGCCCTGGGTGTAATTGGGTTAATTACAGTTTTTCCATAATGAGACAAATGGAATGTTTTTCTTCCCCTATACCTTGTCAACCTCGAACTCACTCACCTCACTCCACTCATCACCTCAGAGCTTAAGAATCAATCCCACTTTGTCGAAGCTATGGAAGATTTGTATCATTAATAGTCTTCCACGTCTGATCGTTTTAGCTCTGGGTCCTGGGAGGCCAATGCAATTTGAATGAAGGCATGAATTACTGAACAATTAGCACTGCATCCCCTAGATGTTAATTAATATGTTCATTTTAAAGCCAGTTTCCAAAGATCAAGAAGACCAGGCTGTTGTTGAGGGGAGCAGAAAATAAGGTTCTTGTGTTGGGGTTGCTACTTCAATTTTCTGCTCTCCCTCAGGGGATAGGGGCTGTTCTGAAAATGAACACTTCACTAGTTATACTGTTTCACATTTGCCTGCGTACTGGTATACTACAAATAAGCACAAATATAGATTTGGACGCATCACAATCTTAGTGTCATTAGAGGCCAGAAGATCAACCAGAGGGGACTGTAAAACAGAGAAGGGTCAGGCACATATTCAGACCTCATTGGAATTAGCATTTTCAAAAGGCTCTCTGTATGACTAAGCAAGCAAACGCTGGATTGAAATAGCAAACACAATTAGTGTTTGTTTATTCAAGGACCTGTCCCCTAATGAAGCAGGTATACTCAATTTAGAAGTTTAGCATACTTTGGTTTGTCTTATTTAACAACAACTACACTACTACTACTACTACTACTACTACTACTACTACTACTACAAATAATAATAATAATAATAATAATAATAATAATAATAATAATAATAATAATAATAATAATAATAAAATCATGTTATATTTTAAATCTTTAAATCTTTAAATTTTTGTTAAAGAATTGCTTTGCTTGATTGGGCTGAATTTGAAGGCAAATGTTGAAAAGACTTTTTGGTGAAAAATTGCACTTAAAGCCCTTTTTAATATTCTTGCTATTTAAAAGTCAGTGTTTTAATTATACGTTGTAATGGATGTTTTAAAGAGAAGTGTCACATCCCTAGTCAGCAGCCGCCCTGCCCAGTCTTGACTTTTATTTTGACCTTGTGTGTGAACATGGAATTCTGGTTTGGTGTCATTGTTTACAGCTGTCCGCTGTTTTGGTTTACGTTATTGTCTGTTCTTACTGGTTCCTGATATAGTCCTCTGTGTATTTAGGTTTCCCCAGGGTTGTAACCCAGGGCCAGTACACCATTATACATGTCTGGAGTTTACAGCCATCTTTTGTCCATCTTATGTCTAGAGTTTATTCCGTCGTTCATATGTTGTTTACCCACCATTAGGCAGTCTCCAGTGTTTAAGTTTGTTTTGTGTTTTGACCTTTGTGCCTTTGCATTTAAAGTTTGAGACATGAAAATCCGTGCCTGCGCCTCCCTCTCTCCATGGAGCATTGGCTACATGACAAGAATGTAATGACAGGTTTGCCTACTTATTGTTTAGCTCTGTTTTTGCTGTTCTGCACTGCAAAATCTTTATATTTAATTTGATTATATACATATATATATATATTCTTTCCACCAGAACAACCCTGAGTTTCCTCTTGTAATTGTTTATAAGACTGGACAACCATTCCTCAAAGTAGGCAGTAGGGGTTTTTGTGCACTTTCTTCTTGAGCTCAATCCACAGGTTTTCAGTTGGATTTAGGTCAGGCAACTGGGATGGACATGGCAAAAACTTGCTTTTGTGTTCATTGAACCATTTCTGAGTGGATTTTGATGTGTGCTTTGGATTGTTGCCCTGCTTGACCTGCGTGGTCTTTTTTTTTTCCCTTAGACATTGTTATGTCTATTTGTCTTTTGTATGTCCATAGCACCATACAAACATACTCCAGTGATGTGTAACAAACCCCAAGCACGTTTGCTTGTGAAAAGGTCAATACAGCTTCTTCCTGGCATACATTCTACAGAGTCTGTTCCAATTGAGGTTACTTTTATGGTTTATTTAAATACACTACATGGTCTAAAGTATTGGGACACTTGACCCTTATTCCAACATGGCCTTAGCATTCAAATACTTAGGCTTTAACATGGAGTTGGTCCCTCCTTTCCAGTTATAACAGCTTCCACACTCCTTGGAAAGCGTTCCACAAAGCTCATCCAACCATGCATTCATGGAACTTGCTTTGTGCAATGGGGCACAGTTATGCTGAATTAGAAAAGGGCCCAAACTGTGTCCACAAATATGGTGGTGTCTAAAATGTCTTGGTATTCTGAAGCATTAAGATTGCCCTTCACTGAAAATCATTAAAGGTAGTTGAATGTGTGAAACAATTCTTCATTTACATTCCCTTAACTGAAATATTGGGGTGCCAATCATTTTGACATGTATTTTTCACAGCAGACTACAACAATCCTCAAAAGTAATAATTTTCTACTTTCTGTCATTTTTAACTGCCTCTGTGAAGGTTTGAGCAGGTTTAGAGAAGTTTTGGTGATATATATTTTTTTTCAGAAACAATGTGAGTGACTTGACTTCTAGTGTCTGCCAGATACATTATGCTTGTAGCTCCAGTGCTAAACAAATAGAGAAAAATGAACACGAAACATCTTGGCTGAATGACTACATCTATGTTTAGCAAAAACTACTTTCTTGGCCCCACCATTACTTTAGAGTTTTATTAGGTCTTTAAGAGTCATTTGTATACAGGAAGGTTCCCTTGTACCAGTATCAACTGTTAATTTCCCTTCAGTGCTTCCCTGGATTATATAATGATTGCAGAGAGTCCAGTAGAGTGGACCAGCAGAGTGAACTGGGCATCATAATAATGCACTCCAGTGACAGTGATGCGACTTGCACCAAAGTCGCTCAGCGTGACAAAACTTTGCCAAGAACTTTTGCTGCAAATGAAAATTTCATGCGCTGCTGCTTTCATGCTCACATCTCTGCCTATCCCTGCCCCTTCCAAAGAAACAATTACTACTTTGCGAAAGGTAGACCAAGTTTTACTTGAACTGCATAAAGTGCTGTTCTAATGTGACTTACCTCTACAGGGCTAATTGCTCTCACTTTGAAGAAAAGCACTTAGCTTTGTGAGACACTACAAATGAACTTCGTTTTACCAGGGACTCCATTATTTGCTTGTGTAATTCCATTTTTCTCTTGTGTGTGAGTTTGCATTGTGTGCGTTTGTGTGTTCGCGCATACATGAGGGAATGTGCTTATGAGGCGATGTAGGTCAGACTATGACTCATCTAAAGTCAGCCATTAAAGACATGCATAGTGCATTCCCTCCATGTGCTCCCTCTCTATCTGTGGCCTTTTTCCCACCTAACCCCATTTGCCTCAGCCCCAGCATGGAGCTGACTGACATAAGGAGAAGCGCAGGTTCAGCCATGCGCTAAGAAAGGAGCCGAATGGCAACGAGTGCTTTTCCTATTGTAGCATGCTGTGCTGCGTTTTCTCACCAGCCTCTTTCAGCAGTCTGAAATAATAGAAGAGCGCAGACAACCCAAAACTCCTCCAGCCCATTATTGCACATATATGCGGGACCCACCGAGGGGGAGATGGGAGTAGTGCGAATCTGTGCCTGTGTGTGTGTGTAGGAGAGAAATAATGAGCAAAAAAATGGAGAGAAAGAAAAGTGTGTGTATGTGTGTGGAGGTGTGGGCATGGGGTGGGGGGTGGAATGTAATGCCAAAAAAGTAAAGTATAAAAGGTTGTGAGACTTCTCTAAATGAATGAGATGGGGTTGGGCGCTGGAATAATAGCTTGGCCGGAGGGTGCCACAAAGCTGCAAGATTGTGTTGAGTGTATGAAAGGCTTCATTAAATACATGAAAGGTTGTGAAATACTTCAGAGGGGGGGTTAACTGGCTTTAGGCCTGCTCTCAGAGAAAAGTGCCTGAGCAACCGCATCCAACAATGCAACAATGTTCCTGCAGAAAAAAAAGTCTACATTTCTGTTCACACTGAGGAATGAAGAGCCTTACAAGAGCCTTTATTCTGTAAAATCACAAGATCCTGAACATCCTAATAAGTTCCAGACCCATAAAACTGTTACAAAGAGAACAAAACATCCAAATAGTTTTAAATTGATATTAATATATTGAATTATTACAGGAATTGGGACAGCTGGTGGCCCAGTGGTTAGGGCATTGCCCCTGAAATCAGAAAGTTGTGGGTTCGAATCCCAAGACTGTTAGTGTCATTACTGAGGTGCCCTTGAGCAAAGGACCGTTCCCACACACTGCTCCCTGGCCCCTGTGTTCATGCCTGCCCACTGCTTCACTTGGTGAAAGGGTTAAATGTAGAAGAAGAATTTCATGCTGTTCACACCGTGTGCTGTGTGTTCATGTATGACAGAATGGTTCATTTACACTCTTCTAGGACCCCAGCATGTAACTATGATTTACATTTTTACCATAAATTGACATTTATAGGTGCAAACCAGACTTTATCTAATAAAACTCTAGCTTCATAATTTCTTCTCATTTATGTGGAAAATCGTGATTCTCTAACCGACTGGAATGACAGGCAAGATAGTTTTAGGAATATATATTAAATAAAAAATAATCCCGGTACAAAAAAGTGTAACAGTCTCTTATTCGACGAAGTTATGGTGAGACAGTGTTATCTTCCCAGCTGATCCTCAGAAGGGAGTGAAGAGGGTGAAACTTTTGCCCTGTGACAGTTAACAATTAACAATTATTTCCCGGTAATTATAACCTCACAACCGCTTATATTTCAATCTGAAGCTTATGTTGTCAGCTTTGCGGGACAGCTTTCAGATTTAAGGCTTAGATATTGTACGGCTGAAGCAGCTGTTTTTTTTCTGCAGACCCATTTAAAACATATTATTAGTTACATTTTCTATTAAATATATTTAAACTTTTACTCCCAATTTGTATTTATTTCATTACATTCATATTTCATTTGTCCTGGATTTCCCATTCAAGGCTGAATTTTCTGAAACTTTTTTTTATTGATTTAAGTGAATTCAGAACCGATTCAGAATCCTGCACTATATGGAATGTTTAGAGATGGAAAGTTTGCAATAAAAAATGTTCTTTAAAACAACAAAGCTTCAACACATAAAGCCCCTGGCAGAACTGTACCTAAAAAAACAAACACCTCCTTTCCCGAAGGGGCTTAACTCTCAAAATCCTGACCTACTTTGATGTGTGCCTACCCTTTGAGTGGAACAATCAGAGGGACAGGGCTTGAGCCGCGTGGTGTGGTGATGTGCCCAGCAAAAGCTGACCTATTATTTTAAAAGGCCACGGGGAGGGCGGCGTGCCTCGCTGTAGATATGAGCCCTTTCTGCCAATTAGGGATCAGGGGTTAGGAGGAATGGATTAAGCTTGTGTTTGAGTCTGAAAGTGTGTGAGAACCCGGGGTATAAAACATCGAGCTGGACAGCAAGAGGGAAGAAGAGGAGGGTTGATTGACAGCCTCTCCTGTGGTATGCATATGATTAAACACAAGCTACTGAATTTCTCTCCTTTAAATCCAGCATCACATGGCACCATGGAAATGCAGAAGGCTAACTGAAAGCCATCAGCTTAGCAGTGGGTCCTCAAACAGCTTCTCAGCAGGATCAAATGGGGAGGCTGCTGTCTGGGTATTATAGCCAGCAGTGCATTTTGAGCAGATGAAAGCTGATACACATTCGCTGTGTCCTGTGGAGCATGCCGCCATAATATTGCATTTTCCAGTAAGAGCTTCTCCTTGACTGGTCACTTCTTACCTACAGTTGCGGCTGAACTATCACTGCACCCAACCAATGGATAAGTTCGGACTATGGTTTAATATTATAATTCTCTTAAATTAGACAGTGTTAGTCTTTGTTCTGGAGGCTTTGGAGATGCCTACTGAAGTTTAGCACAATGCCTCCGTGGGACAAACTTCTTTTAGTTAAATAAGACTCTTATTTTCAGTAGGAGATAGAAACGAAGCTACTCTAGACAAGTGTTCTTGGCTGCTGGGTGCGCAGCCAGTGACAAGGCTGGTATGTCTTATACTTTGAAAACATCTTAAATGCAAACAGTACAAGATTCTGCAGAAACATAAAACTGATGCAGCAATTGTATGACTCATTTGTAAAGTACTGAAGAACTCTTATTGGCTTTTAGATAAAGGGGTCTATTTTGGAACAAGACAAACAACGGGTGCTCATGCATTTTTGCTATTTCGACAGAACAATGATCCTTTTGTGTCACATTTTGTTTCTTTCTGTTCATACATCTGACACTTTTTCTCTACTATGGGGAGAGATAGCAATAATCAGAGCTGTGTTTAAAAGTCTCAAGGCGCAGTCTAGCTGTGCTATTTCCTGTCAATAAATTGATTTGCATTAATCCCCCTGAGGGACCAGGTCTTAACACCAAGGCAAATATTTCACTGACATTTTTTCCCAGAATTACTGACATTACACCTGCCAAGGATTAGTGACAGTGACTAAACTGTACTAGTGTGATATCAATTTATTGGGCTAATAGTATGATGTCATATTGGATTGCCATTTTAATTGCATTTTAAGGTTTCTTTCTCTACAGTCATGTCAGTATTTTCCCTATTTATGAGTCCTCTCATGTTATTCTATAAATCATTGCTGTCTGAACAAAACTTAATATCTCCAAATGCATGACTTTTCAGAAGAAAGAAAAAACCTTTTGTAACTTTTATTGGAAAGTATTTTTCCAGAGTACTTTCAGAACATTTCTACTGGTCCCTTCATCCTAAAACATTTCTTATAAAGCTCAGCTGTTTCAAAATGGATAAAAATATTTAAACCATATAAATTGTGAGAATTAAAATGAAATCTCTATGATAACCTGCATTTTTATTACATACATATATACATACTATTCAAAAATGCCATTCAAAACCTGTGCAAAAGCTTTATCAGTTGAAGTCTATGGGGATATACAGTGTAATGCGGGGGTATATTCGCTATCATATATTTCCATCAAAACAGTGGGGCAGCATCACTGGTAGAAGAATCTGGCTTTGCTGAATAGAAGCGACCCTCTATCTTCACACAAATCTTCACCAAATCATTTTAGCTTGGGCTCCACAATAAGCATCTTTCTGCAGGATACCAGAGCGGCTCTACATGCAGAATTTTTCCATTTTGAGCAACCATCTGATTTAATTTGTTCCGACAGCATATTAAGAAATCACAGTTATTTCAAAGCGTAGATTCCCGCATCCTTACTAATTCTGCATATGCAGATGTGTTCCCCACAGGACTAAGAGCATTGTGCTTTCCAGGTGGTGTGTGAAACAAACTGTGGAATGCTAATTCACAAGTGCATTCATTTCGCAGGCTTGGGTTGTTGAGGACGAAATATGTGTGTAGTGCTGAATGTGCATATCAGATACTTACTGAGGTGGTACAATATCCACCCCCAATATAGGCTATGCTCTGTTAGGGGCTTGATGCATGCCACAGACAATGGATACTGCAGTGAAGACAGCACTGGATGAAGGAAGGCCTGCATGTGCCGGAGGTTTCAAGGCTTAAAGTGGAAAAAGAAGACATGGTTGTGACTTAACAAACAAAACAGAGTCCTCTGAAACTGGTCACACATGCATTGTCGCTATTGGAATTGAGATGAAATAAAGATTTGTCCATATTTGTTAGTGGTCAGTTATTTATGAATTAACTGTATTAACTAATAGTTCTTTATTCATAATAATAGAAATAAACAGTATTGCTACCAGTAAAAACGCAGGCAATGTTTGCCTTAGAAGGACCATAGCCTGTTTATACCATATTCAGTAAATATGCAGGATCATCATAGTAAACGAAATGGACAAAAGTATTGAGATATTCCTGTTTTCTCAGGGTTTGGGCTAGGGCTCTTACTTTCAATGAAAGGATATCTTAATGCTTCATCACACCAAGATATTTTGCACAACACCGATCTTCCAACTTTGTGGACACAGTTTAGGGAAGAGGCTTTCTCGTTCATCACCAGTGCCTGACCTCATAAATGCTCTACAGAATGAATGGGCACAAATTCCTTCCAAGAAGAGTGGAAGCTGTTATAGCTACAAAGGAGGGACGATCTGCTTAATGAAATCTATGCATTTGAACACAATGTCATTATTGTTGGTGTAATGATCAGGTGTTCCAATACTTTCGTCCATATAGTGTAAGTAATCCAAGCAACAAAATTGCATTGTATGCAAAACTTTATTCATGTGTAAGTGATGTACACATTTAAATCATGAACTTTAATTACATTTTTTTCAGTGTGCAGTCTTTATCTTACGTTACTTCCAATGCTGTGGTTGTTTCTCAGTGGCAGGAGTGATTAAGAAAGAGAATGGAGACTGCGGTGGACATCAGTATTCCAGCCATTCTCTGCACCTGCCTGTGAGTTCTTAATCCTGCCCCGCTGCGCCTTTAATTCCCTCTTAACTCAAATGCAAATACATCTAATAAGGTTAATATTCCAGGGCGTGTGCGTATTTGTGTGTGGGCACGCGTGTGAGTGTGCATGGGCGGTGTGGGGGTGTGGGTGTACACACAAATCAGAATTGCAGAAAAGAGGAGAAACAAAGCACATCTGGTGAGCTTCCCTACTGCGTGAGGTCCTTTCTTTCCTTCTGCCCCTCAATGCCCTCTGTGTAGTCTTGTGACTGTCTGTCATAATTACCAGTAATAAACAGAGATGAAAACAACACACTTACAATATAGGCTGTAAGAAGCTTGTAGTAATTAAGTCAGCGAGGAGAGGATTCCTTGCTTATCAGTTGTGCACCTGGTGCTACAACCCTCTGTGGTAAAAAAGCCATTTCTTCTTAACCATGAACATGTCATGAGATGTACAGACCCATAATGTATGTTATGCATCCTGCTTGTTTTAGTGCTTACAATAACTTGGCCAGTGTAAAACCAGTGTAAAACACCATTAAAGCTCTCGACTAAGAAGATATCTGAGCTTGGGGTTACATTTTGGCAAGTCTAAAGCCTCTCACTTAGATTTTCAGTACTTTACAGGTATAGGGCAGGAAGAGCTGTATAAACTTATCACCTCTGCAAAATCAACAACGTGCTTATTGGACCCAATACCAACCAGACTTTTAAAAGACGTGATGCATGCGGTCGGAGAGCCACTCCTAAACATTATTAACTCCTCATTAGATCTAGGTCACGTCCCTAAACCCTTCAAGTTGGCAGTTATTAAGCCTCTTCTTAAAAAACCTAACTTAGACCCGAACGAAATAACAAACTACAGACCGATCTCAAACCTTCCCTTTATTTCAAAAATACTAGAAAAGGTAGTATCAGCTCAAATCTGCACATTCTTGCAGGAAAATAACATCCTCGAAGAATTTCAGTCAGGTTTCAGGCCCCATCATAGTACGGAAACCGCATTAGTTAAGATCGCAAATGA
>JBBPDB010000140.1:15306190-15323484 GCA_037974465.1 Brachypetersius altus
TTTATGGAGCTCGCTTTGTGCTCTGGGACACAGTCATGCTGGAATAGAAAAGGTTCTTCCCCAAACTGTGTTCACAATGTTCGGAGCAGAATGTCTAATTCTGCTGAAGCATTAAGGTTGACCTTTACTGCATGTAAGTGGCCCACCTGTATCCAGTAATTAAGAGGTGTATCCCAATATTTTGGTCAATTGTAATGTAGAATATACTTAATACTATTAATATTGTCAATATTGTTCTATGTATTGGTTCTATTTATTCAATTATGTGCACTTCAGGAACATTTTTATGAAAACTGCACTACTTCCAATGACAAACAAATGTATCTTCATGATGCAGCTTGACAGATCCTCTTAACACTACAGAATTTAAAAAAAACATAACAAACTGAGAATATTTATATTGTTGTTTCCATCAAAACGTCAAGAATCTTTATTGTTCCTGGAAGTACTTGTTTATGTTATGACTGCACTGACTCACAAAGACACAGGGACAAGAACAATATAAAATATAAAAAGGTCTGAAAAATCCAGTGAAACTACTAATATAAATACAATAGATAAGTAACTTACAGTTAAATGAATTACTACTAACAGAAATGGTAGTTACTGTAATAGAGATAAGTAGTAGGGCAGTAATATTGACCTAGTTTGTAATATTTCACATGGTAAGACTATTAACTTATTATGATATTGCACATAATTCAGTGCATGTAACTGAGCATGTAACTGTAACCAATGGAGGAAGTTACTCATGAATTCTTACTATTGGTTACATCATCCATATTACACTGTTGGGTAACACGTTACTGAAACCCTGCTGAGTAATGCTGACAAACACGTCATGACAGGTGTCATAGTCTGTCAAAAGTTGTAATAACAGACTACAGACCATACATATCTTATTTTTACTTTGCTACCTCCACTAAATACCCTGCTTATACCGAAGAAAACCTGTGTGCATTGATTACAGTACAGTCTATACAGGAGTAACATCGGTATTTTACGTCCTAGAAGTTCAGTGTACACAGTAAAATTAGGCTTTTTTTTTTTTTTTAACCACATCACAGCGTTTTTTCACTATATGTGGGTGAATGCACATCTAAACAGTTTTTAAATATTAATTGGTCTCAGGACTTTTCCGCAGTACTGTAGAAGTGTAAACCCAAGCAGCTCTCACTAAAAGGACAGGAGCTCCACTGTGTTTGTTGTTACCTAAGATAATGAATAACTTTAAGTCTATTATTCCGACTAGATGTGTCAAAACAAACCTCACGTCCAGGTTCACACGGGGGGTGGCAAGATCTGACTGTCTGAAGGTGGTGTCGATGGAGGGGGTTGGGCTAAAATATCTTGTAAATGGTTAAACAAACGCTGTTCTGTTTAAACTCCACAGGTCTAAAGGAACCGTATCTGCTGTACTGTAATGGTACTGAAGTTGTACCATGTTTTGATGTTCTAGTCATATTGGCTAGAACATCCAGACATCCATGAAGTCTCAAATAGAACAAAATAAGGTCTGAAATCACAAGGCCTTAACATTAGGGACAAATCAGCCTCACTTTAATAATATGCACCCAGGGTTTGGTCATTGGTTGTGGTTTCTTCTAAAGACCGCTTGAAAGAGAGTGAGGGATGCATCAGCAATACTGTTTCACACTTGCTGCACTGTTTAAAAAGTTTATTTGTTGTTTTTTCCACTTTTTGTGAAACAGTGCTCTACCATTAGTAAATGCCTTGCCATTATTTGAAGTAATTGTGACTCTATTTTTTTAGGTTTTAGGTCCACTAAAGTGATCTGACGATGTTGGTGGCGAGGCTAGCGTGCCTGAGGACTCTCCCCGTGGTCGGGTTCAGGTCAGCTCTGACCCAGGGGACCCCTGCCCTGCGGACCTCCACCCTCAAAACATGCCCACCACTGATGAGGCCACAACAGGTACATTCATGTAGTACATTACTAAAGCAATTGTGTACTTAATTACTTATTTAGGGAGTTTTTCCTTGCCACTGTCGCCATTACTCCTGGCTTGCTCATCAGAGGCATTTCATTCACACACACACATTTATTTCACATTTATTTCATTTTGTAAAGCTGCTTTGTGACAATGACCATTGTTAAAAGCGCTATATAAATAAAATTGAATTGAATTGAAGTGAAATAATAATATTCTGATCTTATTTATAAATGTTTTTACTTGTTTCAAGCTATTTTATCTGATGAAAATGTCATAGCCTGCTTGCTAGCTCTCTTGTTTCAAGCCTTAATTCAGGCCTTATTTCTCGATAATTTGAAACAGATCAGAAAAATGATTGTTTTCTTTCATTATATCTGCCAATGGAATTTCTAGAAACTATTTCTTTAAACAAAATTAAAAGGCTGAATAACTTCTACCTTATTAGATCTACTGACTTGGTTTAAGATAATTTCACTTTTTCTTTTTCTTTTCTTTGCAGTGGACGCCCTGAACAGCCCAGACAGCATTCACTGCCTGCTATCTCTTCACTATAATAAAACTTCCAAGGGATATTAATGCATAGCTGTGTGCTTACAATGTGTGTTTACTATAAAGAAATATGGGCGCTGTATCCGGCAAAACAGAAACTGGATAATGCTTCCAGTCTAGAGCCGGCAATGAACAACATTTCACAAATTGATGTATGTTAAGGCAATATCTTTTCGTCATGACTTGGAAATATAACACACACAACCCCCTCCCCCTCTTTCCCCCTATGATTGATAGGAATCATAAAAATTAAAGGCTCAACTTTGAGGTCAGGAAGAATGATTCTCTGTCAGTGAATCTTTAATAGTGAGAGAGAGCTCTAAAGTCATTTCTCTTGAGGACAGGCGGGCGGTAAGGGGGGGGTTGGGGTTGGAGTTGGGGGGCTGGGGCTTTAAGAGTTTGGATGAGGGGGGATCAGAGAGACAAAGAGGGTTATGGGATTTTAATCAATATGGTTTGCGGCGAGTGGATGATTGGAAAACAAAACTAATCTAGCTCTCATTCTTTCTTCTTCCTTCCTGTTTGTCTTGTGCTGGAGACCCAGATCTGTTCCTTTCATCAAAGCATCACTGTGGATTTTGCTCTCCCTTGATCATACGTGTCATCCAGTCACATTCTAAAACTGAATAAAGCTGGAGGTAACATGGAAACAGCTTCATGCTTCTATCCTATTAAAATACAACACAAGGATTTGTCACAGGGTTCGTTCAGTAAAGAAGTGGTTATTTTTCCACAGCAAAGCCATGAAAAATAATTAGTCTTTTTACAGTATGCTCCTTAAAGGAACAGTTTGGTGAAAAATCGAATTTTTCATGATTTTCCTTTTAATTCAGGTGCTGTCAATCAGCCAATATAGATTTGATGTTTCCCAAATATTTCTGAAAAACTGTTCCCAAACCATGTTTATGAATACAGGTGGTGCAGACATGTGGATGTGGTTTAGATGAAACCACACTGTTACAGGTCATTTCAGAAAACACTAGGGTTGTCATAGGCAGTTTTATAGAGGTCTTGTGAAATAGCTCATAGTATCCTAAAAGCTCATAGTGTCCTGAACCGCACTGACAAGTCTGCTTCACTTTAATGAAGATAGTGGGTTGAACGAAGTTACTATTATTATTAATTTATTGTGTTTCTTAGCAATATTGAATGTTTAGTTCTAAGTTAAAGAAACAAAATCTGGACTCCAAACATGTCTTGGCTAATTGAGTACATGGGGGATGAGTAGAAAACTGCAACTATTCCTTTCGCTAAATCACTTTGTGAATAAAGTGATGCGTTAAAATTGTGCCTCATTTATGCATATATAAAATATAACATTAGTGTCAAAAGTAATAAAGTGAGAGGGAAGACTGTGCTGATTTTATCTTTGTGGAAATGTACAGTTAACAAGTAAACTGAATGCATCACTGTTTTCCAGACAAGCTGATGCACAATTACAATTATCAGATGTTAAAGAAAGGATGCACATTTGGATTTTGAATAATTTATTTCTCAGTCAAATGGAAAAGTCATCAAAAACTATAAACAAATCCCCACTCATCTGTTCTGATGAAATATTAACTCTCGTCTCCATTGTACAAATTCACTCTTCTCTTAGATCCAATATATACACTATAAAGAGTGCTGTTCATTTCCAGCCTGCAGATTCTACAAAAATGTTCAAAAGCAGTCTTTTATACCTCCTGGTTTTTGTCATGTCACATGTACTACCATAGGCTGTCCTTGTCACAGGTTTTTAAACTGTGGATCTGCACACAGTGCCCTGTGTTCCATGCATTTTTCATGTGGCTCCACATCTCCATGGAGGCAAAACAACTGCAGCATATAAACAGTGAGCTTTAGACATAAAGAAATGCCACAGCACCTTACAACACTGGACTCCTGACATGAATTCGGTAAAGCTGGAGCATGTTGTGCTTGGACTGCACAACAGATGCAAAGAGCCCACAGTCTGTTGGGAAGGGATAGGAGTATATACGATTCCACCCTTTTCCATAATGGGGAACCATAATCAAGTCATTCTGCACTCATTACCCAATTGATGGTACTTCATTAAAGCTCAAGTTTGGAAACAGCACTTCAGCTTCTCCAAAATTACCCCAGTTTACTTACACTTTAGGGGAGAGTTTAGTTGAGTGAAATAAGGCATTAAAACAAATGAAGGCATTAAAACAAGAGTGTTTTTTGGGTGAAAAACAGTAGAGTTAATTCACCTTCGTGTCTTGCGTGCTTCACTGCTCCTGGCAAGTTAGCATTACATGCAAGTGAGAGCGCAAGTGAGGATACATTTATACTGTAATTACCTGCCTCATTTAAGCTAATTAATTACACACTGTATGTTGGAGGGTAGAGGAGCCCCCACTGTAATCTATCTATCTATCTATCTATCTATCTATCTATCTATCTATCTATCTATCTATCTATCTATCTATCATCTATCTATCTATCTATCTATCTATCTATCTATCTATCTATCTATCTATCTATCTATCTATCTATCTATCATTTTAATACATTTTGTCAATCATGTAAATTCATTGATATGTCTGCTAGCATACACATTATTTGCTATTCATTATTCAATTTATGCAGTTTACACCCATACTTCAGTGGTACGAAATTTCATTAAACATTTTTGATGATTTTGATGAGCGTGCTAAAATCTAAACCTAAACATACGGGAGATAAATGTGTAAGGCTGAGCAGTAAAAAACTGCAAGGCCAGCACTTGTTCTGTCACCCTTACTCCAGGGTGAGGAACAAAGGTGAAGTGTAATGTCTCATAGAGACTTAAGTGTGTGTCATGTCGCCATGTATCATGGTACAAAATAATGACCCATGTCTTTATTACGGTTATGAGGCCTACGCTTTGGTGAAGTGGAAAATAACAGAAACTGCATGATTAAAAACCCCTTACACACGCACATATACACACACTGACACACACTCCCACCTGGCCTTGTTTCGCAATCTGAAATGGAGTCTACTGCCCGCTCGCCCAGACTGTCAGATGTGTGATATGTCCCTGGGACGGTAAATCGAGCCATTGCTTCACTAGCACTGTGTGAATTTCAATTTAAGATATTTGAGCATAAATCTGTCGCGAGGGGAGAAAAATAAATAAATAAATGAGTGAGGGACTATGATTGAATCGGGTGAGCAACAAGTGTTCCTTTTCCATGACTGAACATCATAAATTTCTGTCTGTAGTTTGGAGAAGCCTGTTACATCTCCTTAAATGTCCATATTTTACCCATTTTAAGTAGGAGTCTGAGGAGCACTGGACATTTTGGATCCCCAGACAAGTCAGCCTTGGGTAACCCAGGGCCGTAATCTGTAGGACTGCACTCATGTTTTCTGCAGTGCATGTGTAACTGGCTGGATGACCTCCAAATGCTCATAAATTCAGCAGGGAGACCAGGTTTCTGCAGTGCTCTGGCTGCCTGACTCCAGGCTGCACCTTATTAGTATGAGTGCTGCTGCTGTTGCTGCTGCTGCTGCTGCTGCTACATGCTCAGGTTCGCAGACAGTGCCTCCTGGACTGTGCTACTGCAGGCCTGGAAATACAGCCCAATCCATTTCCCTACATGCTGCTTAATGGGCTGCAGTGCAGGAACTCATTAGAGGAATGTTCTTTTTAAATGATACATTCAATTAGACACACAGTTAATTACTGCATTTTCTGCAGTAAAATATAGTAATGTGGGCCCCATGTTGGATGCTAATAGGATGCATTCTGTCCACCTCGGATACATGAAACTGGCGTATGAGTTCTTTTGGGTGCACGGAAAAATGTAAAATACTCTTGTCTCATACTTGTGTATAAGAGTTCTAGAGAGGATCCCGTTAAAGGACAAAATAGCATGGAAATTGGTAGGAGAGATTGGAAGTGTGACATATTTTAATCCATGTACTTAAATGTAAACATTTTGAGCTTTGTGTGTGTTTTTCTACACCTTTTAAAACACCTTTTAAAGCAAAATGATAGTGGTCCCTATAAGGCATTCTCCTAGAAGACCATCTTTACTGATGACAGAGAGATGTAGAGGCTAGACAGAGGAGCCTTGAACATGTGCTGATGTCAACAGAATAACATTGCAGTTTTTTTATCCCTCAGGTTCAGATGTATGTTCAAAAATGCAACACAAAATGTGCCTTAATGAAGCCGCATAGTCCCTGTTATTCTTTCTAACTCTGATAGACATATTAGACTCACTAGTCACGCTCACTGCTGAGAGAGTCTTACACAGTTTTTGGATGATAAGCTGTAGCATTAATAATAGCACATTATCATATTTTAATTTGCACTGTGCTTGGGCTGATGTGTACACCTGATGATTTCTGTAGTTTCCATTATTATACTGAGGATCCATTTGTTAATAAAACAAAACAGAACAGAAATGTAAGCAACAATTAACAACACATGTGTATAGAAGCTATTAGAAGCACCTGACTCAATAAAGCTATAAATCTTTGACACATGAGCATTGTAATGAAACGCTATTCTTCTATATTTGTTCACACTGCTAAAAGGTAAGAGGTTGGAAAGCTGTCTTATAAAAATTAATTATGGTTGTTTTGGACACATGAGAATGCAAACATGTCAGAAACAGGCCTCAAGGGGAACAAAAGGAGATTGGCCTGAAACAGCCCAATACAGATTACATAAACAAAACGCCACAAGATACACTCCTATAGATAGAATAGAAGGCTGTTCCATTGGTCCTTGTGGTGGCCAATGTTTTCTCACACAGCTTTAAGAGTTTATGTATAATGCATGTCAGGCAAGTCAGCATTATTAAACATGCACTGAAGAACTAAACAAACTTCATATGCTGCTAAATGGTAAGAGGTTGACTGGTGCTTTTATTGTTTAACTGTCATGATGTCTTTCTTGTCTGTCTGAAAATACAGTGGAAATACTGTGACTGGCCCTAAAAGCATCAGCTAACAAATGCTAGAGTTGGCATTTAGAATTGATTTAAATAAATTTCTGTCTGCCTTTCAAAGGTTTCAGTAGTCTGGTTCTGTTATAATGGTCTGAGTGACATCTATAATGCATTGTAAAAATGTTTGTCCTGATTCACAGATAATCAGGACAAATGATCACAGATGATAAATGATGTACTACTACTAATATTACTACTAATCATAAATGCAAGAAACATAACATTAATTCTACTACGACTAATAATAATAATAATATAGTTATTTAATTGTTGTTTTTATTGTGATCCAATTTCCAACTTTTTCTGCGAAGACAGTTGATGCGTACCTCAGAGTATGTTTCCAGAGTAACGCACTTCTGTCTGTGAATGCATAGGTAATCATGCTTTATCCTATAAAGCAGTGGCCCCCAACCCCTGGGCCGCGGACCGGTACTGGGCCGTGGGTCATGTGGTACCGGTCCATGGGCTGCACAGAAGAAAAAAAAACACTTGTATGAAAATTCTGTTAATAAAGCTGCGAGTGCACGTTGGATTTACGTTTGTTATTATATTTTAAAGATACCCCATTATTATATATTTAAAATATCCCCATTTTTATGCGTATCATTTATTTGTATAAATACGTATCTGTCACTCCTTAAAGGCCAGGCCATGAAAACAGTTACTGATATGAAACCGGTCCGTGATGAAATAAAGGTTGGGGACCACTGCTATAAAGGACTTGTATAATTGGACTGTGTTAAAATTACAGACGAAATGTTGCACTCAGCAGTGAAGTCATTAAAGGGTAATCCGATGTTGCTGTTCTCCATCAGAAGCCACATTTAGAGCATCACAGCCACACACACCACACTCACCTCATCGACATGCCAACACAATGGCGTCATTTGTTAACATTGTCATCATGTGAGAAACGTGAGCAAGGCTCATTGTCCTCACAGAGCCTCACTGAATTCAAAATGAATGAAACTGAATCACTTGGAGTTTGTGTGAGGAGCCCACTACAGGCTGCCGCTGCCATCGCCTCTCAGGTCACAGAGTTCACATAAGAATAATAAGGCCATTACACATGATGGTGTTTCATTCTTTGTAAGGACCTCAGGACCCTCTATAAGGTGGAAATGATAATCCCCATGTAAATGTCTTTAATCGGCCTGACAATGAAACGCTTGACCTTGGGGTAAGGTTGCTGTAGCATGGATAAGCAGCTAGTTTAACCGTGTAGATGGTGGTTAAAGATAATTAACTCCTATTAGGAGAGACTGATGCCCAAGGAGACTCAGCGGAGAGGGATAACTTTAATGCACGCAAGAGGGCTGTTGTGATAACCTTTTGTTCTACTGGCAGTGGAGTGTAAATGATCGGTGTGGTTCCTCATCAGTGCCATAAAGAAGCCAGTGTTCGTTCATGTAGACTGAGCTTTTGACCCTGTCCTAATGCAATGGAAAGCTAAGCTAGTGCT
Organism: Brachypetersius altus; assembly: GCA_037974465.1. Classification (NCBI taxonomy): domain Eukaryota; kingdom Metazoa; phylum Chordata; class Actinopteri; order Characiformes; family Alestidae; genus Brachypetersius; species Brachypetersius altus. The sequence goes on from JBBPDB010000140.1 coordinate 15,315,106, forward strand.
ATGTTATGTTTGCCGACTTATGAACAACAGTGGTTCTTCTTTAGCCTGGCTCCTCTGGTATTAACAAGTGATTTGCAGTTAAAGGGCCCATATCATAGAAAGTTGAATTTTCTTGGCTTTTTTTTAAGGTAATGCAGTTTGATGCAGTATGTAGCAGGCTGACGTATGTTATGTATGAAGCATTTTTTAAAATTTAAAATCATTTACTCTTTAGTCCATACAGTTGACATATGTTCCTGATGCTCTAAAACTGTCTGTTTTGAATTGGCTCTTTCTGCATAAGAGCTAAAGCGTTTACATACATAGAATTTACAGATTAAATTCAACCCAACAGTTTATTGCAACAGTTTAGCCCAACCCATTCACAGCAGTGTTTCAGATTTTTAGATAAGATACAATGTAAGTCAGCTAAACAGAACAAGACTCATTTACATAGATCTGTCTTAAAGGGCAGTAACAACAACAGTCTGTGTAGTTCTAAGGGATAAGGAGAGGTTGGAAAGTTATATAAAATTAATTATGGTTGTTTTGGACACATGAGAACACAAACATGTCAAAAGCAGACCTCAAGGGGAACAAAAGGATATTGGCCTTTTAAAGGACCGTAACAGCGCAAAACAGATTACATAAACAAAACACCACTATAGATGGCTGTTCCATTGGTCCCTGTGGTGGCCAATGTTTTCACACACAGCTTTAAGTGTTTATATATAATGCATGTCAGGCAAGTCAGCATTACTTTAAACCTGCACTAAAGAACTAAACAAACTTCATATACAGCAAAATCCCTAGTGCAGTATTAACTCTAGCTGGCTTTTTATGCAGCTAGTTATGACACATAACTCCCATTGAGCCAGAGAGTTACATGACCCCTACAACTCGAGCGCCACCGGCAGAGTAACAAATGGTAAATCTTTGTCATATGACCAAACATCTCCCTATATGAAAGTTCCCCAAATTTATGTTGGTGCTCAAGGCGTGTGACTTCAAGCTGAGCTTTGTTTAATGTTTCTATGTAATTTAGAACCATTTTGTTAAATAAAAAAAAACATAATAATAATTACTATGCCCCTAACAAAAATGTCCACATTTCTTTTATTTTAGGTCTTAGAAACAAACACAAGATCTTTGAACGAGGGATAAAATTCAGGATAGCTTCCTTCCAAAAGTGGGTGGGGAAAACCTGCAGAGGGAGGGAGTCTGAAGAGCTGGCAAGCAGCGGCGTGCCAGGCAAACGCACAGCAAACGGCGAGCATGCCGGAGATTGATTAAGACTGTTCTTATTTGGTGAAATCAAATATTACCAATACACTCAAATGTCAAGCAATATTTAAAAACATTTGTTTGTCACACTTAGGTGAAGTGGATGAAGTGACCTTGAATGAGTGGATGAAGTGCAATTTTTGTAGAGCCCCCAAGCTTGGCTCAAAATGCCCAGGCCGATTTTTTGTCCCAGTCCAGCTCTGATGTCCAGGACTCCACACACATTATGGCGTATAGTAAAGGTTCTCAAAGTGTATCATAGGTGCCTGTGCCTAGTCAGTGTTGCCAAACTATTAATGGATAATTGGTGTTAAGGGGCACATCTCAGTGGATGTAAATTATTTAGGGACGACCTTAACAATGACTCATAATGTTTTTTGTAGGTGACCAGTAATCATTTAGTACGTTTGCCTGTCCTCACTCTAGAAAATTGCTTTGCATGCCAGAATGGATGTGCTGATTTGCTATGAAGTCTGAAATAACACCAGTTTTGGTCAGAGGCCAATTCTGGTGACCCAACAGTATGCACATTTTTACCCATTTTCTCGTCTAGTTCACTTGATTCGACTCATTAAGTCCCACAGCGTTGCCCGGAACAATGCTCTGCAGGTTTTATTTAAATTAATGCCAACATTTTGTTTTTTCAGTTTCTTAATGCTATCACTTTGAATCCATTAGCCAATAAGAAAGAGATAGTAGTAGATCCTTGTTCAGAATGAAACCAACAGTAGACTGCAGTGGAGAAAAATGTCTGTTTAGCCTGTAAAATGCATTATGCATATGCTTGTGAATACGCTAGTTTTTTGTTGTTATTTCCAGAACTTTTTAAGGCCTCTTGACATTATGTTTCAAGATGTTTAAATTATTGACGCACTCAAAAAATTTACCACATTTTTTAATTAATATAATTTAAAAAGATCAGTGTGATTATACTGTGTCCCAGGGATGTGTAAATGATCCAGGTTTAGATTCTGTAGATGTGTGACTCTGTGAACTTGAATGTGAAGACTGTAAAATATGTCCAGAAATGGCTTGGGGCTCTAAGAGTGACCTAACAAACAAGCTTCATGTTGGTTGCATCAGTTTTACAGAGTAGATAAAATGTAAAAATGTGTTTTTAAAAAAACTGTAGTGATTGAGTTGCAGGGGGCTTTCAATTAAAATATTACATTTCAATGAAATTTAATTTCATGTTTCAAATGACCTGGGAACACCAATTTAATTAATTTTGGCACTGGGAATGTTGCTGTGTACATTCTGCATATGAATCGGCAGATATAGAACATTTGTCTTGGCTGGAAGTGCGTGAGTGTGAATATGTCAGTGTGTGTGTGTATCCATGTATGTGAGAACAGGATGTTGAAGATAGAATCGACAGCCTAGGATTAGTGCTCTGGTCCCTCATTCAAGCAGCTGTTTGACTGTGCCAGGAAACAGTGGTGTCTTATTGTAATTACTGTCTGTTTCCATGAAGTAGTGACTAACAGGAGTGAGTGAATGACAGAGAGCAGGCATCTCCCACACCTCCATTGTCTCCCCAGTCCCCCTGAGACAAGGGGCCCGGGGGCAATTACACACGAATCCTGAAGGGGTACAAAATGAAAAACAAGGAGTCCTTCTTGGCACTGTCAGTTTAAGCTTGTGCCCCATTAATAGAAATCTCAGTGGAAAAGAGCGAAGGAGTGGTGTGAACATCCATGCTGAGACCCCCAATGAATTTCAGCCTCAATTTGCATCTGAACCAGACACCATAACCACATCAGATGTCCCTTTTGCTAGAGTACTCTATCGATTTGGTTAATTCAATTCTCCTCTGTGTTGTGCAGAACCGCCGGAAAGTCGAGAGTCAAACCGGAGCTCCATAAGATTAACAAGCTCTTCTGTAAGCGAGAGAGTCCATCAGACATTGAGAAGAACCAGAATAGAATCAGCCAGTGGTCAATAGCTCCATCCTGTCTTTCCATCCATCTGTATCTTCTGCTGTACATAGTTTCACATGAGGTTTATTCATGTAACCCAATGACACAGTATTTCATTTTATCCTGATGGATCTGCTGCATGTAAATGAAAACATCTAACCAAATGACGCTAATCTTTGTCAGTGGATAATAGCAACATGACCTTTGATAGAGTATAAAGAGATAAAAATAAATACAGATAGTGGAGTGTTCTGCTGTCACTTGTCCAGAAAAAAATTGGATGAGCAAAGATGGTTCTTAGAGATAAAGCCAAATGAATTATCGTGTCAAAAGATAACATTTTAATAGCTTTTAATCTCTTCTGGGCTTTACTTTTAATAGAAAACTTTACAGGAAGTTTAACAACCAGAACAGTGTGAGGTGCCTTGGCTCATCCTACCTGTCCTATCTGTATGGCTCATTAATATTAGTCCCACTCACCGTGTAAGCACCTGCTCATGTAAAGAAAGGCATGAATTTATATATTCAAAGTCCTCATGACACGAGGCAGGCCTTTGATATAGCAGTGTTGATGGGATATGTTTGCAGGGGTGTTACAGATTTGGAGGTGGTTGTCCTATTAGTGGTAAAATATCATTTAAATGTTATTGATTCTTCCTGGATCACAGCTGGTTCCACTCATATCTCAGAGCAATGGGGCCTAGTGTGTGGCTGCCGTGGAATATGGGAAGGGGGGGTATGGGTGCGGGCTGGGTGAAAGGTTTTATGTTGACGATAAAGTGGGCATTATCGCCCTGACCACACAGCCTGACATAAAACTAGTAAATAATGCGGCGGCGCCTGACATCACACTAGTAAGGTGGGTGATTTAGTGCTATTTGTTTTCACCTTCTATTTATTTTGCATGATGGTGATATTTACGAGCCATGGGGAGAGGGACCCTGGGCTGGGAGCACTGTCAGACATGACAGCAAGACGCAGTGCTCAGCTGAAAGCCAATTTCCAGGTATTAGACTACTTTAAGTTTTATGACCCCACATCGCAGAACCTAATATAATTACGCAGCAAGGGCACTCTGTCATTCAGCCCTGGGGGTTGGAAGAGAGAGCCGGCGGATGAGCAGAGATGAGATACACATTACTGCCTCTAACTATTTTATGTTGCCCCCTGCTTGTTAAGTGGCCATCATGTGACGAGAGGTTTTGACCTTACCCGTGTTGTTATTAATTACCTTATTATTCTAATTAAGAAATAACACCCCGTGCGAAGTGGAGTTGACGGAGATTACTAAGCAGGCGTGTAATTAATAGATTACGCAGTGAAGGTCAATCTTCAGGAAAGCTGTAATGATGCTGGCCATGGACGAAGCTAAAGAACAGAGGATTACTGTAGCCTAAATGTGGAAAGATGGCGATGCTTCATCTCTCTCTCTCTTCCGTCTTTTTCCCTTACACAGGTGGCGGTTACAGTTGTTTTTCAAAGATTGATTTGGAAAAGAATGATTCACTGATTCATGCTCTAGTCATTGACCAAATGCAGTGCAGACAACTGGCTTCATAAACCACTACAGCAGGCTAAACAGATCATTTGATACTACACAACCCCATATTAGGCTACATATTAAAAATTAACTCAAATACACTGAAACCTAGGTTTTCAGTTTGGCACATAAATGTCAAATCCTACCTCTGCAGTCATTTCTATTATATTGCCTTTATGAGATTTCTAATAGCAAGTCTACGCAAAGCTAATGTTGGTGGAAATTGCTTATTGGGTATCGTAGATTAAATATAAAGCTCATAAAACCTGTATGACTTAAAACTTCACAATGAAAAATAAATTTCTGGTGCCAGTTGGACGATAAATGCCCTCAAAGTGAGGTCACCTATTCTTTGTTTCAAGAAAAGGAACAAAGAAACTTTAGGTTTAGCTTAAACATTGTTTAATGTTACTGATGTATCAACAAGCCATCTACACAGTCAATATCACATCTCCCCTCTTCCTCCAGGCACAGATAGCAGGACCACTCACAGACATCCATTCTTAATACTCTTTATTTGAAAACAAAACACAAAGCAAAAAGGCACAATGACCAGAATAACCTTTCAAAACTAAGACTCAGAATACAAAACAAATGGAGACTGGAGAAACTGCTCAAACCTAAAACTAGGATGATGGTGGACCGACACTCAGGTCCACCACAAAATAACTTAAAAACATCTAACTCAAAACTCTAAACCAATACGAACACAAATCTCATTTCTCTGATCACCCCGGCCAGCTGAAACTCATAATAAACAAACTCAGAATTCCATAATAAAAGTTCAATACGAAACGAAACCCAAAAGTCCTCTAGGTCACCCACCAGGAGCCGTCTTACTGCTGGTGGAGATCATCAACACACCCTCACCCCAACAGCTCAGACTTCAATTACCTTTTAACAAACACTGTTTTAAATACTCAGTATAAAACATGACATTCATGTTTATTGCTTATGTTATGCACTTTTTTGAACATGTAACTTCTATTCTGCATCTTTGCACATCTCTGCTGCTAAAATACAGTACCGGTCAAATACTGTAGCTGTTGTCAATTGTACTGAACGTTGTCTTGTCTTGTCTCGTCTACTTGACTTCTCTTGACTTGACTGGTTGATTTAATTGAGGGTTGAACCCACACAAGTTGCTATAAAAGGAATGACTGTCAGAACTCTCTATATATAGCAAAAAATGTAGATATTTTTTGTCTCGACAGTTGCTGTTGTAGGTGGGATCATGGGTAATGGTGCCACACTTATTTTTAAATGTTATTTTATTTTCACTGAATGTTGTCATATAGCAGTTTATTTATTATTTGGGTTGAGCTAATTCATGACTTATTGCACCATGTCATTAAGACTATGTCTAGCAAGTAATTATTAGTTTCACGTCACTGCATTAGCAATAGCTGAGTGAATTAGCTGAGCGAAATGACTCTTTCAGGAAGATGAAGCAGATCAGTAATCCATAAAAGTAAATACTGGCACTAATATTGCCATTGGCACCACAATGCCATTTTCTTGGAATTTCCTCTCCAGTTTCTCTTATGTGTTCCCCTACCTCTGCTCACCTGGAGTACCTCCATTACCATTACTATTACATTACTATTTTCTGGTGGTCCCTCTGTCTGCACCAGTAGCTGCTCTAAAATTTGGAGAGTGTTAGGCTGTCTTGCCCCAGCCTATGAATAAAACATAAAACTCTCAGACATACAGAGAGCTAGTTGTGTGTGTGTGTGTGTATGTGTGTGTTGTGGGTTAAAACATGGTATGCAACATGCTTCAATACGGTTTACATTTTGAAAGCATAATGCAAGTGCATTGGACACTGATACACTTGAACATTACAAATATCATAAAAATGATAATGACATTCACTGGAGTGATTCCTTGGTGTCAAGGGCAAATAATCCCCATCTTCATGCATAGCAAAGATGATTGCTAAGAACCACCCATCGTGTGTGTGTGTGTGTGTGTGTGTGTGTGTGTGTGCACACGTTATTGAGAGAACAACTCTAGGCTTATTAAGAGAATATTCCTTGAATTTGAAAAACTAAATGTCCATACTGTTTACATAAAAATATGACATGTCAACCAATGCCAACGCATTATTATTATTTATATTATCATTATTGTAGCGCTGGTGTAATTCCTTTTTAAAGTTCAGATTTAATTTAATTTATTACCTTTTTAACATGTGAAGACATTCATCATTCGATTACTTGGCTTAATGAGCTCATTCGCAGCTTGGCATTTAATAAGCTATTGACTGGCATGTTATTCTATTATGTTTTTCCCACAAGTATTGCTGTTATTATCCCTAATCATATTATAAAAACAAACACCAAAAAAGTGTCAGTGCTGTGTACAAAATGACATTATGTAATGTAAGGAATGCTGTTAATTAAAATGCTCATCCATTACACACACGTATAACTTAAAACAATTTAGTTTGCATTGCTGTTCATGTCGTCACTGAATAATAAGCCTTAGGATGTAATGGGATTGTAAGGGGCTACTGTGTTGATTACTTTAGACTGTATTAAGTATGAGATTGTGGTGTTAGCCACTATTTTTCTGTGTGTTCAGGTCTCTTTTTCTGTACAGGTGCACCTGCAGGCAGTGTTATAAATCCACCTTCAGGATAGCTGAGAGTAGAGATATGGAGAAAGACAGCTTAGCAGAGGGGGGAAAGAGGGAAGAGTGAGAAGTAGACAAGGGTACCATGCTCCACTGTGCGGTAAATAGTTAATGTCAGTCCAGCATCCTACTTTAAAGGTTAATTACCTTCTAATCTGTGTACAAGGGGTGCAGCAGAGTAGAAGATATTAATAAGACATGACACAGCAGGGCTCTGCTAGGCCAAATGTCTGGACATCCAGAAAGACATTAACATTGGATGTGTCCATCACTTAAGATACAAGATAAAATTGAGTTATCAGTCATCTGGGGAAGAGAGTCAGGGAAAGAGAATGAGTTTGGGAGGGGGGAAAGGGGGGTTAGCAGCAGGTGGGAATGCAATACAGTATATATCACACCAGACATGGCAACCCTGTGAACATCAAATATTGTTAAAGTCTGTCTAAAATGAAACCAACAGCTTTATAATATAAAGATTTGTATTATCTCTGATAATAGGGGTGTATGCTGGGTTTCCAGAACGGACAAGCACAACATTGACCACACTTTATGACAGAATTAATTAAAACAGTTACTGTATATTAAATGATGATCCTATAAGTTCTAGCTCTTATTTTAAACTCTTTATTTTATGCACTAGTAAAGTAATTATATTTAAATGTAATTATTTACACAATGAAAACATGTTTGTGAAGGCCTATCCCAATTTCTCAGTGCCTCTCAGTCCTTTAACAATGCCGGTGATGTTGCATATTTATATTTATGCTCCATTTCTTGGAATGGCTCTGAAAAGCTGGAACCATTAGGAAACAAGTGTCTGTACATGGTACTTTGATATGAGGTTTAAAAAACAAATTTTTCATGCAAATTTTTACTATCTAGGACTTCTTCTGACATGTTTGTTTGTGTGTGTGTGTGTGTGTGTGTGTGTGTGTCTGGTGTGTGTCTGGTGTGTGTGTGTGTGTGTGTGTGTGTGTGTGTGTGTGTGTGTGTGTGTGTGTGTGTGTGTGTGTGTGTGTG
>JBBPDB010000140.1:15406767-15428406 GCA_037974465.1 Brachypetersius altus
TGCTCAGGGACCCAGTGTTGGTGCTGAAGGTAGGATTCGAACCCATGACCTCTTGGTCTAGAGGCAAGTATCCTACCAACTGAGCTACTGCCACCATATGCAGTGCATTAAATTTGCCTGGTGCAGATGTGTACATAATTTCCAGAGTAAAATATTGTGACCACCTCTGAGAGAAGACGGGACCATGAAGTATTTTTGGAAAATGGTGTGCTCTTTTAGCAGCTCACACACTCTCCATCTTTTACAAAGACTTTTTTTTATCCATCCAAAGAAATATGAGAAGATCCATTGTACTTCGAAAACGTTGACAGTGCTTGGCTAGTTGACCTTGCAAAGTCAGTACAAGACAGTGTGGCAAAGTTTTAGTCACTCATGTTTGTTTTTAACAAAATGCAGGACAAAGCATTTTTTTAAAGTTCACTCAGAGCCTACAAGGCTCTGATTATACAGTAAGACAGCAGCTCAAACTTTATTTTAAGAAAAAGTGTGCCACACTTGTAGTTCCTCAGTCCACAACTGTGCATGTATGCAAGAGCCGCAGGGAAGCAGGGTGTCCTCATTTTGGATTCATTATTCTACTCATCATTCAAAGGGGTCCATCTCTTCACCCTTCCTGTGACCTTTGGTGTGGCCTATTTCTCTGATTTCTTGGAGAGAACCAAAGTGAAGTGTTTAGCTTACAGCTGTTTGGCCAACATGGTGGGATAAAGATGTTTAGACTTGAGTAAAAGTACATTAAACTTGTTATTAAGCTGAATTGTGATTATAATTGAGTCATATAAACATGAGCTCATTAAACATGTGTGGAAACAGGTTGTGTTTAAACCTAACGCCCTCAAGCTTTCTAGCTTCTTAGGTCTGATGAACATATTTGAAGCAATTTCGATGCATCACTTAGGTATGGTTAGTTTCAGATCACTCTGACATGGCATAAGACTGCCTACCTCTTTTTGGTTCACTGAGGAATGCACTAAATCTCAGCAGGGCAAGCCTGTACACCTTTTTCACGCTCCACCTTGGCATCACTCTAAATGGGGGTGTCACGGGTGTTGGGCTCTGTAACCTTTCGCTATATTGTTCCAGTGCCTGAAAATGGGTTTTATTCTTGGCTGAAGATGAGATAAGCCAGTGTCAAGAATGCAGAAGTTTCACCCGCTGAGATTCAGCGAGAGGGTTATTGTAATAGAAGATATTCGCATTCCTTCACTCTCCCCTCCTCTTCCCCTCCTCTGTGCAAGGCCTTGCCTCTCTTTCTCATCTGCTGAACCAGTCCTGCTCTCTCCCCTTCTCAATTTTACTACCTCTAACACCATATCTCTACTCTCTGCAATTTTCATGTTTCACAAAGCTTATTGCATCTTTGCCTTTCTTTCTCTCCCCATCACTCTCCTACTATCACACTGGCCAAAACAATCCCCTTCTTTCTTTTTCATCAGGTCACACACTGTCTCACCCAGTCAGAACGATGAGCGGTGGAAACTTCATTTTAATCAGTGGATAACCATAAGCACTCAGCATGAACATATTGAATCAGATGTAAATAAAACAGTTTTGCAGTTTCATTCTTTACTTTAGTTATTCCTACATTTATTTGATTGTGTGTTGTGCATATGTAGTTATATGCATTTCTAATGTATATAAACATAGTCAACAAATCAAATACTTGGATTCACTGATTTTCATGCGCTTTTACACAGTGAATTAACTACCAGGAATGCAGATGCGACTATCAAACTCAAGAACTGGTAACTGGGTAACCCCCCCATCATCTTTACTAGACTTAGCTACAGTAACATAAAAAATATATAATGTTCAGTCATCCGTGTCCCACACAATTCCCGTAATGCCGCTGCTCCTGTAGTGTGTTCCAAAGTGTGATACCCCACCCCTAATAATTACACATTCAGTCCAGTCTGCAGTCTATGGGATTATACTATTACACTGACAAGTGCTATCAGTGCTATGAGACTCATTTCATTCCACAGCCTGTCTATTTCCCTCTCCATCTCACTTCTGTGGGGTCAGGGCCCCATCGCCATAAATATTACTTGGATAAATATGGTCACAGCTGTTAAGCAGCACTGACACTTCACCTCCAAGTGCCCCCAACACCATACCGGATGCCCATAAATTCACAGGGCCCCAAGAGCAGTGGGTCGACTCGATAAGAGGCAGGGAGCATGTAATTGCACAGCAGCAGGGTCTTATTGGGATTCCTCCCATTCCCTCCTCCTGTCTCTGCTCCATCTTAATTGGTGCTCCTCACAAATCTATAACCACCCCCAACTCTGCCAAGACGTGTGCACCCTAGTGATCTTTACCTATCATCAGTCATCTAAGGTACTGCACAAAATGGAATTGCAAGCTAATTTTGTTGAAATGTTGTCATTTAGGCTGCCAAATGTGAAACTAAGCATTTCTGTTGTTACTGAACATTCCTGAGGTGAGATTCCAGTCGAGTCACCACAGAGGTATCCTTCAAAGGGACAGGAACTTTTGTATGAATACCGTTCACACTAGGAAGAATGAAAGGTAGAGAAATAACATTCACAAAATGATGACTACAAAGGTCTTTTGGGTTCCGACTTCAAGGCAGGAACGATCAATTAGAGATGTTGTGTGTGCCATAAATATTCGGCAGCTATCTTAAATGAGTGTAAAATCATAATGAAAGTGAAGAACAACACTTAAATGAGCCAGCCTCACCTCCACGGTTTTATCCTTCAACCAACATCTGAGTAAAATCCTTAGAAGTGCACCAGGGCAAAAGTGTCATTGTTTTAATTAGCTTCACAGCGTTTCCCAAAACGAATTAATCATCGAGCCTTTTAAGAACGGCCTTGTTAATTATGTGCCAGGGAAATGGCTTCTATTATGATAAAAATGATGTGTCATTTTCTAATTTACTCCAGGAGACACGATTTAGGAGCATGGCATGGGGAGTGTGGCATGGGGTGTGGAAGGTGAAGGAAATGCAACTGATATAGACTGGAATAATCTAGCCACTGAGGGATTGATTATCGGTAAATGCGTCAGTATTTACGTCAGCAAATAAGAGAGGCAAACATGCATTCCTTTTTCTTTTCTACATTTTTTTCTTCTGTGGGTTTTGACATTGAATGCTAAGTGAGCTGGCAGTATAATTCAGAGCTTTACACTTGCAGATTCCAAACTCTTCAGAGAGAGAGAGAAAGAGAGAGAGAGAGAGAGAGAGAGAGAGAGAGAGAGAGAGAGAACTGCTCCAAAAAGAGTTAAGTCTCAAACCAACACTGTTATGGATGCACACTTACATACATAGTGTACAAATACACAGGAAAACAAGCAGAGATATGAAACCGAGAACATATCGAGTTATTATTTCCACAAAGCACACACCATCAGTTACTACATGAACACATGAAATATGACATAAAACTCATCTACACAAAAACACAAGAGCAGTAAGAGTTCTGAGCTTCAACTCAGTTCTAAAGATTCAAAGCAGCATGGTGTTTTGTTGGCTAGCGGAAACACGTCTGCTTCTCTTAATGTACATTGTCCAGTGCTGATTCCGTGCTGTGAGAGGCCATTGCTGGTCAACAGAGAAGAGCCTTGGGTACACCCTTGGGAAGATGCTGGGGTGCTCAGGCCATGCTCTTAAAAGGAGATGCCAGGGTGTCATCTTGAATCTGTGCCTTGCCTGTGAATCGTCTCATCAGAGTGACTGGGGCAAATACACAGCTAATGGACTGAGTTCTGGGAAACAATGTGCAGCTGAGAGGAGAGCAACTCTAACAGCGTGTGTCCATCAGGCAGCTGTGGCCAGAGCCTTCTGAGTTAAGCTGAATTAGTCAGTGCAGTTTGTGAAAGTGCAGCGAAGCATCTCTCACTGGGACAAGGTCGAGTTCAAGTCACTTCATCTCAACACAGATATGAAAATCTGTTTGAAAGAAAATTTCAAATAAATGAAACATATGTGTCCTGTTTTGAAGGGAGTGTGTAGAAAGTGTGCCCTTTCCTTGACACCCAACAGCTTTCTCTTCTTTTCCATCTGTCTCCGTTGCCATGATACAATACCTCTTGAATAGAGCTCATTCTAGCACCAGGAACATTCAGCCTCTGCTTTCTTCTGTATTTCTAATGTTCTTCTATTCTATTAATGTGTGTTATGTGTGTTTATTTATTTTAAGCTCTATGCCTTGCTAATAGTGAATGTGCCCTTTGTTCTGTTGCTGTGCTTCATCTTCCTTGTTTCAAATGCTTTCAGATTTTGTATGATCTAACTGGACAAGACTTTAACTTAAGCATTTTTTTTCTTCTACTGTCAAGTTTGGAGATTTAGGGTTTAGTCTGACAGCAGCAGTGACAAATGCAGTTAATATATTAAATGGTCTCAAACCTATTCTGCATGTACATAAACAACCTCATAGTTCAAAGTACGAATCTGTTCATTTCTTGCAGTGTGCGGATGTGCAAATGTACCTTTTAAGTGACTGAAAAGGCGAGTGCTGCTATAAGTGGGTGGAGAGAGGAGGCCATTCCCCTCTGTAAGTCACACAAGCCCTGCAATAACGAGTGGAGGTTGCTCAACATGGCGTGAAATGACTTTATTGCATTTTCACATTAAAAGCATTGATAGAGTACGTTTCTAATAAAGGTTTGCGGTGCCGGAGGGAGAATGGTTCAGAGGCCACTAGTCAAGCACAAGGGAAACAACACTGCGCTATCAAAAAGGCTCGGCGACCAAGGAGTGAAACAAGGTAGCCTCACCTACCTCATTCAAAAATACATGTGTGGCCAGAGTAGCTGCATCATACAATCTAACTCACAAGTTACCAGAACATGCACCAGCTTAACAAAAAGATGATTTGCTTGGTTTGGTTTGACATTGATATAAATGAATTTCACAAACTGAATGGATATGTCAGTCCTCTCAGATAGACAAGCAGTCATTAGTCTTCAAAGGTATGTCTAATGAAGGGCAATATTTGCAGAACATTGCTTCTTCGCCAGGGAGCTGTCAAAATCATCAGTCCCACTTATTATATTTTGATACTTGTTGTTTTGAAATTCTAATTCACAGTTGAATAAATAATTGAACAGCATTGGGCCTCTGATATAAAGTAATTCGTATATCTGCTGTTTCTACATCTCTGGAGATTGAATGTTGCAGAAAAAGCATAACCATAGCTGACAGCTAATGACAGATGACAGCATGGGTATTTAAACATTTGAAACTATGTAAAAACTCAGACAGGTGAACATAAGCTCCAATGTCATCCTTTGTCGGCAGATTCACTTGCATACGCAGTGACAGCACAAAGTCATTCTCCATTAATCATCCGCAGAGATTTCCCTCAGTCCTTATAGGAGACCACATGCATAATTAAAAGCATTTACTTCGAGTCTGGCCTTACTGATTTTGCTCTATGCAGCTGTTTGACCATACAGAACAGTTCTCACTGCAGAGTTCCTGACAAAATACAATTCTTGATTGATGGAATATGTATTTACAGCAAGGTTGTTTCTGAACATTTGGAGGACCTGAGCAACATATTTTGGGCCCTCAGACATACTCCAGACATGGAGGACTTTATCCCTACAGTATTAGCTAACATAAGAAAGTAGAGTCTTCTGTTCATATTAAGACATTCCTTTACTGTCTGTAACTCACAGGACCCCATGCTGGGAAACTTGGTGACAGTACAAAAAAGCCCTGGGACAAATTCTTAAAGCTTCATGAAATATAATAATGGCAACTGCCCATATTATGCTGATCTAGGACCACTCTGCGACTGGCTCATGACCTTCTCCATGTGTCAGTCATGAAAGAAAGGCTATCAAGATATCCAGGTATGTCTGATTGATATATTTATCCTTACTATCCTCTTTTACCTCCAGCTGCTGCAAGTATAACTGTATGTCCCCATTAATCAGTTCTTTTCGTAATAATCTAAAACAAGAACTTCAGTTTGGTTGTCCAGACTTTGAGTAAAAGACTTTGAGCCTTACAAAGGATTTGGTAACAGGTGCATCTGTTGGGCCAATACATTCCTGTCTAGCTTTCATATGCATAAAGAACCACAGAAAAAGAACAATTCTAGCTTCAACAATTCAGATTTTTTCTTGGTAAGACCTCATCTTTTTTTGCCAGTGATACATTTGGTTTTCTTCAGATTGGGATTACTAATATTTCCAGTCAAATTGTTATTTTTTAATGCTTTTATCTTTTACAAATCAGTGTTGTGACGTCTGTGTTTTAAGTTATTCTTATGTTTCTAATGGATTATAACTGTCCCACCTTTCCTGAGAATCTGACCCTTGATTTGGAGATCTGACCCAGTTGGCCAGCGGAGATAACAAAGACCTGGCTTGAGTATTTGAGTATTATGGTAGGTGTGGAATCAGTACCTTGATGGTCTAGAGCAATGGTTTCTAATTCTGGCTCTAAATAACTGTATTTTGATTTTAAGGCATAAATTCTGTCCAATTGTGGGTCAAGCAGTCAGTAGCCGAAGAGTTCAACAAATATCCTGAGGGCAGAAATCTTGAATCAAAACAGTATTACTGCAAACATTTAATCAAACATAGCCCTGCCTTCATTTCATTTCAGGCTAATGTCTGGAAATGAACTGAATTCACTTCCTCAGAGTTACACCAGGGTGTCCAAAGGTCACCGCTTCCAACACACTATCACATGCACTTTCAGTTCATACTCATTCTTTAGCTTCCCTCCTCCTCATTCCCTCTGGCCCTAATTAGAGAGTACTGATTGTGGGGGCTTTCAAGAAAGGAGAAAAACTGATGCTCTTTTCTATCTCTCTTTTCTGCCATTAAGTATTTTGCTGGTACCTTTCTCAGGCTTCCCAACCAAGTGTCGTTAGATGGTAAGTGTCGTTAGAAGGCCTGGGGCAGAGGTAATTTAACAAGTGCAAGAGGTCTATACATGAATTAGATTTTCTGCTAATTGGCACCAGACATCCTCTGTCACTTAAAGGGACCTATTCCTTATTTCACAGTTCTTGTATAGGGTCGCCTGATGAACAGTGTGAACGGATAATGACCTCCTGTGTCATTAAAGACTTGAAATATAAATGCTATAACAGGCTGCATGTCTGCACACTTTCAAAACTCTACAGCCCAAGGTAGTAAAAACATCATCTGAATTGAGTTGAAAGCCAATTGAAACATCAACAATGAAACTCATTCAGTTTAAACTATTAAAATTAGTTTCATCAACAGTGAATTTAATTTATGTAATACGATTAAATGTAGCAATTCCTTGTAATTAAATGTGCACAAGTGTGTGCATATGTAGGTTCTTGCAGTGACACAAGTATACAATATTCCAGCTCACCCGATAAAGACTCTTGACCCTAACACTGGTTATACAAAATCCCCATCTAAAGCAACAAGATACAGTTGCCTGGCAACCTAGAAAGTCTCGATGTTCCTTAAATGCAGGTAATCTATTTGTTGGAGAGAATCAGGTCTGGTGTAAGAGCTGGATACAAGAACCATCCTCTGATTGGATTTTACACAATCTAAACTATAGTCTTAAAAATAGATGTCCCTAAATGTTTTACAAAAAAAAAAAAGCAGAACCTCCTTACATTACGTGAAGAGCTTCAAGAGAATTAGCTGATGAAATCATCCAGATAAGTTCAGGCAAGGAAAAGCTAAAACTGGGTATGGCAGTGGCTCTTGAGTTCCTACTCATTTATGCATCAGTCAAACTTGCAACACATAGGAAGCGATTAAAATGTATGATCTGAGAGTCACTAAGCGCTGGTTTGAGAGCCACTGCACTCGGGTACCCTCCAAAGGTGTAGCGTATTGTTCTGTAAAGAACTTGAGAAAACAGTCACAAGACACTGTTTAAAAGATGCGTCACCCCATCACTTTATGCAACCCAATTAGGCCTTGGGAGAGGTTTTAGAACTGGCCCTTGTTATTGTCTTAATGCAGCTAATCATAAACATCTGCACTGCTCTCTGATGGGTGAGATTGACTGCATAGCTTAATTATCGGGGGTTAATGGACCTCTGTGTTATGTGTGTGTGTGTGTGTGTGTGTGTGTGTGTGTGTGTGTGTGTGTGTGTTTGTGTGTGTGTGTCTGGCTGATTTTGTATGAGTGCGTGTGTGTGCATTGCACTTTCCAAATCACAGGGCCGATGCTTTACGGGTTATTATGTTGGCACTTACAACATCTTATCCAATCAACCCCCCTAATTCATTTAAAACAATCAGGAGTCTTTGTGAAACCCTACTATTGGCTGCTGTAATAGAATTATGCATGGGGAAATGCAGAATATAAAATGATGAATCATATATATCCAATTGTGGTTTGCTGAATATGGATTGGAATAATAACCAAGCTACTGATTACATGCAACATCTCTATATCTTCCTATATATCTCTCATAATCTATCGGCACACTTGTTATGCATTCTCCCCTTCCTGCAGGCTATGGTTTGCACAAGACCTTTGAATCTTTTTTAGTGCCTTCATTCTGAATAGATTACATCAACTCATCTTTTTTTCATACACCATCTAGCATTGCACCCTGACAGTACATTTGGTCTTCCAGTTGCGAGGAATATAATTCAGTTTTGTCCCTTTGGAATGGCACACTGGATCATACTGCTGTTAGAAATGAGATGCATTATGGGGATTTCACCGAACTATTGTAAGGAGCAAGTGGTCAGGAGAGTCTCAATTTTCTTTTTGAATGACAGAAACAGGAATGTGCTTTATGTTCTGACCTCTGTGCTCTGTTTAGAGTCTATCACAAATGGTGATGCATAGATAATATATGATATGGTTATATATTTAGAAATAGAAAAAGTAATAGAAAGGGAAAAAAGAACAATTGACATAAATTCAGGTAAAAAAAAACTCAATTCTTATTTCTGAATGCCAGAAAAGGCACGCGGAAGGTATGACACTGTTTTGTTTTTTTTATCATATTGAAATTACAGTTAACTGAGGGTACACTGAGGGCACACTGAGGGTCTTCATTCATCCCACTTATGCATAAAATCACCCTTTCTGTTAAATGGAGAAAAATTCCAAATTCATAAAATTCAAGTGACACAACATGTTTTGTGTGTGATACTTATAAAACGTAGGAGGAAGAATTGCAACCATCACAACCAAATTTCATTTTCACCACAAACTGTTGATTTACACACAAGGCACACTGAAAAATTGGCATGAGTATGCAGGATGAGCGTCCATGTGGGACCCCTGGAGCAATCTGTGGTTCAGACAAAACACAACAGCAGGAAAGCTACTCAGTAACGCCAGCAGCCCTTTGGCTGATGGCTCACACACCTAGAATATTTCCCCACAACAATCATATGATTAGAAATAAAAGGGGGAAATGTTTGTTTACAAGAGAATCTTTAATAAAAGGCCAAATGTGGAATTTTGACCAAAGATGAGAATTGTTATACATGAATAAAGCTTGTAGAGTACATTTTCTATTCCTCATTTCATTAATGCTTTGAGTACAAGTGTAAAGCGTAAAAAAGTAAAAGCTTTGAAAATATAACTAAAGATGTACTGTATCTTGTCCCATATTTATATATTTTGTTTGATGTTTGTTGCCAAATAGTTCTGCTTTCTCATTGGCTGACCATAGTATCCAGTTCTAGTGTTCCCTTTGTTTGCTTGTTTGTTTTGTTGTCAACGATTTTCTCATAGTGATACAGTGATAGATAACAACTGTACATTTCTACTTTTCTTCTGGCATTGTGATTGAGTCTAACTGTAGTTTTACAGACATTGTTTTCAGGGGCATTAGTATCCCACCAACTCCTGCAAATATCAATGGTCTTTTGAGATTCTTGATGTTGGAGGGTAGTATAGCCTTTGCCCTAGGCAAGTGTTTTCTGAAAAGTTTTGATTATTAATCCATATAGATTATTTTCAGGAATGAAACTATTTTATAGTCTTTGCCTGATTTGTGTAGGTCAACAATCTCATGTCTGTCTTTCACTGGAAAGTCTAGACGTTTATTAATTAACTGCATATCATTTCATATTTATTGATTTCATATTTATGTGAAACTTATGAATGACCATGTAAAAGGTTCATACCTGTGTATAGGTGGCATTTGAGAGACTCCCTTATCTAGATCAACTTACAGTCATTAGTTACAGGGACAGTCCTCCTGGAGTAGCTGAGGGTTAGGTGTCTTGCCCAAGGACACAATGGTAAAAAAGTAGGGGTCTGAACCTGCAACATTTTGGTCAGCTGGTTCACAGGCAAGCCCTAATGTGTGCCCCTACTGCATCCCTGTTTTTTTTTTCTCTCTCTTGGTTACATCTTGCCAAGTGTCTGTGTTCCATGTTGGCTCTGCCTTAACACCACCTCCTTGTCCTTGCCCCGATGTTCTCATTGACTAGTTAGGATATAAACTAACGTTCAGCCTTGCCTATGTCTTTGTTTCAACCCTGTGGATTATCTTGTGTTTTCTGTTTGACACTAGACCTTTCGCCTGTCTGTGTTTTCTATTTATTTATTAAATGTGCATTTCACACATACGTCCTGCCTCAAACCCCATTATTATGAGGTTGGGGGGGATTGAACAGCACCCTCTATTGGGGTCCAGGGGAAGCCAGAGGAAAGAAACTGCAAAGCTTTAAAAGCTTTTTAGCGAATTACAATTAAAAAAAATATATGACATTAATTTACATTAGAAGTAAAAAAGTCATGTCTGTAGGGGTTACACCGATGGGAAGTCATACACACAACCTGCCACATGAGAAAGATAGAGACTTTGTCACAAGAATTTGGGACCCTTGCTGTTGCTGACACTCAGTTGCTGGGTTTGACATCTGGAACTCAACTCTGGCTTCTGACTCATCTACCAGGCAGGGCACATCTGCACTCCCAAGCAGCCAGGCAGATCCGCTAGCTGACAACTCTCCTTTTCTTCCTCCCTTGATACAGCCTAAATCTTCCCCTGGCACTGAGGAGCACAAGGCTTGACTGCTAAGTCCTTTCCTCAACCTTTTGGTTAGACTCCCAAGACCAGAGCAAGTTTTCTAGAAGTGTTAAATCCCTACCACTCCCTCTTTCTCACTATTCCAAGACCAGTCATCTCCATGCGGTTTCCTGACTCGGCCTGGTGCTGTCTCTGGTTCATTCATTTTGCATGAGGTGTGTTTTTTTTTTTTATCTCCTTCCCCTCTTGGCTCAGGTGCCACAAGTTGGTAATGCTAACCTCAGGGAATGATGTCTTTCAAGGGAGAATCGATTGTACCTTCTAAAAGGAAGTGTCACGGAATGCACTAGCTCATCACAGCTTGCTTACTGAGTGGTTAATGTTCAAGGTTTTTAGCAGAGGAATCCCCCCCACCCCCTCCAGAAAACCCTTCTCTATCAGATTGACATTACACTGCAGTTTCCATCAGTCACAGCTGCAGCAGTGGCCAGTTCTCCTCAGAGATGATACCAAAAGGACACAGAGTGGAGTTTCAGCCCTCTCTAGTGGTGCCCCAGTGACATGACCCAAGAAACATGATTGGATTTTTTTTAGTTTCTCTGCTCAGACGTTATCATTCCTCATAATGAAAAAGTTGAAGGCATGTTTAATAGCGATATGCCCTTCAGAATCGTAGTACTTTTTTGTAAAACTTTAGAGGCCAAAATGAGAGAATGAGAGAGACTAGGAGGACACAGAGAAGACAGTATGTCTACATTACGCCACCGAGCTATGCTCCATTTATCAGCAGTAAGACATGAAGAATAAAAATTACACATGCGAATAGACATTTATGCACATTTACATTTTGTAATGTGTTGTAAACCAAATTTTGAAAACAACATTGTAAAATGTTGTAATGAGAAAAATAGGCAACGTTAATAAAACCTGTGAGATTCCTACATCTTTTATCCAGCCTGATATCTCAAGGAGAGAGAGTGAGCATGAATGATTCAGCCAACACAGGGACAGAGAAGACAGCATCTAAAGCTGGCATTATAGTTTTAGGTTGATATTGTTTGAGGATTTTCCCAAAAATGCAAAAGGTGTTTTGGTCCTCGCTTTATAGTAAAGATGTTATAAGATATGCTGCTGTTTCCTAAGAAATGATGTAAAGGGGGGAAAAAATAGTGTAACCTTCAGCATTCCAGAGCTTATTTCTTCTATTAAACAGAAACAAAGTAGTAATTACTAAAATACACTCGAGTTTAATGAACTATTTACTAATAAGTTAGGTAGCAGTAGCAATAAGCAATGTACAACCCCAAATCAGAAAAGGCTGCAATGGTATGTTAAATTAAAATCAAACTAAATCAGTACTTTGTTAAATTATCTTTGACCTGTATTACATTGAAAACAATACAACAGCACATTATTTAATGTGTTCTTCATGAATTTTATTGTTGCTTTTTTTTTTTCAAAATAAACAGATTTCAAAAACTACTGGAACAGTAAAGCATTTGCCAATTTGTAATGTTGCCATTCCTTTTCACAACACTTAAGACATTTAGGGACTGAAGACACCAAGTGATGAAGTGTTTCAGGTGTGATTTTGTCCCACTCTTCCTGCAAACAAGTCTTAAGGTCAGTAACAGTACAGGGTTTTTGTTGTTGCATTTTGCACTTCAAAATGTGCTACACATTCTCTATTGGAGACAGGTCGGTACTGCAGGCAGGCCAGTCAAGTACCCGTACCCTCTTCCTCTATAGCCAGGACTTTGTAATGTGTGCGGAATGTGGTTTTGCATGGTCTTGTTGAAATATGCACGGGCATCTCTGGAAACGATGTCTTCTCGAAGGCCGCATATTGTGCTCCAAAATTTCTATGTACTTTTCATTAATGGTGCCATCACAGAAGTGCAAGTTACCTTTGCCAAGGGTACCGACACCCAGTACCATGACAGACCCTGGCTTTTGGACTTGTTGCTGGTAAGTCCTTTTCTTCTTTGGTCCAGAGCACATGGCGTCCATTTCTCCCAAACTACGTATTGTGGTACTTGACAAAGGTTTGCCAAAGTAGTCTTGAGTCCATGTGGTGATATCGCTCATAGATGAATGACGATTCTTGAAGCAGTGCCGTCTAAGGGATTGGAGATCACGATTGTTCAGCTTAGGCTTGTGCCCTTGTGCTTTACGCACTGAAATTCCTCCAGATTCCTTGAATCTTTTTATTATGTTATGAACTGTTGAAGGTGAAATATCCAAATCTCTTCCTATCTTTTTTCCCCTACATTGTTTTTGAATATTTCAATCATTTTCTCACGTATTTGTTGGCAAACTGGCGATCCTCGGCCCATCTTTGCTCCTGAAGGACTAGACCTTTCTTGAATGCTGCTTTTGTACCAAATCATAATTACAATCACCTGTTGACATCACCTGTTTCAAATCACATAATTATTTAACCAATCTACCTCATTACTAGCCCTAAATTGCTCCTGTCCCAAACATTTTTGAAATGTGTTACAAGTCTGAATGACAGGAAAGGATGACAAGTTAATGACAAGTTAAATGAAGTTGAACAAACAAAACATAAAATGTTTTGTGTTCATATTGTTGGCAATGAAATACATGTCAAAGTCATTTTTTATTTGCGTTTTCCATTCCGTCGCAACCTTTTCTGATTTGGGTTTGTAAATTAGAATGAAGCATTAAAACATATTTCATCTGTGAGCTGTCATATGTATGTCAAATATTGGACTATTGGACTAATCAGACTTTTGAAAAAAGTATCTGTATCAGTACCTGTATTAGTGTTAAACTCTTGTACATGACACATTCAAATCGTCTAATACAACTCACATTGAACTTTGAGTGTGTCTCAGCCAGTCAGATTTTGGTACAATACCCATCTGCCCCAACTACAGGTGTTACGGTCTGGGCTTTTCTGTTTTTTGGTTTTGTTTCTGTTCTTGTTTTTGGGGACTTTTATTTTGATTTCCTGTTCAGTTCATGTGTCACATGTTTTTTGGTTGTCACCTGTTTTGTGTTCATGCACTGATTATGTTCCGTATTTAAGTCCTGTTTGTGTTTGAGCACTTTATCTGTCCATCACCTCATTATCGCCTCTTTTCTCCTCTGTTATGTGTGTTTTTCCCTAGCCTGTAGCCTGCAAAAACAGACATTAAAGCTCAGGTCGGTTCTAAAAAAAAGACGTGTCTCACTGTACGTTGTGGTTTAATTCAAGATAATCAGCCCGTGAATGCAGGTCCTTAACTGTAAATGGCTTGGTAAGAGCTGGCGCCTTCACGCCCCACAGTGGTGCAGTTCTAGAGTGAATCAGAAGATGACGGTCCAGGGCACACAGCATTTTCTCGTGGAAATGCAACTGCTTATGCTTGGAGCAGATTCTCCACACACATAATCTGCGGCAGAGCTTTAGCACTTCTTTAGCAGCTGTCTCTTTTGAACAGTGTCCTCCTGAGCTGGAAAAAATATTTCTTCATCTCTGTTAAAAATAGATCAACTGCTAAAGAAGTGGTCGTTCTACTTCACCTTGGAGCTCCAAGCATAATAAGGTGAAGTAGAACGACCAGAAACTCCACTAATTCAGCGGCAGAGCTTTAGCACTTCTTTAGCAGCTGTCTATTTTTAACTTCTTCTCGGGCTGTAAAAATGTTATCTTCAACACAATCTTCAACATGGATCAGTCTTTTCCTCGCCAGTTTTAAATACCTGACCATCACAGCTTCAGTGCACTGAAAACGTTTTTTTCAACTGTGAAAATCCCCTGTCTGAAAAGGCCTGTTGATGTCACATTAAGAATAACAGTACTGTTTCGGATACTTTTCCCTCTTTCTTTTGTAAGCTTAGGGTCACAAAAGGATTTTATAGCTGTTACTGACTATACAGGACAAATCGTTACACCATGCTTATTTTATTTTTCTACTTTATCATTTTAAACCTTTTAAACTGGACCTTAAGACCATTCTTACCTTATTGAATTCATGCTATTTAAAATGTTTCATTTAAAATGTTTCATTTTAGTTTAAACTGCCAGTTTGGCTTGTTTAGGAGTAAACAGTGTTATTTATGTTGCATTTTTGGCCAATAAAGTACTGGAAATGCACTGGTTTGTTATTCATGTAGCCCACACAGGGTGAGCTGCGGGTTTGGCAAGAAAAACTGTTAAATCGTTATTTAATACCTGCTGTTCATACTATGCAAGACACAGAACACTGAATTGAAGCTAAATGGGTGCAAATCATTAGCAGGTAATGTTTGTTTCTTGCTATTTTGCAAAACAGTAAAAATGATAGTCCAGAAATGTTTAAAGAAGGAAAACCTTTGGCGGGTCATGTGTATATAGGACCTGTGCTGCCCTCAGGTTGCCAGTCTAGCAGTCTGATCCTAGCCATGGGGACCGAACACTCTGCACTGCCATGCTCCAGCAGCACGCACTCACCTCATGAAGGGCGTGATAATTAGCTGATGAGTTGAGTCAGGTGTGTCGGATTAGCGAAAACACAAAAATATCACCCACAAAAAAGCTTGGCTGTCTAGGACTGGGAGTCTCTGGGCTACTTTTCCTTTAAGGATTAAGTCAGGAGCGCTGTTAAATGAACTTTATGTAAAGAGCAGAGTCTCCGGTGCTTAAGGAAGCATGAGTTTTCATGTACTAAACTTGGCCTGTTGCCATATCAGAAAATTGTGTGGAGAAAGTGGAAATTGGATGGTGCGTCAGAAGTTCTGGCAGTGAGCTTGGAACATTTACTTCATAAGACATTTAAACTTTTGTTCTATGTAGTAGTTCCTTCTTCATGATGCACCATGACAACGCAGTGTGATGTCCCAACATGAACGCCCCCACACCTCTGACTGTGTTTATTTAACCCAAATGCAGGCCAGCTGAAATGACAATGTTGCCTTCAGAAACGTAAAATTTGGTTCATCTCAGCACCTTTAAAAATGAGTTGAAGGATTCTGCAATAGGATAGAATTATTCCCTAAAGAACCTTATTGCGGATGGTTCTTAAAAGAGCCGTCTTTGTAAATATGATGCCTGAATCTGAAGAACCTTGTTGAAGTTGGAAGAACCTCCACATAATATGAACATCTTTGGATATCAACCATTAGTGTTGATCCTGCCGTTGTGGGATCGCGAGTTCTGTGGCCGGCAATGCCTCAGCCATCTGTGGCTCTTTATTTTGCCATCAGTTATCTAATTTGTTTATTTTTTCTGATATATTATTTGTGTTCATTATTTCTATGTTGTTTTTTAATGTTATTTTGTCAGATGCACAGTTTTTTTGCCTGAAAATGGTATAGACATCCCTGCACCAGAATGTCTACCATTTTCAGGCAAAAAAAACTGTGCATCATACAAAATAACTTTAAAAATAACATAGAAATAATGAAATAGATAAAAATGGCAAAAAGCTTTTAAAATTCAAACAGGCGAGGCACTCCTAATGCTTCAGCCTTGAGGAAGTGGCTGCAAAAGGACAGTAACTGAGACCATTGAAACTGAGGCCAGCTGAACTGAAAACCTCAGAGACCTTCGAGAAGACCTGGACTGGAGCAGGACCTTGAAGTAAAAAGGAGCGTAATTTTCTTAATAAAGTAAAAAATGTTAAATTGGATCTTGCGATGGACATGTGCCAGTGAAGAGAGGCTGAAACTGGCAGTGTGTTCCCTTTTCTTGGTGCCCAGAAACTGTGTAGTTTTGCTCTAAATGAAGACAAATAATAGGCAACATATGTACAGATAATTATGATAATTGAAGCATATTAAGCTACTTGCTGCATAAAGCATCAAAAAACTATTGATGTAATTTTATTTAGCTAGTGATATGATTGGAAATAGGAGCCCCATTGTGGCTCGTTGGGTAGCACTGTCGCCTCACACTTCCAGCGTTGTGGGTTTGAATCAAGGTCCTGATCCTGTGTGTGTGTGAGATTGAGCATTCCAAAGATGTGCATCAGGTGAACTGGGGATTTTAAATTGTGTGTGTGTGTGTGTGTGTGGGTGCCCTATGATGGGCCAGGGAGAGTCCCTGCCCTGCACCTGTAGACTCAATTCATGACCCTAGTATGGATTAGGCGTTTACAGAAAATGAATGATCAGAAATATAATCCATTTTAGTGTTTCAGTTTTGCACACTCTGTGTCCCTGTGGATCTTTGAAAGTATTAAAAAGTCTGGAATTTTAAAAGGGGTGACATTAAATTAATTCTAGGGCACAATGAAGCAATGATATCTGTTCCCTGTTAGCCAGACCACCCTCCCCCCAGTGCGTGTCACTGCCTATAGCAGGGGGCAGTGCGCACCCCTTGAGCCTGTATACATACCGTAGAAAGAGAAGAAATAGTGTGGTGTGTGTGTGTGTAGCTGGTGCATAGCGGGAGACTGGTTTCCCTTAAAGCCGCGAGTGTAAAACGGGTAAAGGGTTAAATGCAAATACAGTGAGAGATCATTGGAGGATGAGAGTACTGTGGCTGGTTGAAAAAGGCGTTTTATATTAGAGCTGTTCTCCAATAAATACAGTACAGCCTTTCAACTAAATTCTAGGCTACTGTGGGTTACCGTGATGGTCTTCATTTTTCTTCTTAGAGGTCCTGAAAAGGTCTTAAACAGCATTGCATTTGCATATCAAAAATGTACAGATACCCTGTTATAGTTTTATAATGAACATGATGTGAGATATGTAAGGGCTCATTGTCACAAAATGCCATAACCTCATTATGCACAACCTGTTTGCTCTCAGTGTAACACTTTATGTGATCATTTATTTGGTTATTAACAGGCATCCAGTATGAAATCAGAGTTCTAGTTTGTCCCATTTTCCACATGACATATCACATATCAGTTTCGCCTGATAAAATGTGCTGGGAATGTGCTGGAAATGTGCGCTTCATATGTTCATTTAGCCCACACAGTGTGAACTCAGGGTTAAAAAATAGCAGCTTCAAAAAAATTAGACGCCTGCCAATTTGCCTGTCAAGAAAAAAAAAATTATGACAGATGCATCATTATTTATTTTAATGAAACTGAGCATGTACTTGATGCTGAGTAAAATAACAAAAAAAAGAATAGAAAAAAGTTTTATACTGTATCAATTTATTAATCCTTATAGTCATGTGTGAACACACCACAGAGTGTGAAATTCTTTTTCTGCACTTAAACCAATCGCCAAGGGAAGCAGGGGGCTGCCACTAACAAGAAGGACCCAAGGAGCAGTGTGTGGGGGGCGGTAACTAGCTCAAGAGAACCTCAGTGGTGACACTGGCAGGTGGGATTTGAACTCACAACCTTCTGTCTGCAAGTCACAAGAAGTATATTGTGATACAGTGAGATTCACCTCCTTCAAAATGTTAAATGTTTTGTTGCTTTGTGGCCTGAATTGAAGAGACACATATAAAGAAATACCCAGCTGTGTTTGCTCAGTGCAACTTATAACATCTGAGGAAATGATATGATAGCAGCAGTTTAGAAACTAAATGAAAAAACAGAATCACTGCTGGATAAACGATCACCCACTTGTCTTAGTACTTCGTACCCCTCTTCTGTAAAGACCGGTTTATGCTCAGTCAGATTGGAGACTATTGGTGGACTGCAGTCTTCAGTCACTCCACAGATTTTCAGCAGGGTTTGAGTCTGGGCTCTGATGAGGCCACACAAAGACATTGACCTTTTTCTTCTTCAGCCACTGTGTGGTCAGTTTTGCTTTGTGTCATTGTCATGTTGGAAACGGATCCTTCTTCTCTCTGACATCTTTCTGACTGAGAGCAGCAGGTTTTCCTCAAGAATGTTATATATTTTTTTGCCCCATCCTTTCTTCCTTCTATCATGACAGGTTCCTCAGTCCCTGCTGCACAGAATCACTCCCACAGGATGCTGCCAACACCGTGCTTTACTGAATGTATGATGTTCTTTGAAGGGTGATCTGCATTGGCCTTACAGTTTGATTTTAGTCCTTGTAGAACCAAACACTTTCAACATCTTAATTATAGACCTCAGTGCACCTTGGGATTGATAAAGCCCTTGATTTTTTTGATCTCCTGTCATGTGCCTGTCCACAATTTTATCCCTCAGATCTTTACGCAGTGCCTTGCCCCCCATAGTGGATTGCTTTCAGTTACACTATCAAGCACTAGAATGCTCCAGGAATGGCTGTTTATATGCTGAACTAATCAAAACGATTACAGTTGATTACTGGTGAAACCCACTCAGCTTGGCATGCAGTGAAGAGGGTGATTTGTTACACCTGATTGTGTTTACAAGTATTTTTTAGGAGGAGAGTGATCTTTTATCCATTTCGATGATGGTGTTTTTTATTTAATTGTTTTCTTTCCCATTGATGTTATAAGACACCCCACAAAAAATCCCCAACATTTTTTTGAAGGTTCTTTTCTATGGCCACTTTAAGTTCCCTGGAGAAGGTTATTTTAATCATTTTACTTATATAATTGCTTGAAACACATATTATTTCTTAAGGAGTGCAACTGTAATATAATGGGTCAACAAATGTAGTGTTGCAGAAGACTTTCGAGTCTGAATGTACTATAAAATGTACAGTGGATTTCCCCTTTATATGTGCATTTTGTATAGTTCCACGTATGTCAGTTGTGCACTTTTGTTCACAGATGGCAGTTACGGTTGATTTTCGTACCTATTTTTTATATCTTAGAATTCAAGTCTGTGTTCAGTGCACCTGTCATAATAAGTGGCCCCTGTTCTGAGCAGCTGTCCTGTGTTATGACTCTTTTTTAGGTGCAGTCTGAACTGAAACACTGCTCATCATTGTGAATGCTTTGAATTAGCAGTATTTGTTAAATGCTTTGGTTCAGCTTGGGCTGTTTTTGCAGTCCTGAATGGGCTGTGAAACTTGAACAGTGTTTTTGCATTACATCAACCAGTTTAGTGTTCCCAGGATATATTATGGGCATCAGTGTCAGTATGCTACCCTTGTATCAGATCAGTCAGTTCATCCATATTCAGAGTATTTACACAAGGAAGTGCGAAGAGCCGAGGTGAGATCAGACAAAGCAGGACGGGAGTCTGGCGTAAACAAACAGGTGTATCTTACCATCCACACACAATCTTGTCAGCAGCTCTCTTGTAATACACACTGCTCCAAGCACATTCTGTCAGAAGTTCTCAGAGGGTGTCATACCTTACTCCGAGTGGTGTTTGTACACTTTCCTTTCGTACCTTCCCCACCATCTGTTACATCTCGCCTCACCTCGCTCATTTCCACACCCCGGGCGGGTTTACACCCTCAGCAGCTTCGTCCATGCTCCCATGGTGTTGACCCCGCCGGTGCTGAGATCTCTGTCTTTTTGTCTTTTTGGTTTAAGGGTTTTCATATTTTTCATATTTTTTGTTTTGCAAGTTCAGAATAATTTGAAAAAGTAAATTAGAATTTGGGATTTTTAGAGAGAAGTTGAGCTGAGCAGCTTCTTTCTAAACCACATCGCTCTTAATAAGCCACTCCGGTCTGAAACTAAGTTTCTGGAAAACAATAATTTTTCCAGGTCCCTTTCAAAAAATTGAGGAGGCAGTTTGGAGAGTAGATAGAAAAATCATAATCAACCACAGCAGCAGCAAGCTTTGTGTGTTCTAGATCAGTGGTTCCCAACCTGGGGTCCGGGCCCCCCTTAGGGGGATGCTAGTGATCACACAATTTTGCCTGCTCTGATGTTACCAAAGTTATATTTGCACACATTCAATTCATAAAATCCCAATGTCTGAGAAATAAGTATATGTGTGTGTGTATGTGTGTGTGTGTGTGTGTGTGTGTGTGTGTGGGCTGACTTGAGATTAAAGTGAAAATCAAATGTACACAGCGACTCCAAATGCAGTTTCACAGGCAAGACGCTGATACCAGAAATGAGCATTGTTAGTTTTTCACTGTTGCTACGAGGCTTTTTTCCATGTTCAGCTTTAGAAACGAGAAGTGGCACTTTGAAGTTTTTTCAGATTAACAGGAACCGTGGAGACGTAAAAAAAATGTCCATAATGGGGACTGATTTTCTTTGATCTTTGAAAAAGCACACAATCATAAAAAAAAGTATTGTGCCTGATAACTGTAGATTTTAGTGAGTTGGTGCCAAAACCTGAAAAAAGGGTTATTGGAAGCATGACAATATAGTGAGACAGGTACTGTGACCCAATGCTGCCTTATTCTGGTTTACAGGCGAACTGGCTTGTTGCTAAGGGATGCCTTAGATATAAAAAAGAGCTTAGTTTCAGATTTAAAAATAGTAGGAAATCATTATAACTCAGCTGCTATCAGTGAGAGGTGCTATAATTCAGTGTTGTTTCTAAAGTGCCTTATTAAGTCCCTCCTCCAGTCTTTTGTTATCTTTATTAAAAATGTAATGAAATTTTAAAGGGATCCTGCTGCACCTTGGAGTCATATAAATATGTGATATCTGCTCGCTTCTGTAGAGGCATGAACATCACAATAAATAGTTCATTGTGCTGTCAAAATCTGCATGTTAATTCCTATTAATTATTGAAAAGTGCCAAACTATTATCACACTGTTTACAAGCTGGTTATTTGAATGAAAGAGAAGGATGGCCTTTCTTTGAGGTACAAAGTATGAGGCTGGATTGTATAAAGGAAGCCTAGAGTGAGTCTTAACTCTATTACAGTGGGGCAAAAAAGTATTTAGTCAGCCACCAATTGTGCAAGTTCTCCCACTTAAAAAGATGAGAGAGGCTGT
>JBBPDB010000140.1:15428506-15441758 GCA_037974465.1 Brachypetersius altus
CCCTTATGTTTAGGTCCCTCTGCTGTGGTCTACCCTATCCCTATCCTCGTCCTAGTTAGTCCAGTGTTTTCTGTTTGTTCCCTTTTTGGCCCCCGTGCCTGTTTGTTTTCTCTATCGAGTTTTCTGTAAATAAAAGCATCAAGTCAAAAACCATGGCGTTCTTCTCCGGTGTTCTCAATCTTCCCTCAAACCCACAGGAGAGGCACGTGACAGGCAGCTGAGGCTTTACTGACTGTACTTGGGATACCTGAGTGCACGGGCGTCACTGCCATGCACTCAGGTATCCCATAATTATGAAATTAAATAATTTCATAATTATTTAACATAAAATATTAGTTCACCCAAGGCTGTTGAATCTTGAATCTTTCGCAAATGAATCCATTTCGAGCAGCCTATCTATGCACTGACGATTCACTTCACTAACATGCGGTGAGTTGGATTTCCAGGGGTGTGTTTTCTCCTATTGATCAAGTGGAATTGATTCTTTCGCAAAAGATTCAAGAATTAACAGCGGTTTTCAAACACCCCATCCCCTAAAAGGGCAGAGACTTTGCACGCAAGCAGAAACCCATTACCCATTATCTTTTCAGGCAGAGGAAAATACAAATCCTTAAAAAATAACATAATTTGATGTAAAAAGTAATTTTGTCAGTTCTAATAACCCATTCATCATTCAAGAGCAGCTTCCAAGCCATTTTCAAATTGTATGAAAAAAAAAGAAAATGGAGATTTCATTTGACTATTTGAGTGCAGGTAAAGAGTGAGAGGAGAAGAGTGAGACTGTGTTCTTAGGCTGGGTTCTTAGGCAGGGTGTCTCAAACTGAGAGGGTCGAGGTGACTCGACAGCAGGGGCTATCAAACAGGTAGGCTGAAATTGGGCTGGAAATGAGGGCTCCATCTATACGCCACAACCACTGACCCACAAAACACCAGCAGGAATTCCTATCACCATATTTCATTTCCTGCTCTGCTCCAGTGGGTGACAGGTGCAGAGAGAGAGAGAGAGAACGCACGCGAGAAGGCAGAGTAACCTCTATGTGTGTAATTGACAGTGCACCAGAGTTGCTGGAGTGGAAAGATGGGGTTTCTTTCCATGGTAAAATGCATGTTTGACTATTTTGATTGATTTGCTGCTTTCAGACTGAGCAGCAATAGCATAGAGATATAAAAGAAAATGTAATGTGGAAGCTAAGCAGTAAAGAGTCAGTAAAGGAACAGTGCCAATGGTTAAGAAATGCTTTAAGGTGTGTGTGATATATCAAAATTATAGTGTGACACGTCTAGGGAATTATTGTCCATTTAACACCACCCACACAACTTACAACAAAAGCTTCCACAGGCCAAAACACATTTGGACTACATGAGAGTGTGTAATGCTTACAAATACAATCATAATGATTTAGCTTCTTGAATTTTACTCTGATTTACACTGAAACCGAAAATGTTACAGGTAAAACAAAATCTGATGTTTTAATTTTTTAAAACAGCAATAATATTGTTATTTTCAATTGCATTTGGTTAACCCGTTTAATCCCTGCAAAATAAGTGCATGCATTTTACTCCTTAGAATTCACTAACACACAATATGTTTGAATTTTTTTATTTCTTGGTGGTTATGATAGTGAAAATGTAGGTTTGATGCTCGGCAACAATTGTTGCCGATGGGAAACCACATAGTCTAAATGTAAACAAATTCTTCAATTTGACCTATTTACACCCACTATGTGGTGAATGTGTAGGGAATGGGTAGGGAACCCCTCGACCATCTGCGACCACTCACATGGCGCAGGGCCAAATAAACAGCCAAAACCTTTGACAGTTAGTTTAACTAACACTATGACTATGTTATGCTAGCAGCAACAAATAATTCTCATTAAATATTAGTAGTAGACCCTTTAGAAAATATGTGTTCAACATATTTTAGTAATATCTGTTAATTAAGGTATTTTATGACCTTCCTCATGTATAAGTTTGAGGTAGACATCTCTTTCCAGAGGTGCAGGCTGGATGTAAAGGGGCGTGGTCATGTCTCCATTCACAAGTCACATGACATTGATACAATTGAGGGAAGACAACCTCGTTTTAATTATTTTAGCTTGCATTAGCTGGCAACAATTGTTGCCATATTTTTTCTTTTATTTTGGAAGCTATATAGTGTTGTTCTGGCTTTGGGCCTTTGGGATTAAATGGGTTAATTTTGAGTGGATCAGTAGAAATGCTGCACAATTATTTGTGAAAATACTTCGATCTTTTTCCTTGATAAAGAGCTTCTAAACATGCTGAAAGTCTGGTAACCTTATGATGTATAGGAGAACGTAACATTACTAACAGAAACATCACTGGCTTATAACAGACAATGAAAACATCAAGTTACTGGGTGACCTGTCTTGGACCCTCAACTCCACCTCACCACAACTGCTGTTTCAGACTGTAACACACTGCAGAAGATAGTGACAACAGCTGATAAAGTTATTGTTGCGTCTCTGCATCCCTGCAAAGACGTATACCAAACCCGCTGCTTTAATAGAGCCAGTAACCCGTAATACAGGCTCTTCTCTCTTCTACTGTCTGGCAAATGATACTGAAGCTTCCATTCTGGTTCTGCAAGTCTGTGCAACAGTTTAATACTGAATCAGAGCTCTGAATGCAAATCCAGTAAAAGTCTAATCCCTGGTTAATCAAATACATTCCAGAGGACTACCTCACTTTCTAGTGTGTACATGTCTTAAATTACACTCTGGACTTCCAATAGCACCTGCACTTTACTGTATGTCTAGTCACTTCACTTATAAGCTATGATTTACACTCAATGTGTAGTCAATGTACTTCCATGCAGCTGTCCCCAGTACAATATTATATGTTCCCACTTACATGTTACACTTCTGTACTGCCTACTTACTTTACACCAGTCACACTACTGTCACATTGCTATATTGTCTATTTATTGTATTATTTCCGTTATCCCCTGCACTTTGCTCAATGCTAACAGCCTATTGTGCAACAATCATACTTATGGTGCAATACTTGTCACTCAGGAAGTGTAAACACTATACTGTTACATACACTAGCATTACAGTTGCTGTCTTTGTTATTGTATTGTCTATTGTTTCTATGGTAACTTATACTTTGTTGAATGTTGCACAGTGGTCCTTGGAGAAACACATTATCACACTATGTACATGTTTATAGCTTCAGATGACAATAAAGTAAATAACCTTGAACCTCGGACCTTAAACTTTGAAAATCTTAGTAAATGTGTCTCCTTCTGCTTTTGCTTTTGCTTTTGCAGGCAGTGTACTGGACAGGCTAGTAAAGGTGTGGTGCTGGTGCAACTCTTTTCAACAGATTACAAAAGGTAGTGAGTACAGTGGCAAATATCTCCGAGCTATTTGTAAGCCCTTCAGAACTCAGGTTCAAGGTAAGTTGAAAAAGGTTGTATGCTGTTATTTTTGTCAATTTGGGCAGTATTTTTTGTTCTGTAAATGAAGGTAAATACGCCTTCGTGTTTTTCCCAGGTTGCAAAACAGGCTGTTGAGGTTTCCACCCACCTATCCTTTAGTGACGGAGAGGAATGAGTTCTCAGAAGGGCTTCACCTTAGTCTAGCTTTTCTGTACTGTAGACAAACAATACACACATGATCCGGATCTCTTAATTATTTCTGTATCAAACAATATATCTCAACAAGGTAGGATTTTCCATTTTTACACATTCAAGATTTGTAAACAGGGTTTTAAAACATTTTTAACTTAACAGCACTTTACATGTGCTTGTAGACATGTCTGGTAAATTTGTTGAGTAGTTGGTATGGTGTAATTTCATTTGCTTGATGAAGGAACCATTGCAAAGTGGTACAAAGAAGACGGTACTGCAGGAAACAATACTGACAGAACTTGACAATCACCAGAGCTTTGCTCAGTTCTCCCTCTCCTTTTTCTACAGTTGGGGCAGGTGGAGTCCCAGATTGGTGTTGACAGGATTGAAAGGAAATCATTCATGCTGACTACATTTTGATGTTTGAAGTGGTGCCAAAACATCAGACGAGAAGTCTTTCAGCCGGCAAGCCCAGGCAAAAATTCCCATTTGAAACTTCTCTCAGTCGCCCTTATGAGGCGATGCTTTGCTCCTGAGCTTTTGGACACAGCCAGGTAAATACCATTTTAAATTGTTATGCAAAGTCACTTCATGGGAAATGCTGAGCACATAATGTCCTGCACTAATAGATGCTTGTAAAGATCCAGAGTCGCTATTGTGTATCCTGAGTGTAGACCTGTTGCCAAACACAAACAAGGAGAAACAGTTCTTCCACTCCCCATCCTTTCTGGTAAAGCAGAGCCAGCTCTGTCCCAGCCTCTGGGAAATCATTTGACAATGTGAGTCACACACAGAAAGCAAGAAGACTTCCATTTTGGCTTTGCGGAAAAATGAAAATTGGATCCCTTGATGTGTGTCGTAGAAATAAGTAAATAAAAGCAATGGAAAAAATGTGTTTATTTTAATAATAAGCACACGCATCCTTAAAAAGCACAAATGGGGAAAGGAGTTTTAAGAATTATTTATATGTGTTTTTGACAATTACTTGATATTAAGTATAAAAATATATATTTTTGGAAGACTTTTTTTTGGGAATTAATGTCACCTTACCGTTGTCACATTAGAGGCTGGGATCTTCTTGTATCTCCACTTTAATTTATCACTTCATCCTTATTGTTGCAATAAGGGAAATTGGGGAAATATTCTGAGAGAGGATAGATACAGAAAAAGCAGCTTATTTCCTTTTCATATATAAAAAAAGAAAATATCGTAAAGTTAATCAGTGTAGATCATCAATTTCAAATGTCTGAGAAAATGACAGGCTAGAGAACATAAGAAACTGTATCTTGGCACTAATGTTAATCAAAACACCATGTCGCCATGCTATCAGTCATCTAGAAAATGCATTCCAGTAGTTTTGCTTTCACTTACGAACTAATTTCAAAGAATGGGTTGGGTGTTCAAGTAACTGGGATACCCCTAGGTTGTTTTCAGCATGTTATTTCTTTGTTCAATGTTAATGGAAAAACTTAACAGAGATGTAGATGTCTTTTGGCATTGTGAACTCTTAAAACTAAAACTGTGTTTGAGTAGCTGTATGCACCACAGTACTCCTTTTATAGGCCCAAATTGTGGCTATTAGTAATTTTCCTAAGTCTGAGTTTCATGCAGTCTGTCTAAACTAGTTCAAGTTCAAGTTTATTTATATAGCACATTATCATACACAGAGGGTCATTCAACGTGCTTTACAGAATGGAAAATATAATAAAGATAAATATAATGAAATGGATAAAAGAAGGTAAAAGAACACATAAAAGTGCAGTAAAAGGGCAAATAGTTAAAAGAAGGCAGAGGAGAATAGTGCTGTTTTTAGCAGCTTTTTAAAGCTACAGTTGGTGGAGATTTGATAGTAATGGGCAGCTTAGTAATCAGAGCTCTGATTCAGTATTAAACTGTTGCACAGACTTGCAGCTGCAATGGGTAGCTGCATAGTGACTTAATGCCATTTCACCATGTCTAGTTTCAGATCTTCTCACCACTAGCTGTCCAGCTTCTGTAGATCTAAGAGGTCTACCAGGAATATGTACTTTAAGCATATCAGATTTATGGTATCATAAAAGGAACCCTTTTATACCACTGTTACCCACTATTTTACACTAACCACTATAAATCAAATTAAATAAGACAAAGAACTGACAAAAATATGCCTTTTTAATTTTAGGTAATAAAGAGAAGCTGCCAAATAGTAATGTAAAAGTGAATTATGCACATTTATTTTGATATAAACATCCCAAGAGGAAGAAATTAAATACAAAACAAATATGAGATGTGGCCCTCTAATGAATACAGTTAAGGTGATGAGTTCCCTGAAGATTCCTGTGATTCCTGAGGTATGACGCCACCTGCGTTCATAGGTTTGTTAATTTGGTATTTCCCTTGTTAATTTAAACTCCACAGGGAGGTTCATAGTAGAGCTATTCTATTCTTATGAGCATAGTTTACAGAAATGTCAGAAATGTCTACTAATATAAAATGTATTTAACAGGCTATTTATTCTAACTTTGATCTTGATCTTCTGTTTAGGAGGTAAGTTATTTGCTTTCTGCTGCCAAGATGAACTGGGGATTCCTGGAGGAACTAGTGGGTGGGGTGAGCCAGTATTCAACCGTTTTTGGACGTGTCTGGCTCTCCATGGTCTTCATCTTCCGAGTTCTGGTCTTCATAGTGGCTGCGCAGCCAGTGTGGGGAGACGATAGCAAAGACTTTGTGTGCAACACGGCTCAACCAGGCTGTTCCAACGTGTGCTATGATCACTTTTTCCCCATCTCTCACATCCGTTTGTGGGCCCTGCAGCTCATCATGGTAACCTGCCCATCCCTACTTGTGGTGGCCCATGTGAAGTTCCGTAAACATAAGAATGAGAAGTATACAGCCCTACATAATGGCGATAACATATATGCCAATCCGGGCAGGAAGCGTGGGGGCTTGTGGTATACCTACCTGCTTAGTCTGATATTCAAAGCAGCCATTGATGGGGCCTTTCTCTATGTGCTCCACTATATCTATGAAGGATTTACTTTGCCCAGACTCTCAAAGTGCAGCCTGTTTCCTTGTCCCAATACGGTGGACTGCTTCATCTCCCGTCCAACTGAAAAAAAGATCTTCACTATCTTCATGGTGGTCACCTCTGCCATGTGCATCCTCATGTGTATAATTGAGATCATTTATCTTCTGTGCAAACGTGGACACATGGTGTACTATAAGTGTAAAGAACGACAGCAAGCAGCTAAGTGCATTAGAGTGGACCCTACAGCCTTATCCACACAGGACCTCAGCAATGTCAAGAAGGAGGAGGCCGCTGTTGATTTGGTGGTCAATGAACTTGCCAAGAATTACTGATCCTTTTTGTGTGATCAGTGGGATTGCATTACAAACTGGAACCTGCAATGTTTACAGTCAAGTCTGGACAACTGGAAAATACCCTAATAGTACCCAAACACATTATTGTAAAGAAGAACTGTTTTTTGTCTTAAAGAGATGCTTGGTTTATCTCATGTAGGGTAGGATCTCCATAGTACCATCTATTGCTGTGCTGTGCAAATATATTTTATGCATGAAATCTTCCATAAAGGCTTTGGAATCCTTGGAATTTTTAAGTGTGAGCTCATGTTTCTTGCTAAAGGCACGTACTGCCCTCTGGTGTTCAAGAAGAATATAATTTAAAAAGTCTCTCAGATCGGGTGAATGCTCCATTCAACTTACTGAGTCAGAATTGTTCATCGTGGAGGTGAATAAACATTAAATCCTTCTAAAATATGAATTCACAGTAATGCAGAATGATATTTTATAGTATGTGTATTAGCACATTCTCCTGAGATATATAGGCAGGGTTAGTCTTTAAAAAAAAGTCAGGAGATTGCAATCCCTGGTTACCTAAAATGAAGTCACTTAGTTTCCCCATCTCTCTGACCAAATCACTGTAGATGACTTTGTTTACACAAATTCAAGCAGAATTTTTGGTGCCTTGACAAATGTTGGAACCTATGCTATGGGTTGTTTTCTGTGTGTATATCTATCTATTTATCGATCTATCCATCCATCCATCCTTTCATATCTTCACCTCACGTCACCTCATGAGGCCTAACAAACACTCTACTGAACATACTGACTGCTTCTGCTGCTCCCTGATAAAAGAAAAATGTTTTTGCTGGTCCCTGTTCAGAAAAAAAGAAAACTTTTTTTATAAAAAAAAAAAGAAGATTTATAAATGTTAACTTGCTGTTGCTGGGAAGGTGCCGGTGTTCTGATGATTCATGCTCCTCTGTTGAAAAATACTACCGTAGCGCAAATCGAGTCTATCAATTCATGCTACCCTGCCGAAAAATGCTCTAATGCTCTATGCTCTATTCTTTTGTACTGTTGTATGTATGTACATAATATAACTTTTAAATAAAAATATAAAGAAATACTGGTTAAGAAGTCCATGTGTTGTTTATTCCGCTGTCAACTTTGTTCTAAGGGCGTGTCCGCAGAGCATGACTCACTGCGTGGGGTTTCAGCAAGTTTCCATTGTTTTAGCCAATCAGAGGCGAGAAACTGTGTCCAATTGAAGACAGACAGTAAAATCGACCAATCGGGTGGGAGAGGCGGGACTAAAAGAAATGAGGGGTGGGCATGCTGGGTGAAGTTCTCTCAGCGAAATGAGTTTCTACGGTCAGGTAAATGTGTTCCGGGTTGAAAATGTTTGGCGTTTTAATGAATAACAGTCGTCTTTCTCATATATGTGATTCCTTTTTTCATGAATTGTACAGAGACACTTACGTTTAAAGACAAGCTTGTTTAGAAAATCGAAAGTAAACTTCAGCTGGAGACTGGAGAGCTAGCTAATGTGTGCTAATTAGGAAGAGACAGATCCTGACTTGTCAGGATAGACTAGATTGTACTATTCTAGATATGGACCACGTGCAGAAACGAGTCTATAGAGGTTTTTGTTTATCTTATACATTAGCCTGCTTGATTCTTTTTTTATTCTTACGTTTCTGTACGGACGAAACGAGTCAGGAAGCTAACCCTGCCCCTAAGCCCTGATTTAGACATGAGATTTGATGGAGACTAAACAAGTAGTGACTGATTGGGTACTATGTTCTGTATGCCCATGTTTAAAATGTTTTTTTCTTATTGACAGGGATATCCGGGAGCAGGGAATCACCCTCCCCAGCAACACCCAGGTGGCCCCTATGGAGGTGGTGTCCCAACTGGTGGTCCTGTTGGAGGTCCCTATCGGGGTCCAACTCCTCCTGCAGGTTCCCCATATGGTGGACAAGGAGGACAGTACGGAGGGGGTGCGCCTGGAGCACCCTATGGAGCATATGGCCCACCAGGGTCCAGTGGACAGTTTGGCCCAGTAGGTGGTGGTGCACCTGGGGCACCTTATGGAGGAGGACAAGCCCCGGGAGCCCCCTACGGAGGTTATGGGCAGCCTCATGGAGGTCCATATGGTCAGCAGATTCCAGGTGAGAAAAGTCAGCTTTAACTTTTGAATGGAATAACAATCATGTTCACAACTGCTTTGGTTTAGTTCCTGTGTTACTGAGTCATAAATCAGGCACTTAGAGTTACGTATTGGCTTGTCGTGGTTTATTTTTCTCTACATTAATTCAAATGCATCCACTCTGTTGTTATGATCACACTGGTCTTCAAGTTTTACCCTCCTGTTCATCGCAATGGCAGACAGCGGATCCAGTCTGATCTGGTGGTAATGTCCGTGTGTCAAGGTTATGAGCACAAAATGACACTCTGAGCTGCAGTCTTTCAATCATGTTTGCAGTGGCTGAGGGGGTGTGCAGGAAACACAAAACACAAGAATTTATGAAGGTCCTTCATCCCCCTTTAATGCAGCTGTGTCATCTGCCCCTCACTGGATGACTGATGACTGACTGGTGTCTAGGAACCTGGCAGCTGCAGCATATAAAGATCTGGTACCGGTTGTGCCTGTAGCAGAATTAGAGTGATGGGCATGATAATGCTGCATGACTGTGTGAGAGTGTTTGAGTTTTTATACAGTGTGGAGTGTGTAATAGTGTCCCCCAAGGGACTTGAGTCACAGGATGGTTCTTAAACAGAATCATTATTCTTCCCCAAAGGGACGCAGCCCATCTGGGTTTGTCCCAAAATTACATGTCTGTGACACCTCTAGGGTTCTGAATGTGACAAGGGCACAGACTACCATTTTACTGACAACTTTTTGTGTTTAATTCTTTTTAGCATCATCTCATATTCTTATTAGCTTAGCCAGGTGGTCCTCTCAGAGAAAATACAATTTAGACCCATATGTACATTTTACAGTGAACTTGGAGATAATCCTGAGTCAGCAATGGTGCTGTTTGAGCTTTTTTGATAGGGATTTCAGTGTATGATTCAAGAGTGTGTTTATTTTTGTCACTACTCTATGACAAGCTGTCTTAAATGATTATGGTGTTGCAGGGAATGTCCCACCAGGAGTTAACCCTGAGGCCTATCAGTGGTTTCAGTCTGTTGACACCGACCACAGCGGCTACATCAACCATAAGGAGCTGAAGCAGGCCCTTGTCAACTCCAACAACTCGGCCTTCAATGATGAGACCAGCCTGATGATGCTCAGTCAGTACTATTTTTTTTAATATCGTCAAATTCTTATTCTCTACTGGCTGGGCAGTTTCATTGCTGAATAGATGTTTTTTTGTGGCCAGAGAAGCATCTTAAGTTTATAATGAATTAATCATTTAGTATTGCAGTAAAACTGTTAGGTTCTGGATATAGGTCAATCATTAAAAGACTGGACTGTTGTTTTTTTTTTTTAAACCCCAGATATGTTTGACAAGACCAAATCTGGACGGATGGATGTATTTGGCTTCTCTGCCCTCTGGATGTTCTTGCAGCAGTGGCGGGCGCTCTTCAACCAGTTTGACCGTGACCGTTCAGGTTCCATCAACAGCAGTGAGATGCACCAAGGTGAGATGAAATGACTGGAAAATTAAGAAATACACAGAATATACAGATTTTTTTAAAACCTAATTTTCCTCTTAATTTGATCTTTACTTATTCCTATCTCATTACTAGAAGGTTGCATGTGTGCTGTGCTATGGTGTGTTCACGTGTGACTATAAGAGGCCACTTTACTTTGTTGTCTGTATCCTGTATTTGCATGCATTTGGGAATTGATCTTTGCTAAATAGACAATTTCTCTTCTTTCCATAGCACTCTCTCAGCTGGGTTATAACCTGAGCCCTCAGTTCATTCAGACTCTGGTGAGTCGGTATGGTGGCCGTGGTATGAGTAACGCCCTCCAGCTTGACAGCTTCATCCAGGTGTGCACTCAGCTGCAAAGCATGACCCAAGCTTTCCGTGAGAAGGACACAGCCATGACTGGCAACATTCGCATGAGTTATGAGGACTTCCTGTCCAGCGGCATCATGCGACTCATGTGAATTTCAGTAGATGGCAGAGTGATTCCATCAGTGGAAGAGGACATCTAGCTGTTAAAGCTGTTAAATGCTAAAGACCAGTTGGCACTCCAGTTGCCACTGTCTTAACTCCTGCAACAGTACCTTCCACTGCAGCTTACCTCACTTACCCCACATTTGTTTGTACATATGTACTAGGGCTGCGCGATATGCGATAATGTTGTTGAGTGTGGCGATGGCGATATCACATGCGATAAGTAAGTAAAAGCTTAGCCTTTATAGTGTTAATGTTCTTCTGCTTTGGATTTGCTGGTAACAGACTTCAGATGCTGACTAGTCTATGCAGAAAAATCAAATACAATATTTCCTTAAACAGAGGATTTTAATGCCTCCCATAAAACATTTGAACCATTGAACATTGTTGAAAAAAAAAGAAAATATTTTTTAATAATTTTAAATCTTAAATAAATGTAAACATCATTTAAAGTTCTTAAAGTTCTTAGCCAGAAAAAAATAGCAAAAGGAACACTCTATAACGGTATCACAGAAGATGAAGTAAACTGCCCAGTGAGTTTTTTTTCCCTCTTCTCTGTGGCACTGGGTGAAGAGCTTTGGAAAAACACCATTTATTGCAGTTCAGTCAGTCTTTCGCGATTTGTATATTGCACATGTTGATATCGCGATGATGGTAAATGTGCGATATATTGTGCAGCCCTAATCTGTACACACAAGGTACATTTGCACTCCTACTGCTAGCTGGAGTTTGGAGAGGTTCACAGTCATTGCTTAATCCATGTGATTAAACTAATATTACATTTAAATGATTTCATTTAGTTAAGCAGTTGACTAGGATTGTGTCATATTTTTGCATTCTATCTGAAATGATAAATGCAGGCAGCCTCTCCCACTTTTTAAAATGATTTTAACAGACTAATGATTAAAATGGGTAGATCTGAAGTAGTTCTTATTTAGTGTGGTATTGTATTATATAGTCTAACACAACTATGCATCTTTTAGAGCACCCTTTTTATTAACCGCATAATATTTTTACTGCAGCCTGAAATTACTTCACTTTAAAACTGCTTATATGCAAAATTAACTCCATAATTGATTGTGAGCTGGAATCTTACATGCATAAATCAAGCGCTATTGTAACATGTCTAAGCACCTGGCAAAGTGTCTTTTTGATTTCTCTAAGCATACTGTGAGAGCCAATATGTCCCTGCTTTGTGCCAAAAATATTTATGAGGATGAAATTTTTACTTTTTTCTTGAATAAAGGTGAACAACGATTGGTTTAATGGAGAGATGCCTGTTCTTGAGCTGTTATTTTTTTTCTGATACCACACATAGAGGAAATATGTATTTGTACTGAAGAAAATAGAAGAAAATATTTGGTCTAATGTTTGCTTGTAAACAGAATTAATTTGTCAAACAAACTACAAACAAGGTCAAAAAAGCTCAGCATGATATTTTATATTTTTACTGCAGCCTGAAATTGCTTCATTGATGCAATAATTGATTGGGTTGCAATCTTTTGCGCATAAATCTAGAGCTATTGTAACATGTCTGAGTAATCTGGCAAAGTGCCTTATTTATTTCTCTAAGAATATTGTGAGGACCAATATTATTTTCCTGCTTTGTATCAAAAATACCTGTATGAATTTTCTACTTATTTAGTGAACACCAGTGCATTTAATGAAGAGATGCTTATCTTGGGGCTGTTATTCGGTTTCTTATAGCACAAAGACAGGAAAAGAGGTCACCTGGGTTGGTACTGAAGAAGATTGATAAAAAGACAGGAAGCCGAGCTGGAGGTGGCAGAAATGAAAATATTTTCCACTGAGCGTTACAAGGATGTACTTGATTAGGAATGAGTTGATTAGAGGGACAGCTGGAATTGGACCTTTTGGAGGCAAAGTCGGAGAGATGAAACTTGGTTTGAAGAGAGACTAAATGTGTGTGGGGAGGAGGATGTTGAGGAGAGACTGAGTGTGTTGGGAGGAGGTTGCTGAAGAGAGACTGTGTGTGTTGGGAGGAGGATGTTGAGGATAGACTGAGTGTGTTGGGAGGAGGATGCTGAGGAGAGACTGAGTGTTAGGAGGAGGATGCTAAGGAGAGACTGAGTGTTAGGAGGAGGATGCTAAGGAGAGACTGAGTTTGCTGGGAGAAGGATGCTGAGGAGAGACTGAGTGTGTTGGAAGGAGGATGTTGAGGAGAGACTGAGTG
Source organism: Brachypetersius altus (assembly GCA_037974465.1). NCBI lineage: Eukaryota > Metazoa > Chordata > Actinopteri > Characiformes > Alestidae > Brachypetersius > Brachypetersius altus. The sequence continues at coordinate 15,441,709 of JBBPDB010000140.1, forward strand.
TGTTGGGAGGAGGATGTTGAGGAGAGACTGAGTGTGTTGGGAGGAGGATG
>JBBPDB010000140.1:15441858-15461882 GCA_037974465.1 Brachypetersius altus
TTCCAGTTAAGTGTACCATATGCATCAGACGTTTAGCCAACGTTCCGTGGGCGTGACGTCTGAGGCTGAGACTATCAAACCCATGACTTTCTAACCACTAGGCCAGCAGCTGCAGTCTTAAATCATTCCCAGTGGAACTACACACTGTATTTACACAGTATTCATGTGATTTAGTGAGGACTAAATAAATAAATAATTGTAGCCATTTCTTGTGGCTAATTAATTGTAGCAGTTTCTTGTTTAGAAGTTACTGGTATAGCACCCTCTATTGAGCACTTAAAAGCAAACAAAAATGGATAATTTGAAGCGACGAAAACTTGTAAAAAATGTAGAAAAGTAAATTTCATGCGACTTCTGTTTTATTGTCATTGATTGACATCGGTTAAGTTTCTGAGCGTTCTCTCTTTTACAAGAGAAGGTATTTTAATTAGGTCTATTTGGAACATTGTATACATTGCAGTCTCCACCTGTCAGATCCAAACCTGGTAACACATTGGTTCTGCAATCAGTCTTCCTATTTGTGTTTGACTGGAATGACTAGTGTGTCGAGAGGTGGGCCCCTCCCAATTGAGACGACTTTTATGTGTCAGTGAGTGGCTTTTGCCCTGTAAAATGACTGCAACGGACAAGACACACATAGGTTTACTAGCCATCTTTCTGATTCCCATCTTCGGCTCTCATTAAGGAAAAACGTGCTTTAATCAATTTTTTTGCTGGCTGTGCTGGCACACAGAGATACGTGTGGTGGCAGAGAAAAGCAGATATGCCTATGAGTGTAGAGAAAAGGATTAGAGTTAATTGCTAGCGGCTCATCTCTTTGGTTCTTTATGCTCCTGCAAATCCATTTTAATTCTTTTTGTTGCCATATAAAGACAGAAAAAATAATGTGAGCGCATTGATGCGGGCTTGATTAAAGCGGTTGCGTTTATTAAAGTTGATTAAAGTTGCGCTTTCCAAATGGATATGAAGTGGATGTGAAGTTGATATGATGTGAATATGAGTTGTGTATTGCGTTATATTTTGTCCTGCAATGTTTTTTTCCAATCATATTCTGACACAGATGTCAAAATGTACCCATAAGAAAGCATTTTTTCAAGGCTTTGTAGGTAAACGCAGTGGTTATATATAGAACTGTCACAACTTAAAGAACCATTTACATGCTTAAATTGATTCCTTGCCTGGTTCAGTAACTCTTGTCTATAATATTGAACCTATTGTGTATGTTTCCTTCAAGAACGTTTTAAAAATGGTTTCATATTCCACCCTAAAAGACTCTACTTTTATTAGAAGTCATAGAAGTCTTTTTTGGTACTATTGAACCATTTTGTTAAGTGTGTCCTACATGTCAATCCTAAGGCAGGAGGAGGACTATTTCCTTACCTGGGACCCACAGTAGCTTATCAGTGTGAAGCAGATATGAAGCAGTGTGTTGTCTCTAGAGTTTCTTGAAGTGAGTGGAGTGGAATCTGCATTTACTGTTCTACTCAGTCCTGCTTGACTAACAGCACTAAAGTCAAGCCTATGATTAGAGAGGCATTAAAGAGATAAAAGAGTGAAACATGGTACCTATAGCTGCTATCTTTTTCTTTTAAGTAGTCGTTTCACTGTGGAAAAGTATAATGTTTTTAGTACAGAACCATTAACTTACCATAAAAATGCTGTACTCCCTCACATCTCATTTACAAAAAAAGGTTCTTTAGGGAAACAATACTTGTTCCTCTGTGGCATCGCACCAAAGAAGCTGTATTGGCGTGTTTATTTTTAAGAGCACAGAGGTTCAGAAACATTTACAACCTTATCCATGGTCAAATGCCTGCCGTCTGCTTTGCTTCACTCTTCGCTGCACTCCTCGTGTCTTTTATTTGCCGTTCGTATTCATAGCCCAGCTATTACTAAGATTACCTCCCCACATGGGCTTAACGCACTGCGGTCTTAGGCCTGATTCTGTCCCAGCAGTCAGAATGTGGCTGTCTCATCCTGACAGGGAGATCAGTGAGCTTCCCTCAAACGATACGGTGGATTTACATGCTGTGTTTTGAGGGGAACGATCCATCCCCACCACGCCGCATAAAGCTGCTCTCCCACCAACACTCGATAAACCACACTGAGCATCCAGCTATAAAAGGCCCATTTTGCATATTGCATATCAATAAAGGCGGTTTGTTGAGTGCTGTGTTTTACGAGGTTTAAGAGGGGAAGGGTTTTTCTATGCAGTACAAAGTCTGTGTTTTTTATGGCTTATGGATGAGATGTCAACATTCATGCTTGATAGGGTTTAATATTAGTTGAAGGCGTGCCACCACAAGCCTGGTGCTTCACGCTGATTTCCTATATGATGATTGTATACCATTAAGCACCGGCTGAAATAGTGTTGAATGGGTTTTGCCAAAGGCTAAGTGCATCCTGTTGAAACATCAGCAGTTGGCAGGCTTAGTTTCAGTGGAAAGCACTAATGATAATCACTTGCGGCGGCTCGTTGTGAGGTCTGTCAGTGTTGGGAGAGGGAAATGAATTTGATTGCTATGAGCTCAGATCAACTTTCTTACCTCTTTCGTATCATATATTAGCCTGTTTACAGTGCAAATATGCGGAAATGTATTCAAAAAACCCTTTTATTTCGGGTTATATAAAATAACTATTGATCTTTCCCATTGGTTCTATCACTCACGCACCTAGATTGAGGTGGGTGAGTGACCACTGTGACGACAATAGATAAACCAATGCTATCTGACAAAATATGTCCTGTTGGTAATGATTTATAGATGGAGTAAGAAACATGTCAAAAGTGACATTTTTATCTAAAAAAAAAAGGAAAAAAAGAATGTTTGAAAGGCCCTGCACTCATGGGCCTAATATAAAGACAGAAGGGAGAGAATGATGTAATATACTGAAAGATCTCAGTAATTTCCCAGAATTGGTGAAGACCCAACTTTGTCAACACTGAGCCTAAAAAGTCTGGAATTATATAATAGATAAACTCCGTGCAAAAAAATATACAGTAGTGGAATGAAGCTCTGAGTGATTAGGGGCGGTGGGGTAATTGACTGAAACTTAACAGAACACGGTTCTGTTCACATCATCATGCATTGTCTTGTTTGGCATAAAGTAATCCCTTTCCTCTCTTCCTACACAAGTCCTACCCAGCCACGTGTAGAGGCTTGTGTGAGCAAGGCAAGCTGGTCTTCAACCTGGCTGATAACAGCGGAGGACCTCATATTTCAGCAGTAGGCACACTAGGGAGGGGTTTGGGGGGCATAAGAGCAAAGTGAATAGAGAAAGAGCGCAGTGTGGAGTGAGGCTAACAAGCTCATCGCCATGGTTGTGCGGAGTCGAATTAGGAGAAAATATGGCATGATGAAAGAGAAAGAGTGGAGAGAGCGTGAGAAGCATCAGTGTGGCTAGCAGTGGTGAGTGTTGGTTGCACTAAACAGATTAGCATACATTAATTTACTTATTAATGAAGTGGTGCGGCGTGTGTTCGCGCACGTGCACGTTCACATACCTTTTATCTTCTGCCTTTGTAAGTGGTCTGACACATCTCATGCATTTAATAACAAGCGGCCAGGCTTGCTCGCTGCTGTATTCGGCGGCTTAATTTCATCCCCATAATAAACAGCCTTATTAAGATCCACATCAAACCTCAAGTGATAAATATGTTTATCTTATCCTCAAGACACCGACACATACCCCTCAACCCACCCCCCCTGCGCTATTGTAGCTTTTAGTGTGAACAAACCCCCCGCAGGCATTTGTGTCATGGAACATTGTTTCCAGTCCTTCTGATGTTTTGAAGTATGGTAGCCAGAGTGGACATCTTCATCTGTGCAGCTTTTCCCCAGCTGTTGCCAAGGATGAGAAAGACTGGGTTGAGAACAAAGGGGGTTGGGAACAGGAGATCTATTGGGGGAGGGTTGGGCATGTATGGAAAGGAAGAGCGATTGCATCAGGGACTCAGAATGAAGGGATGACACGCAGGGCTTGATGAATGGATGATTGGGGAGAACAGGTGAGGTGGGCATGGAGGAGAGATGGAAAAAATGATAGGAAGGAATAGACATAAACTGGTCTTGCAGCCATCTCTTCATACATTTAATTTCCTGTTTTTCTGGCCTGCCTGCCTGCCTGCTTGTCTGTCTCTCCAAACCAGGCCACGACAGCACCACATGCAGGCTTTGGGATGAGTTTCTGTGGATTTAAATAGATAATGGCAGGCCTACGGTTGTTAGATGCTGAATTATTCAATGAAACCTCAAGGCATTGTTGCGAGGCATCACTGGTGACATTTCCAACTTTTGCATTTGCAATATTGATAACTAGCAGGTCTATACAGTATGGCTATAGCATGGAAGCCTAAACGTTATGACAACATTTCCCCCTGTTCATTTATATTATCCCCGCTGAGCAAAGTTTTCTTTTGTACACTGAAAAGACGTCCCCTGAGGAAACGTTTTTCTGATATTTCTTTATGGAAAGTAGATGTGCACATATTTGTATATTCGTAAATAAAGATTTGGATGGAACACTGAAACAGCAATAGAAAAACATTATGCTTTAACAGACGGACAACTTTTGCCAGTTTTCTGTGCCTGTCTTTACCGTCCACAGACGTCCAAAGCATTGCATTGACATACATTCAGATATTGAACTGAATATCGATGTCCAAGAGGGGTCAAAGGCAGACGATCATATGCCGAACCTAATTTGCACATAGTGCAGACATGCAGATGCGCTCTTGGAATGACAGACACAATATAGACATGATCAGCATGTCTGGCAGACGTCTTATATTGGCGGGTCATTATTGTAGTAAAAGTTGTATCATCTCTTCTGATCATTAGATATACAGATTCTGAAGATTCTGAAACTATTCCTTACATCATCCTCACATAACTGGTTACACAATACGCACATGGATCATGGTAGAAGCAGAACAAGAGACAACCACCACCGGGACTACTTTATATCCACCTTGCAAGTGCTTGAAGTCTCCTGTGTGGTAATATTTTAGGTAAACTAAAGATGCTAAAGCTACTAGCGTCCCCTCTGAAAGAGTGTTCAGCAATAGTGACAATCAGGCCAAATTGTGGCATGCCTGATCATTTTTCAGTGAACTTTGTGAGTGTGCTGTGGATCACTACACATTTCATATGGAGTTTGTTTGTTTGATCCAGGAGTTTGCATACTCTTATGACTCTGCAGCAGCAGAACTTTCGCTAGACTGCCTTTATTTGCACTCACAGAATAGCAGCTAGATTGCGATGGAGCTGGACCTGACATTGAATATTTTCCTTTGGCAATGTCAATACAGAGGTTAGAGAAGAGAAAGAGAGAGAAAGAAAGATAACTATCGAAATGCTGCTCGTACAAAAGTGTAAAAAACTTTTTTGGCTGTTTGCTCACTTAGCTAAATTCCATCACCCGAATCTAATCACTCAGGGCTGTTTCCTGCTTTAGGGATAGGAGACGGGTACTTTGCTTTGTGATGCTATTGTGCTTCCCCTTTACTCTTTTACCTGTTATTTTTTCCCCCTCACTTTTTAAAAAAGGCCCTGGGGACCACTTTTGCTTGTTTGTGTGTTGCTTGCCTTTGCTGTGAAGCAGATTGTAGTGAGACAGACGGTTTCCGTGTGGGTGTGGGTGTATGTGTATGTGGGGAACTATAATGATTTTTCATATGACCAACCTATACAAAAGTCATTACAGTACAACAACAGTACAGTTGTATGGTTCATATACAGAAACAATTATGTGACCATTTTGTCCCCTGGCCCCAGGATAGGCTCCGGGTACCTGCGACCCTAATGATTTACATTAAGTGAGTGAGTGAGTGAGTGATACGCTCCATAGGAATTCAGACCCATGACTTTGACAGTGATAGCACAATTTCCTTCAAGTTTTGCTGCAGGAACATCTTCATCTTGTAGTCACTACATTTGTGAGAAACCATCAGAGAAATAGTAGTACCCATACAATACCGCCACAGTCACTCATTTTGTCCACCTGGGAAATCCCTTCACGAGGAATGTGTGTTCTCAGAAGATTGTCATGCTTTTGAACAGTTTGAGGACATTTTCTTCTGCCAAACTGTTCTAGGAGTAGTTTGTATTTTTTTATTTTTTTCTGAATAATTTCTTGTCAGCCTTCAACCCTGATCACAGGACATTACAGCATGTCAGCTCAGACTAGTCCATGATCAAAGGATTTTCTTCTTGGTTCGCTAACAGTGATCTTTCTTTGGACAGAACCAGTCAATAGCTTGGATCAATAAAGGATCAGCAAGGGTAAATCGTTATATTCCTCGCATATCCTTTTTGCTGTTGCAAGAGGAACTGCTTCTAGGTGAAAACTGAAGAGACAAAAAGACTCAATCAACAAGCTAAACAATCATAGGACTCCATGAGGCATTACTGAATGTGGGACCCTCTCAAGGCACTTTATCATGACATGACCATCAGCCATACGCATATCAACTGATTCACTGCTATATATAGAATAGGATCTAACATTTTAGGAAAGACGTGTGCAAGTGTGAGCTGCTCAGTGGATATAGTAGGTTTCCAAAAGGATAAAAGTGGATACCTTGCACTGAAGAACATATTCAACACCACAGTAACACAGTAAACCACAGATGTTGTGCACTAACATCTGCTGTCCCAGTGGGTTATTAGTTAAAGAGGCTTTAAGAAATTTCTTACAAGAATATATTCATCTAAATTATAAGCTAAAGTCACAAATGAAGAACAAAAGAAAACAGAAGACCTTCAAATGAGAGAAACTTCATAAAAAATCTTAATTGCACGATTGTGCAGTGCAGATCTGAGCAACCATTCCGCTTTGCAACAGTTGACTTCTAGACCATCCCACTGGTTTTTGCTTTAATTTGTCACTTTGTTTACCCTAGATCATTCAAGCCAGTTGATTGTGTACCAATGCTGTGATTGGGAATGATTTGACAAAAACTCAAAATCTTGGTAGACACTGCACACTGTTGCAGAATATAAACCAGGCTGTAGAGCCACTATCCCTGTCTCACACACTTCTCATACATTTTTCTTAAACCTACAGCGAAAATGCATAGGCCACAATGAACGCAGCCCTGCTGTGCACTGATTTACACAGTATTGCAGTACACTCTATGGGAAATGATGTCATGAATGTAAGTACATTTGGTGCATTTAAATATTTGCATAAAAAGAGAGTTAAGCCATTTAACTAACGCTACCTTGGCTTGTTCCACACAAATAAAGTGTCAGTTGCATGACAAACATACAACTGAAACTGTTGCCAGCTTTATTGAATCAGAGATCACACTATTCAGATTGAGATTTACTCCTACCACTTGAAATTCAGTGAAAGAAATGAGGATATAGAAATGTGTTTTCTTGCTGTGTACAGTCTGCAAGTGATGAAACACTCAAGAGGACTGCTTGTCTTAGAGGGGGAATTCCACCCATGCTTAAAAATTCCTGCATGATTACATTATTGTGATCTAAACAGTCATTCAGAGTAGAATTGATCACAGTGGTGTTGAAAGGATGCAGATGTTCAAAAAGATTAATATCTCTTAAAAAAGTTATTACATCAAGTTGTTACGAATATGCTTCTTTTCTCCCTATATCAGTATTTTATGGTAGTTTTAAGGTTAGAGACAAATATGCAGGGTGTTATGTGGAATTATACAGAAAAGTAGGAGACATGTAGGCTCACTGATTGTTCTGGATTGTAAATGTAAATGTTGTACTGAATTTGTGGTTTAGGTTCCCCACTATGAACCATGACAGCTTTGTTTGCTTTGTTGTTCACAAAAACTGAATTATAGACATAAAAATATGACTGAATTTTCCTTTAAACAGGCTTAAATAGGGTACAAGTCTTACATGGTCGATCAATGATTTACATTTGACATCTGGCAAGGCATCTGTTGGAGAAGTGTACGTTTAAATGTTTGAAGAAGGAGTCTGTAAACCAGGGGTGTTTATCTCTGGCTCTGGAGGGTCAGTGTGCGGCACAGTTTGGTGATTTTCCTACTCAAACATGCCTGTTAAATCTGGCAATTAACAGAAGAGTTGAATCAGGTGTGTTTGAGGAGGAGAAATGACAAACTGTTTTGTCCAGGACTGGAGTTAAACACCCCTGGTGTAAACAGTCTGTTCTGTCTTGTTGTTTTTCTGTTATAAAACATCTTTTGCATAAATTAACTCCATCCAGACATTCATTCAAGACAAGGGAAGTTTATTTATACAGCACATCATCACATTTGAGGTACATTATGTGGACTAAAATAGAAAAAAAAAAAATAAGATGTAGAATTTAAACGACAGAAATTGCAGTTTGTTTGAGAGAAAAAAAGAAGCAGAAAAATGAAAATAAATAGAAATTCAATCATAAGAAACACTGTAAGTAGGGCAGAACAAAAACTAGGAGCCAGGGTTGATTCAGACATTCACCTTCGTTACTGATATCCTCTCTCATTTCAGGCTGAGTGCTGAATTACTATTTTAACCTTCAAACTATTTTAAGTTAAGAAGGACACATTTTGTGTGCAAGTGTTGCTCAGTGCAGGAGTGGTTTCAACCACTGCTTGAGATTAAATGAAGGTTGCTCTTTTCCGACTCTTACAGGGAGATAAGCAACTGTAAGTATAGCATGAGAGATGATTGCTGCTTCTCTTCTATGTGAAAGCACTACAGCTTAGTATAGTGGACCCTGGTCCTGAACACATTCACTCCAGAACTCCCTGACAGGCTAAGATCAGAAGCGTTACTGTTGGGTTAAGGAAGAAGGGCAGCATATTTGATTCAGGCTACAGATTACCCCTGCAGGTATCTAGATCTCCAGGTTGATGTCTGGTGACCACTGTTTTGACCAGCTGGATTTTCTCAGTATTCTCTTGTTAATTGTTAAGTTAAATAGAACACAAACTGAGTTCATCATGTAATTTATTAATCTCCTGCAAGACCGTGCTATATTTTTATTTAATCAGTGATGGGTTGAGAGTCTATGCTGCATGTTAATTATTGTGAAGTTGACTATCTGTAGGACCCATAAATTACTATTACTGTTGTTTTTTTGTTTGTTTAATAAACTCACTTCAACAGCATTGTCAGGTTGTTCATGAATTAATAATAAGACTCTTCATGTTTCAGCTAATCTGGTGTTCGTCTCAAAAAGACAGACAGGTCTCCTGTCAGTCAGGGATTTAAGTAGATTTGGTAGGAGAGAGAGTCGAGAGAGTGCGAAAAAGGAGAAAGGTGCAAAGGAGGAGAGAGAGATAAGAGTTACCAGTTGTGTGTATGATCTGATTTTTATTACAATCAAAGCTAGCAAACATTTGGAGACTTAGTACTCCTCTATAGACACAACTATTAAGCTGCATAGCAGAAAACAAAGTTTAGGTGGCTAATATTTCTAGAAGAGTTCAATCCATCTAGAAGTGTTCAATAATTCTGTTTGGCTACCGCATTTACTTTGGTTGGCCCACAAGTATTTTTCCCTGAGTGTTGATCTAGAAGAAAGATTTGTTGGTCATTAAGGATTTGTTACACAGACATTCAATTGATACAGTTTATCTGCTGCTGAACTGAGATAGAGGATAGAGTTGAGATGAGGACTCAAGTCTGAGACTCAGACTCGAGTCACACTTAAGTCCTACAAACATAGACTTGTGACTTGACTTTAGACTGGCCTTCTATGACTTCTGACTTGCCTCGGACTTGGTTATTGTGACTTGTAAGACATAACTCGTAAACCATGTTCATTTCATGGAATTTTTTATTTATATCTCACACTCTTTCCATTGACCCCTTGTTTGCCATAATAGCCTTCTGCGATCAGCCGAAGACCATTCACCTTGCCTCCGTGTCCCATTATTTTTGTCCAAGACGAACTGTTTTCGCCTAATAACTCCTGATCACCAGATGCTATTAGGACAAACGAGGGGTCGTTGGAAAGGTGTCAAAAGGTGATTTAAGATCATTTTAGGCTAATCATCCATGTTAGTGAGGACATATCACAGCAAGCAGCCCAGCCCCCTTCTAAGAAGCTGCCAACTGTAATCATGGGGCATGGCCAATTGTCATATCTTCTAAACATTTACAGCTCAAAAATCCCACATTTAGAGTCGCCGGTTGTAAAATTTCAACATTTAGATTTATAGTGCAACATTTAATTTCTTAACACATTTAACTCTAAATGTGTGAAAATTGCACTAAATGACACCTCTAAGTTTGTTAAGCTGTTTTTACACCTGAAACCATTGAGAGTGACCATTTTTAAAAGTGCTATGTTTAAATCCCACAGCGCAACATTTATATTCAAGATTTAACATTCAGATATAGATTTAACATTTAGATTTCAGATTTAACATTTAGATTTAGATTTAACATTTAAATGTATCATTTAACATTTACGCAGCAAGAAAATGTACCAAAACGTAACACTGTTTTTTTTTTTTAACACATTTAGCTCTAAATGTGTTAAATGACTTGGACCCGAGACCTGGTAAAAATTACTTGTGAACATCTCTGGCTAAATAGCCTACATTTGTTCTATCTAAACTGTGGTCAAGCTTTAACAGAACTGCTTTAACAGAACTGCCTAAAAAAATCCAGCTCAACATTGGCAGCTGGGAACCCAGGATCCTGTGTATTAACACTCTGTGATAAATTTGTAGTTTCACATGAGTGGGTCTGCTGGTCTATCCATCTATCCATCTATCCATCCATCCATCCATCCATCTATCTATGCATGCATGCATGCTTGTCTTACACACATAAGTACAAGCATAAACCCTATCACTCTTTCACAGACACTTAGATCTGATACTGCTTAGCCAGATAAATTTAGACTTCATTCAACTCTCCGGCTCACTATGGCAACTTATGCTACATGTCTAACCTGCTCAAGGGCAGGTTAAAGTGAGGATTATAGATCATGCACAAGCCTGCAAGTTGTTTTCCTTCCTCCCTCCTCACTACTGAGGTGTGTGCCATTTCTTCCTTCATTTTTCTTGGATATCTCCTCATATTTCACATGATTGACTGTGTGTCGTAAGTGTTATGCTTTCGTGGGCATGTGCATGAGGATTAATAACAGCCTGTATATTACGGGAAAACATTGATAACAGCGTGTTGTGAAATGAGTTAACTGTCGGGGAGCCTTGTTTGGGCTGACTGTGCTTTGTGAGGCAGGTCAATAAACTTTCTGGTCCATTATTATCTTTTTGGTCCTTTGGAAAGGAAACATTTTTTTCTCTAGTATTAAATTAGACAAACGATTAGCAGTTAGAAGAATAAGGTAAGTGCACAGCCAACATGGTTAATATTTCAGTCAGACACTTACGTTTTGGCAGTGAGATGCATTTTAGACTGGTCCACTTCTTGGGCTATTTTACAACAGATTCTCCTCTCTGCCTACTGCTCTCCTCACAGATTCCACAGCTTATGTTTATCTGGGACAGTGCTTGCACTTCATATTAGCTCTTGTCCTGTTTTAGCAGTTTAATGGTTTGTGTTTATTTCTGAAGATGACAAGGACAGCTCAGGTTAAATGATGCACATTAGGGCCCAGGAGGCTTTTCACACCTGCAAATTCAGCATTTTTTCCCCAGACCAAAAATTCTAATTTGCATCCAGACAGGATGATGTATCAGGCATTTTGTATTGTGTGAGAGGAGGGTTTAATTTAAAAATCAAAGGGAATTCAATTTTGGTCAAAAAAGAGTGCATATTTTGATATTTAGTTGCTGTCAGCAAATATAATTAACTCTAACATTCCAAATGCGATGCAGTGGAATTGCCCACTGTAAAGGGGAATTTCTACATTCCAGTAAAACTAAACTGTAAAGAAATAAACAAAGTCATCCAGAGTGGTCTGATGGGCTGTTCTTGAAGTAAGAATTGTTCACATCATTGGAATCAGACGTCTGAAATATTTGATACCTCTAAAACTTTCCTCAATGAAAGTTATTTTATGAAATGGTTACTGATACACTGCATGATGCCTGAAACATTGATTTAAGCAATATAGTACAAAAATCAATTTACAGTGAAGTGGAACATGCAAGGGGGGGTGGAGAGCAAATAGTGGCGAATGATTTTTGTACCACTGTTTTATCTTCGTCAGCTTATAAAAACACTGATAATTTAATACACTATTTGTTCTGAATAGTGTATTAAATAATTATATTTGCATTGTAGATATTGCAACTCCCGGTTCCTGTCATCTGCAATGCAGCAGTTTACACTAAATCACTGAGTGACAATGGAATCAGGCATTTTTATTAAAATAGTGTAATGCCCCTTTAAGATCAGTCCATTTTTATGACCTCTATATTCATTGTGGTTTTGGCTGAGCAGTTAATGTGATTTAGGCTCTGAATGTTTTTGGCAGATGAGAGTCGACTTTTGGGTACCAAGGGTTAAATGTCAGTGGAGCTGGGGCACGTGTCCTGCCTGCAGTAATGCATGGTAGCTTAGCCTTGCTGCTGAAGGGGGTAGTGGCCAGAGGCCAGATCAGTAGCTCTGGCAGTGAATGGGGGGAGGAACTAGCCAGGCAGGCTTGTAGGGAGGCACCAAGCTGCAAGTAGGCTCCTTTTCCAAGCCTCCACCATGACAGCGAATTACATTGACTGGCCATATCACCCTTAGGCTCCAATGCTCAGTGCATTAGCAGCAGCGCTCAGGCAGTAGCCCTGCCCCTCTGACTCGGCCTAATGGAATGTTTTCAGAGCCGCGCATGCAGAGGCTGGGGCTTTAACCGAGTGTATGACCGCTCTGCTGAACACACGTGCATACTCACATATACCAGTCTCAGATAGTGGGGACATTCATATAGAGTGAAGCATGTAGACCCCTCACGCATGTCCTCAAAGATTCACTACCCTTCCATTTATTCCGTGCATTCTTACTCACAGAGGCTTAGAGATATTAATAATAAACCAAGCCCTTTACAGAAAGACAAGTCCTCTCATGCATTAGGGGATCTGCACGTTAGATTTATTTATGTTGCTATATAAGAGTTTCAGCCCTAAACTTCAGCCTCAATGAAGTATATAATTGAGGTTATCGTCAAAGTCCAAACTCACCCGTCCTACCAACATAAACTAACCCTTTGACATGCTCATATTAATAGGAATATGACCCTTCAGCAAGAAACACAGGGAATAAAATAATTACTGTGACGCAGAAATGACCGCATTTGTGGGAAGCTTTTAATTGGCTGCTCATTAATGCTGCCCTTTCTGTCTCCCACATGTTCTCCAATAACATAGATACCTCCCACTCTGCTCCCAGGCACAGGCCTGATGAATCCAATCTTATAGTATACAATACCATGCAAAAATAAGTCACTGTTCACTGTTCATATAAATAAGGTTTGTTGCAGTTGAATGTTGAATTAAACAGCTCTAATTTCCTGCTTAGCTTTATAGGTTTCAAGTAATTAAAAGAAATGAATAGGGATCATTAATTAATGATGTTAGATGCATCCAGCATGATGAACACTGCCATAAATGTCTTTTAGAAGGGATGATAAAATCTCAAAGCAGATAGCGTGACAAGAAATTGTAAATAGATAATCACAGTAGGCTTTAATATCACTGAACATCTCCAAAAATGCACTGAATATCGAATTAAACATCTATAATAGCTTCAGTGTCTGTAAAATTGTAAATGAATGAACAAAAATATACAAGTAATTCCAAATGTTTTGACCAAGGATGTGGAAGTGAGTGGTTTAGCTGCCCCAAAGCTCAGGGGACTGCGAAGTGGCCTGCTGAGCTGTGGCGCTCTGAGTGACAGCGCAGGGTAATGAAGGCCACACTCTGAGCCGTGACCGTGCTGGCAGCAAGCCAACTCTACCTCCTCTCCTCCGTCCCAAACCACTCCCCTTCACCTCCTTCTCACACCTACATTATCTGCCTTCCTCTGATGCTGTCACAGGTGACACATGACCAATTTATCTGAGCGCCCATGAGCCCGTGGCTTTGATTGTGTGGACCCTGCCGTGCGTAAGCAGACAGGATGAGAGCGCCATGTTACACTTAGCTGCCCATGCAGCTGTGAAACATCCGTCACCATATCAGAACTGAAACAGCCCAGGGTTTTGTCATTTGGTTAACTTCACTTTCATAAGAAAACTTTCTTTGTAAAGCTGGCCATTACCTTATGTGAGCATTTTCTAACAAAAAGCCCAGTAGAAGTAGCTTGGGATAAAGTCATATTAGATGAAACTGTCCACATCCTGGAAAACTGAATTTACTGTTTTGATGAATGATGTATCACTATATGGAAGTCCATAAATAGAAGCTAAACAGCAAAAGTAGGTTGTGGTTTGAAGTTGCTCTTTTACTGGTTACAAAAATATATATACTTATATACTTACACATATATACTTATACATAAAATGATGCACAACATGACCTTGTTTACCCCATTAACAAAATCTACAGAAATTAGCGCCATCATTTCATGATACAAAGTGGCAGGTTTTTATCTACTACACCTAGTATCAAAGTGAGTCATGATCAGTAAATACATAAACAGTATATTCACACACAGGCAAAACAACACGGCAGAATTAAATGGACACATAAAACAAGCACAAACAAAAACACTCAAAGTGAACACACACAGAGTACATTAATTTATCAAGTCAAACAATCTAACACTGTGTAAATATACAAACTGTCACATAAGGTTTTGTAGACGTTTCCTGAAAAGTAACATGCCACTACCTACTGCTGGCTCTTTGATTCAGCTTGCAACACCAGTATAAACGTCTAAGCTATAGATGAATATGATGATATGATGAAAAGCACATAGCTGCGTGCATCACAACCCCCACTTACAAATTCTATTTATGCTACCATGACAACAACTACCTCTGTTTTCTATATAGGGACTTAGTTGCTAGTCAGATAAGTGCTTTTTATCCTCAGTGATGTCATTTTTGCACTGTAGATGTTGGTGGTGAGTGTGCAGTCGGTGTGGAATTGGGAACATGACATGATTTTCTCTGTCTCGCTGGTTTCTCTCCCATCCTGCCACTTCAGTGTTCGGGCCTCATCCATCATAGGCCCAGTCCAGTGAGACGCAGGCCAAAGAGGGGTGAGCAAAACGGTTTGTCTTCAAATACCTACGCAGATGCTGAGGTCATAACACTGCTAGGCACACAGACAGGCGTCCGGCAGCAATTCATTTTTCCCAGGTTAGAAGAGACGAGGGGGAAAAAAACGATAACTGAGATATTATATCTGAAAGCTGAGTTCGTATCATTACCCTGCTTATAATGATTGTCATTGAGCTGAGCAGAGGTCACTTTTCTTTCATCAATTCCCCTCAAGTCCCGCTCGCTCTGTTTTCAATTCGACGGTGATTCTAAATTCAGTCCCACAGAAAAGGGGTCACTTTTAATTACCGTGGCGGAATTAGAATTGGCGTTTCAATTTTGACGGTGCACTGCTGAAAACCTGGCTCTCCCACACAAGGGTAGGGATCAGCACTACTGATACAGCTTATTACGGCTAAAATGTTTACCTCAGTTCTCCAGTGCAGCAACTCAGTATGCGAGAGTGGTAGAGATGAAGAAGCCTCAGTAGCCTGCAGTAAGCCTTGTGTCTCTGTCTCCCTTCGAATGTGCTGCAGAAGATTAAAGTCCACACGCGCCCTCTAAGATTTGAATGTGCAGATGCTATTGCATCTTCATAAAGATTGCCTTATATAATGTGAGGCTATATTAATTGTTGTAGCGCTTTTGAATTAGAGTGCCTTTTCCATTTCTAATAGCTAAGAAAAAAATGTGAAATTGATTTTTCTCCACTCCTAGATTAGTTGCTTGGCTCTGTTGCAAGGCATGAAGGTCCATAATAGCGTGGCACCTAAGATGTAACATCAAAGCTTTGAAATGACAGTGTTCAGAGCAAAAAATGGGGGCCCATTCCATTACACTGTATAGACACCAATCGGCCATATATATTTACACCACCTGCATTGTATTGTATAGGTCCCCCTGCCACCAAGTCAGCTGTGACCTACTGTGGCACAAGACCTCTGCACTGTGGTATCTCACATCAAAATGTTCGATCTTGTAATTTGTGGGCCTCCATAGATAGAATTAGTCAACATATAGTCGATTCTTTGTCATGTTCTTTAAACCATTCTTGAACACTTTTTACAGTGTTACAGTGTGCATAATCCTGTTGAAAGAGGCCATTGCCATTTGATAATGCCATTGCCTTGAAGGGGTGGACTGGCATGAACCTTTTTTAGCAGTTTGTACTACAGAATTAGACCAGACAGTCTAACCTTCACTCCTCATGTCCATCAGTCACCCTTGAGTGCCCATGACCCTGTCTCTTGTTCACCGATTGTCCTTCCTTGAACCACTTTTGGCCATTTCAAACTGTTTCTCTACTACATTATGTACTAAGTATTATGTATTATGTACTCCTTTTATGTATTTTTTTCATTCTAATACTTATGAAGCAAGCACAGGGCAACCCTTTTCCTAAGCTGCGGACATAAAAGGAGTGGTGATGTGGATTAAATAATGTAGAAGAGCATGGTACTACTAAAAGGTTCTAAGGTATAAGGCCAAATGTGCTAATGCTAAATGTATTTATCTGTGTTTAGCATCTACAGTATTTGATCATTTTTAAACTTTTAGGCAGCCAAGTGATCACGCTGTTTTGTACATGGCCTTCAAATGCAGACTGAAGACCTTTTTTGTCCACTCCTCTCTGAAGATCTGGAAGCACTGCTATAATTGCTTAGAATTTAATTGGCTAAATGATCAGCTGTGGATTTTTGAATGTCATAGTGGCTATTAAGGGTCAGTTAACTGATTTGTCTGACCTGTTGCACCCTTTGACCAGGTGTCATATGGGTGCAATGTTGTGTTGCCTATGCCGGTCAAGACTGTGTGTCTGTGTTTTGCTGGAAAATATTTTCTTGCCCACTGGTCTGCACCAGCATGCATGAGTAGCAAAAGCAGTTTTTTTGAATTGATAATGAACATTTGCCCATTTTCAACTTTTTTACATCTGCACCCAACATCTTTAAAGAAGGTGTACATCAAAATAGCAACTGCATAGGCAGAATAACTTCTTATTTTGATAACTAACATTCAAGAGCGTTTAAGGGATTGGGGATTGTCATACTCCACTAAAATGTTCTGGTGTAACCCACTGAATAACTTGTCATAAATCTGTAAACACTTCTAAATTAAAGTGAATGACTGAGGCACATCAAACTGTTGACACTCAATTATGCATGTTCCATAGAGAGAATTTGAGCAGCAGCTAAGATGGGCAGTTCATCTCGCTATCTGAAAATAGCACTCCACTGGCAGACACAAAACTAGGCAATGGAAATAAATTGCTATTTAATGTTCCTGCCATGTTAGATAGCTGCTCACCCGCCTGCGCTCTGGCATTGCAATAGATTCCTAGCCTTCTTTGACATTGTGTCAGCACTTGACCTTGGATTAGACAGAAGAGTCGAAGCAAGATTGTCCTCTATTTATGTTCACTCTCTCTCTCTCTTTCATTTTCTTTTTGCCCTGCAGCTACTTCCTGGTCTGTTACATGCTAAGAGCCCTGTATTTTATTGGCCAGTATTATTTCTCCATACTAATAAGTGGAAGTTCATCTGAAATTGATTACCAACTTCTATTTGTTTGCCATTAGCTAACAATATATTTTTAAAAATGTGGCATTGCTGACACATTTTGTCTGTTCCAGTTTATCAAACCAGCAAAATAATGTATATGGTGTATCGAGAGAAGTATTGAGAAACTGTATTTTGCTATATCACCCATCCTGACCTTCGAAACGAGTTATGGAGAGCTGTGATAATGTACTCTTACAGAAGGTTTTCGCTTGATCATCCCGTGGTGTTTCTTGCGTTGAAGACTTTCGGCCGTTTGACAGGGCACAGCTCTTTTATTGATGTTTACATTTGTGCCTCAGTTTCCTTCACCGATGGCTGGGGAGGCACTGAAGGAAGCTGAGCAGCTGAGGCTGAGCCAGCTGAACCCTGTAGGCTTTTGCAAACAATCATAACCAACAGATCAGTCTGCTCAGCTGAAAGAAATGCCCATATTCAATAATTCTCCCAACATTATAGCCTTATATCCCAACTCTCCAATGCTTGCTCTTTACAGTTGGCGTTAGAGCTAGAAACAGTGTGCCTTGCTGAGGGTTGGCTGCGTGTGCGCATCCCTGTTATGAACAAACGAATAGAACAGCACATTATGGCTAAGCTTTAACTCTGGACTGTGGTGTACATTATGGTCCAGCTGTAATTGAAGTGAGTGGGTGCTAAATTATTGAAGACCTATAGAGAAAGAAAACATGTTTAACTAACTGTGACGTTGCAGAACAGAGCGTTCCGCTATGGCGTCATCCTTGTCGAATCCTATGGGTTTTTTACTTATTGATATGTAAAGTGAAACATCAAAGCAAAAGCAGCTTCTCTAAGGTTTTTGTCTAACTCTGTAAGATCACATCATGCTCAAGGAAGATATTACTTTGTGGGGAAAAAAAGGGTATTTTATACTGATAATAGAATAAGTGGGGAACAACGGATGATTGAACAAGCACAGTATGTGTATTGGTTGTTTAACAGGGTGTTTAAAGTGTTGTAGGTGTTGAGGTTTGATTTTCTGTCTGTGCTGGTCAGCACTGGCCTTGTGTGAGTGTGCCTGCTTGCTTTTGATCGAGGAACTTATCTTGCAGCTCGGCTGTGAGGCTCTCCATGCAAACGACTTGCCGACCAAAATGTTAAGAACCTCTATTCCAGCATTTACAACAGCAACAGCTTGTCCTGGGAAACAGACAGGGGTCCTTCTTGATTGAATAAGCTACTTTTATATTTGATGACTAGAAAGTATCCTATCGTCCTCCACAGCAAACCCTGTCAATAAATCAGTCATAAATCTTTTTGAGAACACAGAGATCAGAATCCCCCCACCACATCTAGGCTTGTTGGCTTTGCAATATGACATTCACTAACATTCAATTACAAAAGTTTTTGGTGGCAAGAAGAAGTGCATTTTTAATTTTTTTTCCCTGGCCAGGCGTGCTGCTTTTCTCTGTTCACCCTGGTTGTAGCTGCTCTGTTCAACCTCAGCCATGTACTCATGTCCACCTGTGTCCAGCCTCTTTGTAGTGATTGGATAGCCACTACTCTTTTGGATTACGATCTACCAATTCCACTTTGTCTCATGTTTTGAAAGTTGATGTTGTGGTAAAATACTGACATGATGAGACTATTTGATATGAGTGATGTGAACAGTCAGTGAGACCATTACTGTGAATAATGCAATGTAAAAGGACAAAAGTCAATGTCTTTGCGATGCTATCTTGTGACATAAAACTTAAAGCAAGTGTGTTTCACACCACTTCAGTGTTCCTTAAAGCAGGCACATTTTTATAACTTTCTTTAGGTTGTAGGATTATGTGTGACAGAAGACTGTGATAAATACTCCGGTAACATCTTTGACAATTGTTATAATGAAGACTTTCTGGGCAAAAAATAGGATCTTTCTGAAAGGAGGTAGCTCAGTGGGTAGGATACTTGCCTCTGGACCAAGAGGTCATGGGTTCGAATCCTACCTTCAGCAGACCACCACTAGATCCCTGAGCAAGACCCTTAACCCTAAGTTGCTCCAGTGAGAGACTGCCCCCTGTAGGTAGGGAATGGAAGTCGTCTGATAAATAAATAAAGCTTTCATTGACAAAAAGGTCAAGAAATACATTTTTGCTTTGTATTGTTGCGATGTCAGTGTGTACTTCTCTGTACTTCAGAATCAGAAAACTTTATTGATCCTGCATTAAATCGCCTCATGGATTGATGTCAGTCAAGGTCAAGGTCAAGTACAGTTTCACATCTGGCCAAACACAGATCAAATGCCTGGAAGTATCTGGAATACATGTCACACAAAGTGCATATATATACAGGGTGGGCCATTTATATGGATACACCTTAATAAAATGGGAATGGTTGGTGATATTAACTTCCTGT
>JBBPDB010000140.1:15474707-15493054 GCA_037974465.1 Brachypetersius altus
CAACCTATGGTGTAAAGGTTAAACTGAAAAACAAACATTTTTAACATGTCACACACACACACACACACACACACACATACACACTGAAGGTCACCATTCTCACATGAAACCTTTGTTTCATCTTTCCTCTAAACATATCAGCATCAACATCCTGCTCTCCTGTTTCCCTGCCTCTTCCTCTTCCTCTTCCTCTGCTCTCACTTATTCTCGGCTGCCTGAGCTCTGGTCTCTTTCCTGCACAGCTGACCACTTCAGACTGCCGTGAGGTCTGGTCCAGCCGCGTTGACTTTGGGAAAGGTCTGAGCAATATGATGTTTTTCTTCTATCATCACCTGAGCATTTGCATAAAAGTATGTGTGTTTGACAGTTTGGTAGTAAAAGGTACTAAAGGTACTTCTTAAGATGAAGGTACATGTATTCTGTTACAGTTTCAGAGGAAAGGCATTCATCAAACCATAGCAACATTATGTTATATACATTAAATTTGTTACTTGCAGGATTACAGTAAAACATGTTTGTTTTCATAATAAATATGTATTCTGGCAGTGATTTCAACTCATAACTGATGGATCAAAATTTCTATCACTTTGTTGCAAAGTTGGAACAGTTTAAAAGCTTTTCACACGGCAGGTGACCACTATGCAGTCCGCCTGTCGCCCAGGTCAAATGTTAGAACTCACAGCTTTTCATTTCCATTGTACAGGCAAAAACATCACTTACCTCTCTCACATACTAACCATACTGACTAACACATCAAGCACTTGTTCCATGAATATAGAGGAAAAAAAGTGCAATTCCATCTACAAAGGTTTGTAATGTCCTAAATCAGTGGATAGTTGGTTTGCAGAACCATTTTGGGTCACAATTTGGACTTCCAGTGTTGGTTATAATAATAGCCTTGTAGCTCCAGCACTACACAAAAGAAGCCAAATCTGGAGTAGGTGCACAATAGTGTAAATTAGATTTTAATGTAAAATGTTTTGAAATTGCTTTTCTCTTTTCGCTCTGTGTTAAAAAGCAAACCCAATGTAATCAGGTTATACTGCTTAAACGCATTAATGTTTTGGATTAGATTTTAGATTACATTTTTAAAGTAATAAATGACATTTTAAGTAACTCCCTCAACCCTGGCGACAGATGTCCCATAACCTAATTTTCACTTGAAAACTCTTTTGTCACACAGCCGATGCTCTAAATTATTAACTAATCGCAACCAGTACCTACCATGTAGTAATTACTTCTCTGCTTCTAAACTCCACCTCTAAATATTTAATTGCTGCAGAAGTCTATTATTATAGTTCAGCCTCCTGTCATGTCTATCTAATTCTGCCTTGTCTTCCAGTAGCTTTACCCTGAGGAGAATGTGATTTGGTTAAATTAACGTATCTAAGTTCCAGTACCATTTGACTGCAGAATCCAGAGAAAGGTTTTAACCAACCCATGTCAAGATATACTAACACTGTTACACTGTGATGTCACAAAAATAAGGCACAGGCAGGGCAGACAATCAAAACAGGCATCACTTAAATATATTAAAGGTACAATAACAAAATGTTGTAGAACTGATTTATGATTTTCTAATGCATTAAATCACACAAGCAACGTAAGTGGACTTCAGGTTACAAATAAAATGTAGAATGTGAGGATTTTTCAGTTTTAATTATGATTTAATGAAGCTAATAGTGCTTCACTGTGAACAGAGTGTAAAGGTAGAAATGAGGTGAGGCATAATGCGACATGGAAAGAGAGAGAGAGAGAGAGAGAGAGAGGGAGAGAGAAAATAAAAGCCATGCCTATCAGTCTCCATATTATTTGCTTGGCATTCTTCCCCTTTCAGTGCATAATTGAATTTATGCTCTTAGCATACAGTGCTGTTTCTGTACTGTGTGTGTGTGTGTGTGTGTGTGCGCGCGCAAGAGTGTGTATTCATTCACTCTTTCCATTGCACACAATTGCTAGTTTTTCACTCTAGTCACGTTGGCCAACTTGAACCTTCACACCTTATTAACTGTACAGTATGCTCTTATTGCATTAGCCCTGGGTATTTAGAGGTGGCTTGTCCTGGAGATATTTTCCTGTGAACTAAGCTTTTTGCCTCGTTTGTCCCCTTTCATGTTTTTTTCTCTTTCCTCACTGTGGTTAATCACAATTCACAGGCAGTGCAACTGTAATCAGAGCTCATATGGGCTTAAGAGGACGAGAGTTTAAAACTGGTTCGGTCAAAGGATACTGGGGTAGAGAAGCATTATGACAGAGTAGATTGACATACACTGCACAGCACTGCTTCAGGCCTGTAGAAATGTCAAGTTTAGTTTTACAGCTAATCATTCAATCCAACGTAAAAGGATAGAGAGAGTACACTCTATTTTGGTATTGATTGGTCTAAGTGGTCATTTATTTCAATCAGCTAATGAATTGCATGGTTTGAATGGGGAGCAGTGAAGTTTGCCCTTGCAGTCCATGGAGGTTTTGTTGTACATACAGTTGTAAATCGGATTAAGTCCACTATTAGGTTTTGAATCCTATACCTTCGTCTGGGCTGGTCTTAAAGATCTAGCTATTGATCATTTGACTCTTTAGAGTTTGTAGTATATATGAATCAAGATGAAAAAGAAATGATATGGTCTTCTATAGGCATCTGTGGAATACATTCACCATTACTGGATATTGCATAATGTTGCTTTATATTCCTAAATGGAGTTTATGTTTGAACTACTCTGTGGTTCTTCAGATTGTCCCACTGGGAGGAACATTACTGTGTGGAAGAATTTTGTCAAAAACAATTAGCAAATGCTTTCACCCTGAATCTGCTGGTGTATTTTACTCTTTAGAGCAGTCTTGCATGAATCATCAAAAGGTCAACGTTTTTCCAATACTGCAACATCGTAAACAATTCATAATTCATTCTTTCAGTACTGCCAGTTCCTTAATTAATGGGTCCATATCATCTAAAAAGAGCACTCTTTTTGGAAATAACATTTTGACGTAGTATGCAGGGGGCTAAACACAAAGGTTCTCATCGGTCAGAGATCTGACCATAACATAACAGATAAATGTATGGGGGTCTGTGAGAAAATATATGAGCCTTCAAATGACACAAAATCACTAAACTTAGTGTTAAAATAGCAAGATAAAATTTGCTTGTCCTCCCGCATCAACATATATTTTGCATAATGTTGTCCATTCCCCCCAACTCCCATCAACACTCTGACAAAGATTTTTTTTAATTTGTCCATTGTTGTCGTATCGCTTTTGAAATCATAAGCAAAGTTACAACCCTTGTCTTGTATTGTCCTGTATTGGATGTTTTCTTTCATTTTTCTTTTCTCTATGAGATATTTTGCTATTGCTTAGTAAAAGAAAGAAAGAAAAAGAGAAAGAAAGAATTTCACTGGAATTTCTTCTTTCATCCTCCTGTTGAGAAATAACAGCAACTTCAGCTACAAATTCCAGATTCACCTGTAGGTCTCATCAAGCTTCTTGTGCATGAAGTAGTGATGTAATGACACAGCTGTCCAAGAAACAACTGAGCAGCCAACAGTCCAATTACTTATGGTCTCTTGAAATGACAGGATACTGTATAAAAACAGCTGTTTTTCCCATATGGTTGGAACTGACATGCTGTATTTTAACCTCATGGTCGTTGTTTCATGTCAAATCCAAAGTGATGAACTACAGACCCAAAATAACAAACAAAAACTGTCCAGCTACTTACAAGGCTGCAGTATATACGAGATAACTGCTCTTTGACAGTTAATCTTAGTCATTTGATGTACCTCAGAGGGATTTGATGGTGTGACCTTGTGACTATAGCTGCGGGTCCCTTTACAACCACATCACTGCTTGTGACAGTGTCCGGATTTCTTTAAATTGGAGGTGGACCCCACCCAGGCTTATTTATGTTCACACACACAACAGATACGTTTGTGACATTTCATCACAGCTGTGAATCTGATTTATAGAGAAGCTCCGTTGTGACATTCATTGAGCTCAGCTTACACAACCTCGTCACATAACCTTTGTGGATTGATTCTCTAATTTAGTCGCGGGGGAGGGGAATGTGGGGGTGTAGGTGATGGCTGTGACCTCTCCTTTTTTGTGTGTGTGTGGGGGTCCTGCCTGACTAAATCAATACAAAATTCTGAATCTGATTACACTGAAATAACCAAGGCATGGAGGTAAGATGTGAGCATGAGTTGAGTTTATTTAAGTCTAGGGGTTAATGAAACAGGTTATGGCCAGCAGAGCAGACAATCCTAAATGGGACGAGAAACCACCACAAAACAGGGAATAAACCAAAAGAATACTAATACATATAGCCATAAATAAATACGCATCGCTGGAAAACAAAACACAACTGTAATGGCAGATAATATAAAGGACGAGGAAAACTGAGGATATATAAATACAATGAACAGAACAAGGACCAACTGAGACAAATTATTAGAAAGACAGGTTACAGAAAATTTCAAGTGAGGAGCGTGACAAGGAGGGACTAGGGAAGAGCACACAAAACAAAAGAACATATGTCTAGGCAAGCAGGACTATAAGAAAACAAAGGCACACACAGGCAAAGACAGTGCGATTTGTTACACAGGCACAGATAAGACTAGCAGTGCTCAAGTGACAGAAACCTATAGCTACAAGTTAACACAGAGTAAACTGCAAGCCTAAAACACGATTTTCTCAGATAATGAACTGTCCAGTTATCTCCAACAGACTTGCTTAGGTGGTTACTGTCACGCACACTGGGTCAGAAATGACCCTGCGTAAGGTATAAAAGCGAGAAGCAGGTAACGTATGGCACACACGTGTTCATGCTCAGCGTGTTTCCCCAGTCTAAAGTTTGCGGTACCGTGAGTACTTCAGCTCTTCAGAGCGGTTCTGTCCTTCCCCTGTGTGTGTGTGAGAACTTGAGTTCGTTTGGTGCGATCCCTAACTTCTACCGGAGCATATTTATTAGAATAAAAAGCGTGGCTTACCGGCTCTCTCGTGCCATCCGCGTTTGGGCTCTTCCACCACGCAGCATATTTGGGCAATGAGTCCATTCCTTCCTGTTCCGTCAATGACAGTTTCTGACAATGCATGGCGTACTGTTGTTTATAAAATGAACATAAGTGTGTCACTGAAGCAAAAATGGTATCTTGAAGACTGAATTTCCCCTTTCGGTCCATTTGGTCTGGGGCAGCTGTTTGCCTGGTGGTTGCCCCTGTTATTGGATGGTAATGGGTTTGAATATGAGGACTGCCAGTGGCACCACTGAGGTACTCGAGCAAGATCTCCACACATCACGTCGCTGGTTGCCCACTTGAGTGAATGGATAAAAGGCTGAGAACAATTTTGTGCTGTTCACACTGTGTACTGTGTCAAACTATAGTGTGTTCACGTATGATGAATGGACACATTAAACTTTATTATCATAGAGACAGTATATAATACAGAGTCAGAAAGCATATAAGTAAGTGGGTTGGGGATAACTCAATGCGCTGTGATACACATCTTTAATGATATAAGAATTGGCTAACTGACAGTTACACATATATTGATGTTTATCCACATTAACCATGTAGCTCTTCTACTTTGGGCAGAAAACATGTCTTGGCTAATGGATTACTTCTGAAGTAAAACAACAGAAAATTGATAAAATAAGATTTCTACTATTGCTGAATGACTAATATACTCTGTTTTCTGTGGCCTGTTAAGAAATTGACAGGCAATCTGGAAAGACATTGTACAAACTGCCTTGGACGTTGTGCTGTTTCAGTGTTTAGGAAGTTGTTGATAGACTGCATACAGCACTTAGTTAATCTATCAGTTAGGCTTTGAGGAGTTGTTGGACTGTACACTGCTGGCTCAGACTGCTTTGTGAATATGCCCACTGTGCTTTTCTTGTTATCAGTGCCACCGCATGTCATCTCTGAAACAGACAACCCACCATGTTATAAAGTCTTTACTGGGGTTCATAAAAGAGAGAAAGCAGGAAAGTACATTATACTCTTTCAAAAGAACAGAAAACAGAGTAAGCTGTGAGAAAGGGGTCTAGCAAAACGGAAGCTAGAAGGTTATAATGATGTGTTGATCGATATTTTTTATTATTTATTTGTAAATCATTTGGATGATATAAAATAAGGAAATGTACACAAATGTTATTAGCATGCTAGCTAGCAGCCATGGATCAAATGTTTTTGCTTTTCACAATGAAGACCATTGAAGTGTGAACATGAAGAACAATCCAGTATTATGATGGTTCCAGCTGTGTGAAAAATGTTTCGTTGGCTCCTGTTTGTTTCAGTTCTTGTTTTTGAATGTGCAGTGGAAAAAGTACCTACAGCCCTATTCCTTTTCTGTTATTCATCTTTATTTAATAACACAGTGTGTTTTGGTCATGCCAGTAACTCACACTGACAATGTTTGGGCTTTAGAAATTCAAAGAGCTGCCAGGAATGAACTTGAGGACAGTTCTAGTTTTGGTCCACACAGCATCCTACACTACCTGCCACACTGGTCGGCCAAATGTCACGCTGCAGTAACCGAGGCGGAAGGGAAAGCTCTGTGGAGAATAAGACAAGAGGAATGCAGCGTGGTGAGGCAATGCACTCAAGAGCAGCCCGCCCAGCAAGAGGAGTAAATACAGCACAGTAACAGGCTCAAAACTTAACAGACTGTGGAGAGCAGATGGTCTCTGCGCTCTCGCCTAAAGCAGCCCGTACTCATCGAGGGGGAGAAACGAGTGAGAAACACAGAGAATGAAAAGAGAAAGCACACAGACACGTTTAACAAGGCTGGAAAAAAGAGTTGACAGGGTGAGGAGAGACAGAGCAAGATGTGTGATGGCCACGATGATCCATTTTTGGTGAAAGAAAAATGATCTCAATTGTCCATAGATTGACTAACTACCCTTTATAGCTGAGCGTTTAAAGACGGAAGCCACAACCCATCTTGAAGATTGTCTGCCTCTTCAGGACTGTGAATGAAGTTCCCGGCACTGAGTCATTATGTTGTGTGGGGACCAGCTTCATTTTCAGGAGGGCTTCGCAAATTGGCTGGCAACCAGCGGCGTGGCTGCAGTGTTGTGTGCGGTATGGATTTTTCCTCCAACTGAGCTGTGTAGTGCTGACTACATTTTTCACAGTCATCTCGCAGCTGAGCCACTCTGCCTCAGATTTGTGCTGAACATAAAACTGACAGTCTGTCCTCATTTTATAGTATCCTAAAGAAGAGCATATGGATCTATTCATGAGAACGTTATTACATAACTTTCTTTTGTTGGGACAGGTGAATATAATGTATTCTGGATCCAGAAAAGCAGACATTATGTGTCATTAGATTAATGGAGCATTGGAGAGTGAGCCAAAAATGCCCAAAATGAGATGTTCCAATATGGGCTTCACCAGTGGACCAATCCTCTTCAAGGCAATGTACCTGCCTTCAGAGATCTAACAAACTTGAACCAGATGATATGAATTGCTTGCGTCTACAAGGTGGCCCTTCAGATGGCGTGTTTCTGGCCACCATGATACAGAGTTTACTGTGATTTGCTCTGTTCCTGGTACCTTGGAAAAACATCCAAAAATGTCAAAAAATCATCAGAAATGACATTTCAATCTGACAGTCTCATTATAGGAGTTATTTCTGAACAGTAAAGTCTTGACTCTTTTTAAGAACATCTAAGCCTTAATATGATGTATATGTCCAATGCTATTAAATAATGTTGCTTAATAAAGCAAACAGACTTTTAAAAATAGGCCTCTACTAGAAAGTTGTCATTTTTGATGCAGCATCAAATGATTGCGCTCAAATGGTTCTCTCTGTTGACCAGTGAACAATGAAAAGTGAGCTAAATATGTGACTTTTCTGTAGCTCTAAAACCAGTGCAACCAAATGATATAACCACAGGACATACAAGTATAGGGATTTTATTTATTCTGTGTTTTTTCAGCTCCAGCACCATAAGTGACCCTGGTTAGGATAAATGGCTCAGAAAATGGATGGAGGGAAACAGTTTCCATTTGCTTTATACATCACATTTTCACAATACTGTGAAATATACACTGTAGTAAGGCATACACATCTTAAGTCAGTGTTTCTTTTAACAATAAATAATAAGCTTGCAGTTTAACAATATATTAACAGATAGCAAAGAAGTACAAAAATAAATAAATAAAGCACTACGCTCAGAGCAGACAGGGGTTCCAGGCTTGAGAAGTCACTCTCTCTCAGGTTCTCAGTGTTGATATTTATCTCAGGGTGTTCCAGCTGTGACTGTGCCAGCAAGGCTTATAGCTCCTCAGTCTCAGGAGTATTAAGGTTGTGTTCTTGGCTCTTGACCAAGTGTGTGTATCCAAAATGCTTGGCTACGAGACTGACAGCAATCAGTGTCTTTCTCTGTCTCTTTAGATGATACCTGTGGGTTAACTGCCAATGATCAGTTTAGTGAACCATAAGGACTGTAAAAATCAAGAAGGTGTTAAGTGCTTGACATCTTTGCTTGGGTTTGTAGCCCACAAACACTTACCACTCTAAATAGCTGTGACTGCAGTAGTGCAGTTTTTTCCCCCCTGTTTGTCTGTACGCTTTACTCCACTAGAGTAGAAATGGATGGCGTGATGGAGTGAGCATGAGCTTGGAGTTTGATGAACAATAAGACCACCTGAGAGAGAAGCAGAAAGAGCAGGATGTCATCAGGGGCATGGATGAGTCAGTTCTGAAGAATGAAGGAGAATGGAGGGCAAAGGTCATAAATGGGGTCAGGGAGAAATTGAATAGATCTGTACCCTCTGGGAATGAAGAGAGGATGAAATAGTAGGAGAAAAGCAAAGGAAGACTGGAGACAAGATTGCAAACAAATGCATTTAAAGCAATAGGGAGAGTGTGAGGTGTTGGTGGCCCCTGTCCTTTCTGTGTCATCTCCTAACTAGCCTTGTTTGCCCACATGCCTCGTGTCAATTATGCCGTTTCATCAGCCAGGGCCTCGGACCGCTTCTGATTAAATAAACATCACGCTTGTTCTCTTTCTTCATTTCTCCATTTTTGCTCCCTCCATCTCCCTCGGTCTGCTGCAGTCTCTCAAACAACCAATTAAAATCGATTCGTACCCGTTTCAAACTCTCTGATCTCTCTCGCTGCGATACAAAACTGCCACGGCCAAAGTTTTCAGTCTAAAGAGAGATGTTACTGCCTCACCACGCGTCTGATGCAATGGCCTGGCTAATAACTTCCATGGGCGCTATATTACGCTCCCCCACAAAGCTAATTTTCCCACAACCAAAATACATCCCGCAGCAGGATATCCTGTAATCATTAGAATATCCATTGAAGAGCCGGACCCTTGGCTTATGCCAGTCCATCTGGCAGTGAAAAATGTAACCCACAGAAATCTCTACCACCCAATAAGTGGAGTTAACATGCAGACAAACAGAGACGTGGTGAGAATGAAGAAAATGGATAGGATTTTTAAAAACAAAAGTTCAAGAGGTCAACGTCAAGATAAAGGAGAACAATAAGTGTGAGCTATTGTTTC
The DNA here is from genome assembly GCA_037974465.1 of Brachypetersius altus. NCBI lineage: Eukaryota > Metazoa > Chordata > Actinopteri > Characiformes > Alestidae > Brachypetersius > Brachypetersius altus. The sequence goes on from JBBPDB010000140.1 coordinate 15,484,228, forward strand.
AATTCCTGGAGAATGACTTTGCTTCAGAGGTCAGCTCCGACCTTGCTGATGGAGATGTGTGGATCAAGACAACGTAATTGGCCTCTTCACTTGCTATTGTTATCAAGCAAGGCGAAGCTCTAAAACTGTACCTTTAGATATTGGCTAATAACTAAAGGTACAGCTCACCAGCCTCAAGCTCCCCAAAATCAAAAGTCTAAAGTGAAGTAAAGTGACCATTCTGTCATTTGTGAACACACCACAGCACCCGGGGAGCAGTGTGTGGGGACTGTACCTTCCCCAAAGGTACCTCAGAGGTGCCACCAGCAGTCCTGGGATGTTTACACAGTCTACCTGTTTAAGCTTTTAGAATTCTAAATAATTAATATAACATACTGCATGTAATGAAGTATGCATGGTTACCATAGATGAGATGCATTATAAATCAGGGGTAAGCAGATGTCAGGACTGTTGGTTTAACGCTGATGTAAGCTAACTGGTGAAGTCATACCATATCTAAATGAGGACACCTCCCCATATGGGATGCCTTTTGTAAAAACAGCTTAACAAATTTAGAGGTGTCATTTTTTGATCATTTTAAAAAACAGTGTTGGTGCATTTTCTTGCTGCATAAATGTTAAATGTTAAATTTAAATGTTAAATATATATCTAAATGTTCAATCTGAATGTTAAATCTTAAATCTAAATATTAAAACTAAATCTAAATATTAAATCTTAATCTAAATGTTAAACCTGTATCTAAATGTTAAATTTATATCTAAATGTTCAATCTAAATGTTAAATCTATATCTAAATGTTAAATCTATATCTAAATGTTAAATCTGTTTCTAAATGTTAAACCTATATCTAAATGTTAAATCTATATCTAAATGTTAAATCTGTATCTAAATGTTAAATTTATATCTAAATGTTAAATCTGTATCTAAATGTTAAATCTATATCTAAATGTTAAATCTATATCTAAATGTTAAATTTATATCTAAATGTTAAATCTATATCTAAATGTTAAATCTATATCTAAATGTTAAATCTATATCTAAATGTTAAATTTATATCTAAATGTTAAATCTGTATCTAAATGTTAAATCTATATCTAAATGTTAAATTTATATCTAAATGTTAAATCTATATCTAAACATTGAATCTTAAATCTAAATGTTGCGCTCTAAATGTAGGATTTTTGAGCTCTAAGCTTTAAATGTTGTTCTCTAACTATGAAAAATATATATTGCGCTCTCCAAGAAGGAGAGCTTCGCCATCGGTCACATCCGATAGATCTGGGGGAGCTGAGTGTCCCTATAAAATTTTCCGATTGCCGGGGTCTATTATGGCAAATGAGGGGTCATTGGAAAGGTCTCACTGAGCCCTATCTAACTGTGAAGATTGATAGAGATTGCCCCATGGAGAAAAGATGCCACATGTTCCTTGGAAGACAAAAGTAATGGGACAGCGGGGTGAGGTGAACGATTTTTGGCTAATAACTCCGGATCCAATTAGCATATCTTCTTAACATTTAAAGCTCAACATTTATATTTAAGATTTAACATTTAGATTTAAGATTTAACATTTAGATTTAGATTGAACATTTAGCTATATATTTAACATTTAGATATATATTTAATATTTAAATTTAACATTTATGCAGCAAGAAAATGTACCAAAACGTAACGCTTTTTTAACACATATAGCTCTACATGTGTGGAAACTGCGCTAAATGATGAAAAAATGACACCTCTAAATTTGTTAAGCTGTTTTTACAAACGGCACCCCATATCCCCACCAATCCCACCCTTGCCCTATAAATGTCCCTGCTTTAAGCCAGGCTCTGAAAAAGCAGGGTTGCACACCACTGGGCTGCAGATATTTGCTCTGTCCAGGAACTCTACAATGTGGTGTTACACTCAGTTGAGTGCTTGTATTAATTTGTTTGGTTTTACATAATTTTAGCAAAGGTTCTATTTTATCAGATTTTTATTCTTTGTGTGTATGTATGAAGGACTCTCTGCCTTTTGGAAATCGGCCTGGGTACATGAAGCCAGTAGAGAGGGCTGTGTGAAAAGCCTGGTGCCCTGCAGGTGCAGAGGTAAGGTAAGGCAAAGACACAGCGGTGATCTGACTGACTCTTGTGTTATCGTGACGGCTTTAAGATTTGAAGCTTGCTGGCCATGGAGACTGGTAGGTCATGAGTTCAGGCACAAGTCAGTTTGTTCACTGTGAAGAAGAGAGGGTGGACAAGAAGACAGAACACAAACTTTCTCCAGTATGACAGTATGACACTGACTGCTTTTATTTCCGGTGCGTTTAAGTTCTTGTAAGTAATAAGCGTTCTGCTGCCTGTTGTTTTCGATAAAAGAGCACTGTTGCGTAATGGTGCATGTTATGCATGCATGTGTGTGAATATGAACAGTGTAGAACAGTGTGTTCATATTCTGTTCACTCTGTTTCTTGGAAATCAGCAGGAGTCCAAGATTGCTTGTCATTGATGAATCAGAGCTGCTCAGTTACAGTTTTGTACATGTGCACTAGCTGTACAGAATTTAATGACATATCACCACAGCTGTGATTAATGACTTTTATTAACATGTAGGGCTGCTGGAGAGCAGACAAGAAACACTGCATGCACCATGCTGCAGAAAGTATAAAGTGCAGTTCTAGTGCACAGGCTGCATTGCAGAAAAAAGCTGAGGGACCTCAGAAAATGTATACTCTACTTTACAAAATAAAACATACATCACTTAAAGGAGCAAACTTGGAGTTCTACTGGGTTTTTCACTCCTTGGCCCCACTTCACTTCCCTGCACTTGTAAATAATCCACTACCCACAGCCTACAGCGGCCGGCAGAGGTCACCTGCAGGATACCAGACTAGGCTTGAACCTGTAACTGCTTCAGAGAGCTGAACACACAATTCACTGTGTTGCCATGTGTAACCACTGTATTTGCTTTATAAATGATTCAAAAAACGCACATTGATTTCTTAGCATTATTGATCCTGTGGAGCACAGTTGTAAGCAGTATTTGCTGCTGTTCAGGATGACGCATTAACAAAGCATCAAGACTCTTTAAGCTGTGTCTGAAACTCAACAAACTGTGCCTAACTCAGCAAGACACCTAGTCATGTCCGAATCCAATGGTTGTATAAAATGCTGCCTACTGAGTTTCATCACTTTGTTTTTTGAAGGTAGTCTAGATATGCCCATCACTGTCTTGCATTTGTTTTTGTGAGAGCTAAATTGGGGCTTGGAGCTAAAGGGATTGATTGATTTACAGTACAGTTTTAGAGTAAAGTTTTAATGAGGCTCTGCTGATGAAATCATACATGCCTCTCTTTTTCTATGGTAGTCCACAGATGTGACTTGTTTTTTAAAGAAGTTTATCTAAACTACTTTACATAGGTTGCCTCTCTCATTGTAAATTTCAAGCCAGCTGATTGCTGAAGTTTGCAACAGACTTGAAAATTCAGCATTTTACAGCACTCCTTCATGCTGTTATTGTAAGAGCTAACTGGATAAAATATACTGCTCAAAAAAATAAAGGGAACACTTAAACAACACAATGAAACTTCAAGTCAATCACACGTCTGTGAAATCAAACTGTCCACTTAGGAGACAACACTGATTTACAGTCTACACTCTCTCAGTGACACCAGTCTTGCCTCCTAAGTGGACAGTTTGATTTCACAGACGTGTGATTGACTTGAAGTTACATTGTCTTGGTTAAGTGTTCCCTTTATTTTTAAGAGCAGTATATTTTGGCCAATTGGTTGAGTGTGAACTTTGTGTATATAAAACTGGAAGCTGGACTGACGTGTGTTGTGTTTGTTCTAGTGACCATGTATGTGTGTACGAGACTTAAATCTCTGGTGAGTGAACATTTATATGATGTTTTGTATGTGTATATACCAGTTAAATGTTTAGTACGGATGAGCAAGCTGTTCATTTCATTTGTGGTATTAGACAAATGGAATGCTCATGCTAAGAAGTTCTGTAAGTACATAGGCTCTCACCTCATGTGTTTGTTGGGTGTGGTCCAGAAGATAAACACATAGTATCACAGGTAAGCTCTAGCAATTACTATTAATAATATAGTAGCCTTCTGTACTTAGATGCTGAATTTAGACACGGTGTGTTGTCCAGCTGATGCTTCCAGCATACAGTAGCCTGTAGCCCTGAACAGAATCTTTTTTTTCTTTTCAGTTTAATTAGTAATGCCTTATGAATTCAAACATCAAATTTGACCCAAATGCTCATTCCTAATTAAGAGGGCTAGTAATCAATAAAATGTGTATTATTATTATTATTAATATTATTATTATTAATATTATTATTATTATTATTATTTTTAACAACAACAACAACAACAACAACAATAATAATAATAAATTAAAAGTAACAAGTAACAAACAAGCATAATTTGTTACTGGTGACATGTAACATTAGGACCGTAGTGGTAAAGAAAGGGCTGTGCTTAGGCCGTTAGAGGGGCCTGTGCTCAAATGAAGGTGGAAGGCTGGGAGATTTGGGTGGTGATTGACAAAATCTTGTCAACTGTAACTGCTGAGGCCTGGGCTTGTGTGATATGGCAGAGGCTCATTGGCCCATTGGCTGCAGGTGTGCCAGCTAGAGTGAGGTTTTGGGTCTGTGTGCTGTTTGCACGTGTGACCACCACAGCGGGCATCGACAGGCGTACAGCTGTGTCTGCTTGTGCCAGCTCCAATAACTCTCGTCCCCATTCTGTCTCTGCCTCATCTGTCAACACAAACTGTCAGAAGGAAAAAGCCTGTCTTTCAATAGGGTTTGCGCTGCGATGATGAGGTCACACCTATTGTTCCCTGCTATGGGTGAGTGTGTGCAGTTCTCAGAGGACAATGTACGTGTGCTGTTTCTGAGAGAAAATTTGAAAGTGAGATTTTTATCGCTGATTTCTGTTGAAGGTCAAGTGCATTCAAAATGAAGAGCACTTTAGTGACCCAAATAAGCCTATTTCCTCTAATTCAGTAGGTGGCAGATGAAATGATATGTGCATTTGCGTGAGTGCTTGTGGGGGAGGGATGTGTGCAGTGTGTGTGTGTCTGTCTGTGTCTGTGTGTGTGAAACATTTGAGAAAAGGTAGCATCTGTGGTCCATTAAATAATGACCGTTGAAACTGCGAGATTTCAAACCTATATCTGTTCCTCTCACTCTGTCTCTCATACTCACAGTCATCCTCGATCTGTCCACCCCCACCCCTCCCATCACCCCGACAACATGCTTGTACTGCTGTATGTGTGAATGTCAGAGGAGTGTGAACATCCTCACCCATCCGCTGGCTCTGTACAAACTCGCCCCTATGTGTATTCATTCTGAAAGCCCTCTCTCCCTCGCTCTTATTCCATCTCTGTCCTTTTTCTACCTCTCTTTCACACACACACATTGCCATCTGTCTCTTAGCTTTGGTGTATATGGGACCTCAGTGGAGAGACAGATGTCATGTGGGCCATTCAATTGTAAATAATTGTTTAAACCATTTCATGTTTTCAAATCTCAGCAGAGCAGATGAGCAGATTTTAAAGAAATAGTAAAATGTTTATGATGCCTATATGAAAATGGAATGTGCTTCAGGGTATTGATGGTAAAATTCCAAAATCTAAATTTAATTAACTGGAACCTTTCTGCATTTTTGTATGGGTATATTTGATTATTAAAACAGTGCTGCAGAAAAGCAGTCGGGCGGTTTTGTTTGAATCCTTTCCCACTACCTTTGCAAGGCAACGCATCTGTTTTGCGATTGCATTTTGGTAAAAGTGAAGTGAGATTATTTAAACATGCAATTAAGTGTCCATGACTGTAGTGGAGAAACACTGCAGCAGTGCTTCTGTAGTCAGTTCAAATTACAAATTTCTCTTGTGAGGAATCTCTCTCGCTTATTCTCTCCAAAAAGGCCTGAAGCAAGACAGGAGAGAGATGAGATGAAATGCCTGAGCCACTCCCTGGTACTGCGCAGTCTGTCCAACAATGAGAGGAAAGGAGAATTATTAAGAGTGAAGCGGAGGGAAAGAGAAAGAGAAGAAAAGGAAGGCTCTGATCGTGAGGCTGTAACGATGGCTGGCGGGCGGCTCTGCGACTCCTCTGGAAAGCACACGTCTCGCTCTGAAAAGACAATTAATAATTACATGCTGTCTCATTAGGCAAGTGCAGGGAACAGGCTGTGACCCACTTCTGATGCAGGATAAGAGGCTTGATGTGAGTGATGTTTGCCCTGAACAATGAGGGGCCACCTCCATCTTTGAGTCTTCTCCTTCAGAGTGCATTGTTTCAATGGAAAGGTGTAGAAGATGTTCTCAGTGGAGACTTGGGATGAACTGGATGAGAATACATTATTCAGAATGAGCAGATAATATGTTCTAAATAGGTGAGATTATAAATATGATCTGACATCACACCTTTTCTTTCATAGCCATGCTTTGTTGTCTTTTGAGAAAGTGATGTTTAAACAAATGTAGTTACACTTTTGAATCTAGAGACTTGCACAAAAATTAATATAGTTTAGTCAGCCACACACTTCAATTCACAGATTTATTGACTATAATATGACTGTAATTCAGTTCTGCTCTAGTCATTTTCTTGTTCAAACACCCCACTAACACTGTAAAGCCTGTGCTAAATGTGTTCATATTACAACAATTAAAGTAACTTATTCATATACATTTCGTTGTTTATCTTTGCTACTTTTGGTCATATTTTAGTACTAAACAGGTGCAGGTACTTGCAGTAGTGAAAATAAGTAGATGTTCCAAAGAGAGTTAACTAATGCATTATTCACTATCCTTGGTACTCTTTCTGCTCTTGGTTGGCTGCGCTGTGTGCTACCTGTCTTAGACTCTTTTTTTTTTTACACTCTGTGTAGTCCTGTGTGCACTTTATTATATTAGTTATTACTATACATATATATATGTATAGTATATATAATATACGTATTAAAAATATGAAAACATTCAGGTATTTTTTTTCCTGAATGTTAAATTCAACAAATGAATAATGTACAGAAGTGTGTTCTTTGTAGAGGGTGGGAGCTTGACATTTAGAAAGTTGACAAAACATATCATTTGACCAGGAGTTCCCAAACCTGCATACAGATGTATAGTAGCATAACACTCCTGGTGAAAGCTTTGTCTCTGAAGCATTTCTAACACAAGTAGCAGCTTAAAGGGCTTTCCAGACAAGCGACAAAGTTCAGTGACTAATAAAAGGAAATAAGCGTGAATAAATGGGAGTTAAGGGTATCGATGACAAGAAACCGAGACAATGAGACTTGACTGCAGAAAGAAGGTGGAATTGAGTTTCACAGTATAAAGACAAGAAAAGGTCTCTCCACTTTTTATGTGAAGGCTTGCAAAAGGTCAGTATTTGCAGATCTAAGGAAGATAAAAAACACAAAGTATGCAGGTGCATACCTCACTGAGCCATTTAGAGCTTTAAAAACAAGCAGAAAAACACTATAAGGCCAAAACCTGCCCTCACACCTATGAGCTTATGGGGCATTCCATTCCAAAATCATAGGCATTACTATGGAATGGACAGTGCATGGCTAAGTGCTAGATCTCATTTTTGGGTCAAGTCAAGTTGGTGTTTACTGTCATTTTAACCACGTACAGAGTACAACGTTCCTCTAGGACCATGGTGCAACTCAAAGAACAAAAACAGAACACCACAAGACCAAGTGAGGACAGGGCAAGACTAAAGAGAGAGTGCAATTGTTGCCAATGTGGCTTAAACACCTGAACTCAGTAGTTAGGAATGTCCACAAACTTTTGAACAAATAGTGTACAAATAGCCAGCGCATAGGTAGTAATGTTTGAGTGTTTTCATGTGTGTATCATTTCTCTAATGTCTCTTATCATTTGGATAAGAGACATTAGAGGCTTGATTATGCCTCTGCAAATCTTTCTATTTCTCACCATTCTTCTTTCTCACACACACACACGCGCATGCTCACTTACTTTACTGTGTCAAGTGACGTAGGCTCAGCTATCAGGGCCTGATGAGCATGAGTGGGGTTGTGATGAGAGGTCAGCTCCTTGGAAAATGCCTCCAACCTGACCTCTAATTTTCTCTAGGTGTGTGTGTGTGTGTGCTTGAGCCTCAGCTGAGTGGTTTTCACTCTGGCAGCTCCTTCTGCAGCACTGTGCTTATAGAAGCTCACAAGAACAGTCCTCTTTCAGCCACTTACACAATATCTGTTCACTCACATATATAAAAGAAAGCCTCTGTGAGAATCAAGTGGTCCAGTCCTGGTGAGATCTCAGGCTACCTAGTTTGCATCTGGAATGCATTATCTGTCCTCTAAAACATCCTGTCTAAAAGAACCAAACAGATTAGGTTTCTTATATATTTCTCCTCTTCTAACACTGAATTCTAAAGAACTCTAAGTTGAATCAGGTGTGTTCAGTGAGGGTTGTCCAAACAACAAATTGGGAAAAAGCATAGACACCTTCATGAAAACCTTGACATATTGTTAGCAACAAGCTAGCCAGCTAGCTTTCTCCTTTAAAGCAGAGCAGTGGCATTTTATTACTGTTTACTGTATGAGAAGCCATATTGGCTCCTAATGAACCCAGTTTGACACACATGATCCTCTCCTCCCCATCAACACTAGGTTGCTAGGTTACGGGGATGCAGGCGAGTCTGACGCCGCTCCGTCTGGCATGTTTTTGTTTGATATATTTTCTATTTTTATAACTTAATGTATATATTCATAAGAACACACAATACTGAACAACACACAGTATTGTATCATCTATATATTTTATTATTATTTTATTATTATTTTAGCCATCTAACTTCGCTGCT
>JBBPDB010000140.1:15504418-15515985 GCA_037974465.1 Brachypetersius altus
GGGCACGGTTCAAACTGCCTGTGTGAGAACAACCTTAAAGCGAAATTGTTCATTTAACAGCGTGTGTTTATCTTCCAACCCTAGCTTGACTCAGCAGCAGCGGAATTTGGACACGTGAAGTGGCTTCTTCCTCTGGTGTGCTAGTCGCCGACATAGCGCAATACTGCCCCCACTGATTGTGTGGTACTGCAATGCAAAGGGGCGTTTAATTTTCAAATTAATCGTGCAATCAATTTATTTTAAAGCGTTAAAAGAAAATAAATTAACGCAAATAGTTAACGCGTTATTTTTAACAGCACTATTATATACATATCTTCATGAATTTGATTTTGTGTATATCACTGAAAGAAAGGAAACCCAGAAGGATCTCATGAATGTACTTCATGTACTGTATATGAAACCATTTTTTGTTGCTGTTATTAAAATATTTTCTGGAATACTAAGTTACTAATACAATACAACAAAAACAAACTATTGCAATGTGAGTGTGACAAATATTTTCACCCCTGAATAATAGTTTAAATCCTGAGCAACTGCTATTTGGTATTCTTCTGAGAAACAAACAGCTTTGATACTTAGAGTTGAAGTTTGTCCGGCTAGACGATGCTAGCTCAGAGGAGTTTCTGAAGTATTTGTCAAATGCGGTGACCGGGCCCACAGTTCTGAGAAGTGTTGCATGTTGTTCCAGTAGCAGCTCCTTCTACTTCTGAAAATTTTTAATGCCCTCTCTTTCAGCGCAGGGTGTTATAAGCTTCACGAGAAGAGAGGATAGTCGTCTCACATTAATGATGTCGTGACAGTGATGGGGTTAGCCCAGTTCTTCTGTAAACAGTCATAATCATGTGCTGGAAATTCACTAACAGAGATTTAATGAGGAAACTGGGAGACCAGGTCAAGGAATGGCCTTTTCCTCCATCAAAGCTCACCAGCGAGGGCAGTCCTCTCCTCTGCAGTAATTAACTCATATGAATGTATTTTTTCCACTTCAGTCACTCTTAGTTTTTATATTTGCTGAAATCTAATGTCAGGTATGCAGCCATTACCAGAACATCCTGCCTTGGCTTGTTTCCTTTCCCTGCCATGATGTTTTTTTAGGTGCTGACTCAACAAATGCTTGCTTTCTTCAGCTCTGAGTGTCTCTTAAGGATTTTAAAACTCTTTCTGGAATTGGAAACTCTGGTCATTAGCTATCTCCCTAATATTGAGTTGAAAAGTTTACGGAATGCACAGAACTAGATTTTTTCAAGTGTTTACATCTACACACACATTCAGGTCTAGCATTAATTTAGCGTTTCTTATTTGCCTAATGTGCATGTCTCTGGACTGTGGGAAGAAGTCAGAGGACTCACAAAGTCAGAGAAACCCACACAGACACAGAAAGAGCATGCACACTTCATATTGAAAGGACCCTTGGTTGTTCCAGCCAGTATCAAACCTAGGACCTTCTTGCTGTGAGGTGACAGCACTGACCACTGGTTTAGATGTACAGTTCATTTGTGCAGAACACATATGTTCTTTATGGAAGCTCCTCAAGCTTTAAAATATTTGATGAACAATTCCATCTCTCAGCCAAGGGTCTGAGGTGACATGACCCTGAGGGGACCAATCCTTCCCGGGTATCCACCATGCTGTGCTTATCAGCCACATCGATGAGGTTCCAAGGCTCCTAGCTTATACCCTGCTGACATCCAATAAGCAGTGTGGGTACAGTCAATAACTGCAGGATCCTTTCTGAGAGAGCTCGAGAGCCTTCTGCCAATATCCTCCCTGAGGAGACTGGGAGAAAACCCAAAGCTTTTGCAGAAATGATGATTTCACAGAACAGAGTTTTATGTGCCAAGTAATGTGTGGTCTTAGAAGCGAAACTTCAATTAAGGGACCAGGAGAAGTTGTTTGTGTGGCGCTTTGGAGCTTGTTTTTAACACCACAGTGCTTCTTCCTAGGGATCAGTAATCTCTGATTATTGTCAGTAAAGTTCGCTTGTTGAAGTGTGTGTTTAGAGCTGCACTGTGGAACCCAGAAGCAGTTGTGGAAGTTTGCAGCAAGCATATGGAAGCTTTCCACATCGTCAGCATTAAAGAACGGTGATGGGAAAAGGGGCCTTTGGAGCAGTAGATGGCGTGCTTTCGGTCTCCTAAAGAACCTTTCAGTGGGTGATTCTTTAAGAAGTTTTTTTTTTTTCCCACACTCTCACATTTACAAAAATATCTCTGTAAAGTTTAAAGAACCTCCACACGCTGTAAAGGTTCTGGACAGGCAGGAATTTTTTACAAGCCAAGAACCCGTTATGAACCTTTATTTTATGAGCATGGGTCACAGCTGCCACAGCTCAAGGCAGCATAGCCTCTTTTCAGACCAGCCTTTTCTAGCAGAACTATATAATGTTTTCTGGTCTGGCCTTTGTATAAACTGAAGTGTCAAAGCATATTTGAAAGAATAAATGTGGTTACAGATTCAGCTCTGAGTTCTTTGGCAGATGTGTTAAGCATTAAAGTGGCAGCCTTCTGTATTTGCTCGCGTTGAAATATTGTCAAGTACACCTGATTTTTTTAAATCTGTGCTTATCAAGCTCCCACCTAAAAGCAAGATAGCGGGCATCTAAGTGACTGCTTACAGTAAATAAATCTGAAATATTTAATCAGGCAATGCATTGCAAGGCACTTTAATCTGTAATTAGCCCCACAAACATATGCAAATATACAAATCAGAGAGTAGCAGGCTGAGCGGCCCTCAGCCGAGCGTGACAGATTTCCAGGCAGCACACCCTCTGAGTAGCAGGGGACGGATGCAGCAGAAAGAATGGGCACACTAGCAGGGTTTTAGATAAATAAACTTCTCTATCGCTTCTTAGTAATTACCTGTTAATTGAAAATAGGGGCTGTTGCAGGTGATGTTGGATTCTGGTGGCAAGTTTCCAGCATAGCTTAAAAACAAAAGAGGCTCCTCTTGATGTTTGTTAATATTCCATAAGCCCCCCTAAATGAAAGTCACATGACAGATTTTCCCTCTTTGTCTCTTTTAAGGCTTTGCAGAAAAGGCATAATGAGTTCGGTAAAACAAAAAACTCATTTCTAAATGAAAACTTCTAAAAGAAAAACACATTATATTGCATTAATGCCTTTATTTCGTCGTTAGATTTTGTTTGGAAATAAAAGGTGCAGAATGTTTAAATGGCCAGGTCTTAATTTCTTCTGTGGTTTATGGGTAGAGACTGACAAGTGAGCTCTCACACTAGTAAGAACTTTAGACGTGTGATTGAAGGCCTTACACATAGACTATCTACAGGCATAACAGGGACATGATGGGAATTCACATTTATTCCTATCAATTTCATGAGAGGAATAAGTCACTCTAGACCCTCTGGAGGTCCAACGTATACCACTGATTGTGAGCATGAGCTTAAGTCCAACCTGGTTTGAGTTGTGTTAGAAATGGAACCAGGACTCAAAAAAGAATCACAGTAAAACTGTAATGCAGCAGATAACCTATGTGATAATGTCCAATAGAGGCTTTAAAACACATGAAGTGTCTTTTACAAACTAAATTAAGAACAATCACAACATTGTTGTGAATCACTGTTAGTTTAGTGCTAGCCTACTATTTCTATCTCATAGGGGAGCTAATGGACATTAGCATAAATGTGTCTCAAGGTCTAGCTCTAATGTGTATGGTTTGCTGCTGAATTAACCAAGCATTTATGTGATGTGATAAGAAGGAGCTACCAAGGAGTTAAAACCTGGTTTGACAAAACAGATTTTAAATGGTACCTTCACACTGTCCCTGACCCTAAAATAACCTGGACAGAGATGGACTCCACTGATAGCTCCTCCGTCTCAGGGTCTATTCTCGACCTCGTATTTGAAAAATTAGACAGGTTGAGGAAATGCTCAAAGATGAGAGGTAATTTTCCGGTCCTTTTGAGTCAACCCATTAACCCGCTTTCAGCGAGGTAAGCCGAAGCTCTCAGAAGCTTTGAGCCCATGTGTCAGGTTTCCAATATCCTTCAGACATCTGCCACTAATGCACACACAGTCCATTCATCCGATCCCCACCCAGCCAATAGCGCTGGTCAAGCCACAAGACTCCACAGCTTTAGAGTGATGTCTAACTAAATATTTGAAAGAGGCTTCTGATAAGTAGCTACTGCTAATAGCGTCTTTCTGATTCATGCCTTGAAACACACACACACATGCATACCAAGCCTGGTGATGAAGTCATTTACTCTGAATCTTTGTTCTGATATGTGGGTTTGTCTGTCTTATGTTCTAAAATGCAACTCGAGATTAGATTTTTGCCGTGAGGGTTCAAGCAGGTAACTCATTTCGGGAGTGAATTCCATGTGCCGTTTTGCATTGCTGTCTCTGTCCTGAAATGTAATTTTCCAGAAGAAATGCAGAGATTTCTGTTCAAGTATGCTGCAGCAGGGCAGGAGTGATTTCAGCACTAGGAGAAGAAATTAATACATCGCAGCTTTGTTGTTCCCTGGAATCAGTTGCATACAATCTCAAAAGCAACGGGGGGCAATTTTGACAGCGAAGGAGGGAAGGAGACTTCCCCGGAATTACATTTTTAATTATTTTTTTGCTTTACTTCTGCTCTAACCGCCCCCCCCACCGTTCTTCTTTTCGTAATTGTTTTTGTTAAAATGCAGAAAAGAGAATTTAAAGAAATTGCCAGTGGAGGAGGCACAAGCTGATTCAGCCGCTTTATACTAAGATAAAACCCATGATGCAGGATCAAGGAAAACGGGTCAAGGAGAGTGAGAGAGAAGTTGAAGAAAGAGGAACAAAAATGAGAAGAAGATAATGAAAGAATAATCTGGGGTGGACATTAAAGTAAGGAGGTTTATCTGTCCTCTCTCTATCTCTCTCTCTCTGTCTCTCCTCCTTTCTATCGCTTTCTCTCACTCTCTCACTCATATACACACACACACATTTTTTCAGAGGTCTGCAGCTATTTATACATTCAATACAGCAGATTTAAGCATGACTGAATGTTTCACAGACACACACACACACACACATCAGAGCTTTGAACACACTTGAACCAAGCAGCTGTACCAGAAAGAGATTAATACAGAATATTTTTGCTTTCACCCTATCCGTTCAAGCTTAGAATAAAACACACTCCGCTGAAATACAGAACCGATGTGACTTTGATTTGCAGCATATTACAGCATAATTTAGCTGTCCATGTGGATGAACTCACTCATGCAGTCCCTTCTCTCTCTCCCTTTCTTCTCTTTGTTTAATTCTCATTGTGCAGGGTGATTTCAGCTAGATTGAAGATTTTTTATCATGTCTTTGGTTGTGCTGTGGGGATGAAGATAAAGGGTCAAGGTGTCCACTGACTCTAACCACATGTGAGAGAATGGCTTAACACAGCAGCATCCAAATCTTCACTTTCTGCTGCTTTTGGCCTCATTTGCATTGAATTGAATTAAATTGAAGCTTTGCTGGCATCATACCTCACCATATGGAGCTGACATAGTTACAGTGCATCACTGAATAGCTTCTGGTGTCTAGCTTATAGACTTTACACTGTGCTGTTACTGTTATTAATAGAACAATGTGTTATTGTTGAATAAAATAACAATTATTAAGACTTTAGAACTTGAATTAATGTATCTAACTCCCCACCTCTAATTCAACTGTGCCTCATCATGTCTCAAAAGATCTTTTGAGACATTAATGTCTGCTTTCTTTTTTTTTCATGTATTTATCTCAACCCAGACACAGATGCAGCCAGTCCATATGGTGTTTGCTGCAATGTAGTATGTATATGTTCAACGTTGTATTGCGAAAGCTAACATCTATGGAAAGCAATTAAGGTCAGGCGATTATGGATTAATTGTGACAGGCATAGGTGTGAATGCCAGAGAGCCAAAGACTTTTATGCAGGGAATGAAAAAAACAGAGAGAGATAGAGGTAGAGAGAAAGAAAGAGAGTGCGTGTTCGACTCTGGCTGTGTTTAATGTGATCTGTACAAAGAGCATGAGAGCGTGAGAGTAGGATGACTTTTAAAAGTCCAGCATTAAACCTGAATTAAATTGTCACAAGCTAAAAAGCAGAGCCGGAGACAGAAAGTTGTAATGGCTGTGGGTAGATAGAAAGTAACGCAGATGGAATGAGAAAACCGAGTGCATATGTGTTGGGTATGAAATATTAATCTCCTGTCTCCCTGAAAAACGCATCAAACGCTCAACCTGTGCTTCTCATGTGCACGAATACGCCAGTGTCCATGGGCATCAAATGCACGCGCACTCAGTAAGATCTACGTGTTTTGGGGATACACACACATGCCTTATAAAGTCTTATTAAACACTTTTTGCCAGTGAGGTAGAAACTGACGTGCACTTTGCCTCACGTCTGCCTGTTCCCTGATCTGTGTTTAATGACAAATGCTGTGCAAACATACTTTCCTCTTTTGCCTACTCAATTTAGCACAGCATCCTCCCTTTTTAATAATGCATGACCTCTTAGAGACAGAGGGAGACGTGAGAGTGAGAGAGAGAGCGAGAGAGAGAGAGAGAGAGAGGAACTGTGGAAGGAATGAATCCTCAGGGACTGCTAAGCCTAAACATGCTGCTCTTTGCGCAGCTCTGAATAAAAAGCAGTGTGGGACAGGAACAGGAAGCCGCCCTGGCAGCATGGGCACACACACACACACACACACTGCTTCCTATTGCAACACTGACACGCTCATGCAGAAGCTAATGAGGGGCCTGGGACAAGACAGACCATTTAGCCTCTACCAGGAACAGCCAAAAACTTGTAAAGTGAACAAACTTGTTTTTCCCTATAAAATGGAAGCGTAACATCCTTCATTAACAAATCCCTTAATTAGCATGAGCAGATCATTGTTCATGCAGAACAAATAACAGCAACATATAGTCACTGTCAGAATGAAACCTTGTGTCTCGTCTCGCCATTTTAGCTTCTTTTCATAGTTAAACTTCCCTCTCTTGTAAATACACCGATCAGCAACAACATTAAAATCACTGAATAACGTTGATTATCTTATTACAGTGGTACCTTTCAAAAGGTGGGATATATTAAACAACAGAGCTACTGTAGCACAAACTGCTGAAAAACAGTTCAGCAGTCCCGTCCCCCCCAAACACACACACACACTTTTTGTTTCCTGGACAACAGCCGAGACTCTGCACGCGCAGAACCCCCTCTTTCCTAAAGGGCCGGCCTTTGCACGTGTGCAGCAACCCATCCACAACGCCCCCCTTGCGAGACGCAGACCGATGCGACCCTGCCTCATTTAAAAGGCTTCCGGCGTCGCTGGCCTGGTCTAATTAATCTGGTTTTCTTTTACATCAGGTGGACAACCTCTGTAGTAACCATCTGTTTCTCTGTATCATTTGTTAGTCCCCTTTACCCCATTCATTGATGGTCAGGGCCCCCACCAGGTCACCAATGAGCTGTTATTATTTGGCTCATTCTCAGCACAGCAGTGACACTGACATGATAGTGACATGTTAATATGTGTGTGGGCTGCACAGAGTGGATCGCGCACAGCTCTCTTGTCTGCTGTCTTTGTTCTCTCTCTCATGTGTCCTCTTAAATAGGCTTCATATTGAGAGATGGAGCACTGGTGCATGAGGGGGGCTTGAACAAGTAGCTTCAGTCCCTTTTATCCACCTTCCACAACCTCTGCTGACACTACTGGTGATGGCTCGGATGTGTCCAAAGCAAAGAATGAGCTTCTCTCTGGCGTCCATCTGTGACTCTGGGTGGTGCTACTGTCAATGGTGGTTGCAGCTTGGGTGTGTTCTCTAGAGGACAGTAGTAAAAGACACAATCAACCTTGTTATACACAAAATACATTTCACATTATCAAACATGTGTCGATCAGCTGCTCAACCAATCCTTATTGATTGATAACTAATTGATAGTGATTGAACACAGTGTGGTTTGAATGCAGTCAGCTATGTTGAATGTAAATCTCACTCATATTGAAGTATTTGCCACAAAGTTTTGCAAGCAAAATAGGTCACAAACAAAAGAAATTGCTAAAGGAGAGCCAAGGAAAGGTTTTTGAAGTAGATGAGTATAGAACAGGTTACAAAACCATTTTGAGGGTTCTAGGACATGTTTGGAACATTAATGAATCTTTCCAGGAGTAGTCGGCCCGCCAAAATATCCCCAAGAGTGCAGAGACAAATAAACCTGGAAGTCAAGGCACCTACGTTATCCAAAGTGCAGGACCCTTCAGCCTCAGCTGAGATCAGTGTTAATGATTCCATATTATGTTGGTATAATGTTCTATGATCAGGCCAGTTCATCATTGCCTCTTTAAGCAAGTACTACATTTTAGAGTAGGAAACATTCATAGTTGGCACAACAAGAAGGTTCTGGGTTTGATTAGTATGTTGTGTGTGTGGGTTTCCTTCCACAATCCACATGAATCTCAGATGAACTGGAGATGCTGTATTGCCCCTAGGGGTGTGTGTGTGTGTGTGTGTGTGTGTGTGTGTGTGTATCTCTGCCCTGTGATGGGCTGGACCCCTGTCCAGAGTGTTTCTCTTCCTTTTGCCAAAAGACCAATGGGACTGGCGTCAGTACAGGTTATACTGGTTACAGATAAGTGGTTCAGAAAATGGATGATAGAAAACATAGTAGGTAGTGAAATTTTGTGGTGGTGTTGTGCCTCAGGGACACTATTAATGTGCTGTTAAAGAAGGAGCCATGAATTAATTTCTCCATCAGATCATTCTAAAGGACAATGTCCACTTATCTGTTCTTTGGCTAAAGCTGAAACATAATTGGTTCATACAGAAAGACAATGATTCCAAACACAAAGGCAAATCTGCGTGACTGAAAAGAAACAAAATTATATTATTGAGTGGCTTTTGTCAGAATCCAGCACAATTGAATGTACAAATCTCTTTGAGTCCATGAGTAGGATGATGTTTATACCACTAACTAATTAATGTCATGCTGCATCTACATGTAGGAGACATTTGTTAGAACTGTGGTGTCTTTGCACCATGGCAGCAGCTACAGAAAAGCCCACTGATCAGAGATATAATCTGCTGCATTCACTAATTTGTATTTGATGCTTCTGAGGTGGTCTTATGTGTTTGGGTGTCTACTGCACAAAAGATGTATGAGTTACAATTAGTTCAAAAGATGTATAAGTTACAATATGCTCTCTCTCACTTTCTCTCTCAAAAACCATAATCCTGCTTTCTTCATGGCTTCTGCTACTGTAAAACAAAGTCTTGAATCGAGGGGTTGCAAATAGACCCCAGAAGTCTTGAATTATAGAAATGATCAGCCTCCTTCAGGCCTTCCATTATCATAACACTCATGATTTATTCATACACACATGCATGCAGGGTCATGCAGATCATGGCTATGTATGAGATTGTGTGTATGTGTGTGTATGACAGAGAGAGAGAGAGATGAAGAGAGAAGGAAAGATCAGGCATTTTAGTGATAAGAAAAATAGTATAGTACAAGCCTACCTGGAACAATGCCCAAACGCCTGCATGCCTCCTCCAGGTCAGTGCTTGGATGAGAGTAGAATATTTTTAAAAATTAAGTAAGTTATTCATCAACAGTGGCTCCATATCATCATAAGGCAAACACAACTTAATGATTAGATGCTCATATGAGTACGTGTATGTGCGTGAATGCTATCATCTGATTTTGGGATATGAGACCATTGGGCACAGCGGATGGCACAGTAAGAGCAAAGTGGGCATTCTTGAATTCCTATTTGAACCCCAAAAGCATAAATGAGACGCTCTACAGGAAGGCTCATGGCTCATTAGCTTGAATCCTGAAGTCTCCAGTGCAGTGCAATTCAGTATTTGAAGGCACATGCAATCAAGAACTACCGTTATGCAAGTCTGTCTGTCCTGTCTGTTTATCTATCTGTGGTGTGCCCACAAATATGCACAGCACAGGATGTGTTGTGAGGGTGGACAAGCCTTAGATCAGTGGTGCCCAACCCCCGGGCTGCGAGTCATGTGGTACCGGTCCACGGGCTGCACAGAAAAAATAAATAAAAAAAACTTGTATGAAAATGTTAATAAAGCTGCGAGTACACATTGGATTTACGTTTATTATTATATTTTAAAGATACCCCATTATTATGCATATCATTTATTTATATAAATGCGTATACGTATATTTATCTGCCACTCCTTAAAGGCCAGGCCGTGAACATAGTTTCTGATATTAAACCGGTCCATGACCAAATAAAGGTTGGAGACCGCTGCCTTAGATAACCATTTTCATCTCATACAACCTAATGAGAAACTAGAGCGGTTTAGTTTTGTCAAAAGATGGAGATTAAGATGATGTTAATATTTTGAAATGATATTTATTTTGGCTGCATGTAGAAACACTGCACTATAGTTTTTTTATAGATCAAGTGTAGTTTTGTTGTCTTGTAATCAGCATGGTGGCAACTTCAAAGCCATTTTCAGCCTGTTTTGTTTTGATTAGCTAAAACAACAGGCCTAGAAACTCAGGATTATTTAACCAATCTAAACTCCAACCTTCAGTAAATTCATTAGGTTGAATCAGATCATTGCCAATATTCTGTCTAACATCTGATGTAGCTCACATCTGAGGGTAGGTCCAATGGCACCGAGCTAAGATATATAGTGATCGTTTAGTGAAGATATACTGCCTTCCAGGCATAAGACAGAGGTGTGGGTGAAGACCTTAGAGTCATCTCTTTAGCAGAGCGCAGCCGTGGTCAGTCAGCCCCTGGCGTCAGCACTCCTCCATTCCCCTCTGACAGCCTGCGCTAGCCAATGCTCGGCCATGTGGGAAATCCCAGTAACATAGCTGGCCACTAATTAGCAGGCCTGCAGTCTCTGATTAAATCTCCTTCACCCTGTGGAAAGGAAAGAGAGATGTGGGAGAAGAAAGAGCAGTGTTATCGATCCCATTAGCATAAAGAGCCGCAGTGGCTCCATGGCCAGTTACTTCTCGGGCCCTGCAGCTCAGCTCAGCTCAGAACCAACAAGAGTGTGTTTAAGAGCCATGGCCCTCTTGGTGCCGCCCACCAGTGAGTGCTGATACTACTACATTACTCTAATGAGCTGAAGGGGTAGTGGTATCTGTTCTCACAATTGGTGGAGAATTTGATTTCTCTCTTGTGCATAGAAGGGAGGAGTTAAATGCAAAGTCTGAATTCCAGACAGAGACAGAATTCAGAATTCATTTTAATGTGCTACTCTCTTTTTTACATTTACATTTAAATATGCTCTATATTCAGATGGCCATTGCTTTAAGCAACTTTTAACACCAATCTAATACACTTTTACTGCCTTTAGATTTGATCACCCCTTTTGAAATGGAGATTTTGGATATTCTAACTTCATTCTCCATGTCACGCAACTTTCAATTATTTTACAAATAGTTTACAAAATGTGTCAGAAATTAGGCTACTAAATGACAAATATGAATCACATTGCACTCCGTTATCTGTATACCTTTTACTCGTAGGGGAGACTCTTTTGCTCAAGCACACACACACACACACACACACACACACACTACTGCATTCACACACACACACACACACACACACA
>JBBPDB010000140.1:15535833-15547194 GCA_037974465.1 Brachypetersius altus
CGCATGCATCCGTTTTACTTAAAACTCACACACACATATGTGAAACACTCATACAGATACAGGTGAAATGGTCTTACACGCACACACACATATGAAACACTTATACACGTACAGATGAAAAGGGCTCACACACACATATGAAATGCTCATACAGATACAGGTGAAACTGACTCACGCACGTATGAAATGCTTATGTGATGCATGTGAAATAGATTATTATGAAACAAATATAAATTTATATAGCATAGTGAGGCTTTTCACATGTTGGTGTGCGTGAAAACAGTTCAGCAAATCCGGAAGGTGTTTCACTGTATCCGGAAGGCATCTCAAATCTACGTCACTAGGCTTGAAAGACAAGTGGGGCTTAGCCCCCAGGGTTGTAGGAAGGAATTAACGAGTATAGAGGGCTGAACACTTTTCACCAAACCTTTCCTTTCACTTAAGGAAACAAGTAAAGTTAAGTTATTGACACCTAATCATAGTATTGTTCTGCTAAGACCATTTCACCTGTATCTGTATGAGTGTTTCATATATGTGTGTGTGAGTTTTAAGTAGAATGGATGCATGTGTGACAGTTTCATATGTGAATGCGTATGTGTTTAAATGTGTTTGTGTAACAAAAGTCTGAAATATTTCCCCATAGATTTTCTTGACACTAGATGACACTAGATGTTGGAACTAGGGATATCATGTCCAAGTATGTTACTAATAATGACATCTTTTAGTTGTGTACTAGAGTTAGTTTGTCATTTGTAGTGGTGGATGATGTTATGGTGCTGTGTGTGATCTGAAATGTTAGTGAACATCAATACAATTTTTCATCAAAAATTTTAAAGCTACAGAATCTCTCCTACAAGTATATGGTCTCTGTCTAAAATTCAGTAATGACTTCCATTGTATGTTAATTGTAGGGGCCACTGTTTTGTTTTGGGATTTGGGGCTTTTATTTTGATATTTAGTCCATGTTTGTCATGTTTCTCAGTTCCAGGTGTCTTGTGTTTAGTTTAAGTGATTAAGTTCGGTGATTGGTTTTCTGTCTGTGTCCTGTGTGTATTTAAGTTCAGTCCATGTGGACCGTAGGCATCGGTCCATCACCTCACAATTCACGTTTATATTCATGTCTGTAGCGGCCCTTGAGTCAGGTTTGTTTTCGTTTATGTTTACAAGTAAAGAGAGCACAATTATGGATGCCTGCCTGCCTGTCTGTCTTCCAAGAGGTAAATCACGGCAGCGGGTTCACCCCCGCAGCCTTGACATTAATGTAAAAGTGTCATTTTCATTGGCCTGGTCATCACGAAAGTTTCACACAGTGTAAAGGGTTGCTGCTGGGTATAAATTCTATAGAAAAGAAATGTGTTCCCAAGCACTGGCAACTGCTACCTTTGCCATTAAAGGTCCGTAAATGTCTGTTTCTGATTCCTCGTACTTTTAATGAGCCCCTTCGATGCTCTCCCATCATTACCGATTTACTATGCATTACCTTATTTATGTATACATCATTAGTTTAGATTAAAACAGCTCTTTTAAGATAAATATAGACAAAAAATGTCTGTCATACTGGTGTGCTTTATTAAGACTTCACATCATTGTGTTTGGTAATATGGCAAAATGTAATATCAAAATTGTGACATTTTTATGGCACACATGTCATATATATTTTTTTCTGATCTGTCGCACTAAAATGAGCAAACAAGAGCCAGTAGTGCCAAATTTAAAAAGCTACTATCAAAACTGTGATAAGGACTAATGATCTTTGTAGTCAAACAAGCAGGTGGTCAGTGCATTGCCGATATCCACAATCTGAGCAGAAAAACATACTGAGACACAATGTGATGTAATTATCATGGTAATGATAAACTTTGTTGTATTGTCCATCTCTAACGTATCAGCAAAGTTGCTGACAATACCCAGCCCTTGTACAGAGGTCAGTCAGTTCTGGATCATGAACGCCACTCCAACAAATCCCAGGGGTATTAGATGGCACTCTCCAGAGAACACAGAGCTTCAGAGCTCCAGAGGATCTTGTTCTAATGCTATACAAGCAATATTTGCCTACCAATATTTAAAAAAATAATAATGAAAAATTGAAACATGCTGCTTGCATAAGTATATGAAACCCCTGTGCTTTGAAAGCTCCAGGTTTATATAAATAAATTAATCACAAATGACAAAAAGGTGACATTTGGTTATTATTAAAGTAAGTAGGTACTGCCTATATCTAAAAGGCAAACTTTCTCAGGGCCATATTTTCGTTGGAAAATCACTTCAAAAATGAAGAAAAAGGAGCATTCTGCTGATGTGAGAAACAAAATCACTGAAAGGCACGAGGCTACAAAAATAGCAAAGAGTTTGAATGACCTGTTAAGCAATATTTGATCCATCATCCGAAAGTGGAAGGTTCATCGCAGCACCCAGACCCAGAACAGGTCATCTCTCAAAACTAAGCAACAGAGCAAGACGTTGACTGATGAGAGAGGCTACTAAAAATCCAGCCATTACTCTCAGAAGCCTGCAGTGCTCCCTGATGGGTCCACAGTTTCAAGAGCTCTCCATAACACAGGTCTCAATGGGAGGATAGCAAAAAAGAAGATATTCCTTAAGAAGGTCTACATAAAAGCATGAGAAAGACTCAGTTAAGATGTGGGAGAAAGTTTTATGGTCAGATGAGACCAAAGTACTTAGAACTTGGAACTTTTTGGCCATCTTTCAAAGAAATGTGCATGGCCAAAGACTAAAACTGCCCATTCCTCAAGAAACACTATACATACAGTGAAATATGGTGTAAAATTTCAGACCCATGCTTTGGGGGTGCTTTTTATCTGCAGGGACTGGGATCTTAAAGGGGATAATTAATGGACGCAAATACAGCAGAATATAGCCGGATGAATAATTCTAGTTCTAGTCTGCTACAGCTCGGGTGAAGATTCATCTTTAAACATGACAGTGACCCTAAACATGGGGTGAAAGTGACACTGGAATGGCTCAAAACAGAAAAGTGGGTGTATTGAAATGGCCAGATTAGTGCCCTGTTGAGAATTTGTGGTACTATTTGAAAACTGCTGTCCAGTGGCGCTGTCTCATCTATGTAGATGATCTCTAAATTACTCTTGCAAATGTCCAAATATCCAGAGTATAATGTGTAGGGGTTAAATACGTATTCAAGCCCTATGTTTGAGTTTTTCGTTTTTAGTAAAATACCTGCAGCAAAATGTTTTGTTTTTGACTTGTTTTTGAAATGTTTTGGTACAATATAAGAGCTCAGATTAGAAAAATACTGAATGGAAAATATGTGAACAAATCTTTTGTAATCCAGAAAATTATGATGATTTTGGTGGATCATCATAATTTTGGAACACTTTGCAAGCCACTGTATCCCCACTGTGTTCTTAATAGGCCTGAGAGATTTTATAAAGGATTTAGTCAAGTTGTAATCCCACTGAATGGATTAGGACTGGGATGAGAAGTTCATCCACACGTGAGATGATCCTGCCAATTATACCAGGACTTAAACGGCTTCACCTCAGTGAGATTCAGTCTGCTTGAGTGACTGAGTTACAGCCCTACGCTGGAAATAGATGATGCATCATTGATGAATCTTCTCTACGGATCATATGGTGTGGAAATGACATTCGTTCTCGGTGTGAATTAGAGTTTAGAAGTGCGTGTGTATGGTGCTACATGGTGCAGTGATTCACTTGCTAGATTATGTAATGTGTGATTAACTGCAAGTGACTAAGTCCAGCATTCAGAGCCAAAACGATTCAAAGGCGAGACACAGGCACGATGCTGAGCAAGTTGAGTTACAGTCTGTATCTGAACTGTAGATGTACACATGGAAATTAATATTCCACCTAAGAACTGCTGAGAACAAGAATGTGTGCCAGTGTGTATGAAAATCTTTAAAGATTTAGAACAACTGCAGGAATAAGAACATTTTACCTCTCCTCTTGGAAGCTTCTACAGAGGCTGTACGTGGAGCTGGAATGACAGAGACGTTGACTCTGCAGGATAAATAAAACAGCTTGATAGGATCTCCGGTACAAATCACATGATTTCTCCCTAAGCTCTCCTTTCCATTTTTTTTCTGAAGCATAGCACTGAACATCAGGGGATGGCAGGACTGAGGCGGCAGCTATTCTATTACTGTCAGTCTCAGTTTGCCTCTTTCAGGCTAAATAATTCAAAAATGGTGTGCATGTATCTTTGCATTTATGTATATATACAGTATATTAGGGCATTAACGACAGATTTTTTCAAGTCAACTTATCCTTCAACAAAGTCAAAGTCGACTCGACTAGTCGTTTGATGAAATTATCAATCACACACAGCGGACAAACAGTATTTCCAACTTTTATTAAAGTTCTCTGTAACATTAACAGCCAACACAACAATTAAACTTAATTAAAACTTAAACAATTAAAGGGTGGAGGTAGCTCAGTGGGTAGGATACTTGCCTCCAGACCAAGAGGTCATGGGTTCAAATCCTACCTTCAGCACCACCACTGGGTCCCTGAGCAAGACCCTTAACCCCAAGTTGCTCCAGGGAGAGACTGTCCCCTGTAGGTAGGGAATGGAAGTCGCTTTGGATAAAAGCGTTTGATAAATGCCATAAATGTAAATGTAAACTAAACAAAACAAAAGCTAATACCTTGAATTTTCATGTAAATTTAAGAGTACAACAGAAAGTGGGAACAGTTTAAGCCACGGCAGCTACTCAGCGTCCTCTGGACTGGACGACTCTTTGCAGTGCCATTTCAGATGCCCTGTAGAACGCCAGTACTGTTACTGTACTTTAACACCAACTTACAGATTGTGCAGGTCACCGTGATATTTGTGTGTCTAGAGGGAAGTATTTCCACACATGTGATGTGTCTGTCTTCTCTGCTGCCATATCTCTCGTCTTGTTGTGGTCTAGTGTTTATCTACACCTCTAACCAAAGTTTCCGCCCTTTTTATGAAGGGACTGTAACTGGTTAAGTCAAGAAACACATGGCTAGTCAACTTCTCTCAGGGGGGCATCAACTTTTGTGTTAATGTCCTAGTATGTGTGAATTTATGTAATGTGTGTTTGCCCTCTGTATTGTCCCGTCTCTGATTAGGCCACTGAATTATAAAAGAATTATAACACAGCTACTTGTCCATTGTCTCTTTATCTTACATCAGTTTTTAGCAGTGGGACTATAGGCTGTAAGAGGAGGAGCGCTTCTGTTGCTGGCAGTTGTTTGATTTTTCCATTCTGGTACAAGCAAGAGAAAGCTACTGAGCATCTGATAATGCCAGCAGACTCATTTCGCCTTCACTCATTTTCTAAACGAGAACTCTGGGATGTGAGCAGATAGTGCATGTAATTCCAGGACTGGGCATTAATAATGGACGGATCCCATATGCCCACACACACAAAACTAGATCACCAACTGTAGAAATGAGCATGCCTGGAGCTGCCCCAAGGCCTCCTGGGTAAGGGATGGACCATACTGTTGGTGCAATGTCTTGCGGCCTTTTTGGAGTGTATTGTGTGTGTATGTGTTCATGCATATACATTCTTTTCACTATGTGTGCATGTGTATGTGCACTCATGCGTATGTGTGCGCTTACTTGCATGCACGTGAAGGATTTTTACCACCAGGTGTTGCTGTAAGAATCCAAACCCAGAATTATCCATACCATGGAGTCTGGTTCTCTTCACACAACAGACTGTTAAAGCAGGTGGGTGCTCTGGATGCTGTATGGGGGTCTTGATTTCGCATGTAATGCTAGTATTCAAGGTAAACACAAACAATTGGAACAATAGTGGCGGAGCTTAGAGTTCGGATTTCCTTTATTTTCTGCATTTGTTTGTATGTGAAGAGGCCAAGACAGTGACTCTGGCTGACTGCTGATTTGTTTTAAGTGATGATAGTGCATGACCAGACATTGGTCTGCACAATTTCTAGTTCTGCTAGTATGTTCCAGCTTGGAATGCTTGGTAATCCTGCAAAGGGGAAAACAACCAAATTAAATCCAATATGATTTACTTGGCTGTAAAAATGACAACAAAATGCATGATTATATGTTTGTAGCATAATGTACTGCACTACCTGCTGGAATATTTTCCAACCTCTCTGTAGTATTTACAGTGAAACTGGCTGTTTTGTTATTGTGCTATTAAGACTGATATTTTTGCTGTGATTTCACTGTCTCTGCCTCTGAGCTGCTGTAGGCTGAATAGGATATGTGCATCTGTACTGCTTCACATAACCAGAAAATTTGAAATAGGCTTGGTTTTTGTACATAAATTGGGCAGCGGACAGTACTTGTCAGTTACTACAATGTCTACAAATAATTTTGCAATATATGGACACTTTAAGCAGGCTTGTGTTGTTATCACTCTCATCACTGTTGGGCACAAAACCATTAACTTTTTGTGCTTTTTTGATTTCCCACTTTCAAGAACGGACAAATAGAAATGCCCAAAAATTGTGTGTGTGTGTGTGTGTGTGTGTGTGTGTGTGTAGGGTGTACGTTTTTTCTACCCTGTCAGGCTTTTACTGGCTGCTTATGAAACGCAAATCAGACTGGCCTTGTGATAAACAAATATCCTAGCAGATTCGTCTCATGGGACAGGTTTGGCTTACATAGGCTCTTTCCACTCCATAGGAATCTATTTAAAAGGAATCTCAACAGTACCCACATCAGTGTACACTGTCTAATTATTATTTGAGCTGCAGTGCTAAGAAAGAGCAGAAATTACTTGTATTTGAAGTTACCCTGGATATTTAAACATGTTCAAACGTATTTGCCAGATATTTAATCATGTCTCACGTCTCATTTCTGTAGTAGCAAACATCAGTTTGTTAGAGCAGTGATCCTTCCGTGAAATCATTTTTCCTCTGTTTTTCTCATCGTGTCTGCACTTTTTTTGTGTAAAGTAAATACTATAGAAGACAAATGCTAGCAAGATTTAAATGTATGTTAGAAAAATATACTGCATTGTATGAAGGTTCTTTAAGATCATATCACACCAAGAAGACTGCAGTGTTCATACATAGGCTAAAGCCTGATAAAGCTTGAAGATACTGAGTAAGTGGGTTATACATCTATGGTAGCGGAGAAGTCCACAGAATGAACATGGTACAATGCGAAAACCAGAAGCAAGAGTTTGCAGGGCTGTGGTCTTTTGTACTTGTCTTGTTTACAGTCGTAGTATGTATTTTCAGAAGAAATTGAAGTAGTCCTTATAGCTTGTCCAGCACAGTCTTTATGTCTCTTTTTCAGTTAAGACACACAACTGTGACTGTTCTCCTATTGAAATGTCACATTAGAGGAAATTGGCTCAGTGTATCCAGGCCTTGAGGTGCAGTGTTAAATGGAATAAGAGACGATGAGGTTATGTAACATTATTTGCTGCAAGAGTTGCTTGCTGAATAGACCCTTTCGCAGTGTCTGTATGATGTTACACTTTCCAATCAAACCACACACCCACAAACACACACAAACACGCACACACACAAAGGAAAACCTGACACCCGCTACATAATTTAAATTCTGTGAAGCCTGTCCAATCTACCACGTTGGCTTCAGTTCATTTACCTGTGTGTATACGTGTATGGGTAGGTGGGGGGGCTGTCTTTGTGCATTTGTGTTAAACCATGCATTTCCTGCACATTGGTAAAGGTTGGTGCATTTTCTATGTGACCTTTTCAGAAACTCGCGTTTGATACCTTTAAACAGTTTATTTTTCTGTGGATATTTAGACATTTAACCTTTAAAATATGCCAGTATTCCGGCAGTCTGTTTCTTGCAGGAAGTTCGAACACCCTACTCTCATTTCATGACTCCTAAATTGTGGAGCCAGATGATAAGTTTCTTTCAAAACTAGTTCCGTAGTTCTTGCTATGCTTTGTTTGTAATAGCCAGCATTAGCTTTCCCCAAAGAATTACAGTGATATATAACATGATTCATTCTATTTTAAATAAGTCTGGCTCTAACACTCTGATTTCAGTTGTGTAGCTCAGATTTGCTCAGTTGGCATTCCTTCCATCGGATAAAAATATAGAGGAATTTCATCACTGGTCCCATTGTGCAGTAATGAATGCTAACAAAATGTTCTTTTATATTCTATTCAGCATTACTGTATAACTGACTAGCCTCTATCAGAGTCCAATTACCTTTATAATTGAATTGATTCAAAGCCTTTGAAAGGCTACATGTTGTGATAATGGACAGAGTTTGTCACAGTGACCCTGTCTGAAGAAATTGGTTGGTGAATCTTCAGGTTGGTCTCATTGTAAGAATATATCAGCTCCAGGGCCATAATACATTGGCTAATAAAGTGAGAGAAACACCATTCATGCATATACCATCAGGACAGGGATCAGGACAAACTGGGCCTCATTCATTTCTGAAGTGATACATTTGGCACATCATGTTCGGTATAAAGTGAATAGACTGGTGGTCCAATCAGAGCCAGCTCCCTTTGACATATTGTGCATCAAGGAGGAGAGTCCAGAAATAAACAAATTTATGCAAGCCCCTCCACAGCTTCATAAACCACACCCACACTGCGTCTAATTAAGACTTGCAATCTTATTTCTAGCCTAAAAGTCTTTTTGATCCTGTTTTGAGAATAATATACTATATAAGAGCAGATGTTTTCTCTAATATAGTATATAAAGATTGTTTTAAGATATTTTTCCTATTTAAAGAAATCTTTAGACTAGAAACAAGTGAAATTATTTGTCCGTGCAGTAAGATATTTACACTTGGTAAGATTTCTTGAAATATGGAAAAATACCTTAAACAATCTTAATAACCTTACAAAGTCTGCTCTTATATTGTATATTATTCTCAAAACAAGATCACAAACACTTTTAGGCTAGAAATAAGATTGCAAGTCTTAGTTAGATCAGGAGTTTTTGCAGTGCACCATGTTTTGAGAAACGACATCTGTGACAGGAAGGTTATTTTGCATATCTTGACTGAGACGCAGTCATATTTCAGGAATGTTTTCCTAAACTAACTTGTTTTGAATGTTTTCTGGTTTAGGGATTAGGCCAATATCTCACCCTGAAGAGTTTACCTGCTTCAGAGAGAACAATTGCTTGCCACTTGCATTTAGCTTGGTTCAATCATTTGTTTCCTACTGAACATGGATGGCCAGGTTTTCCAGTAGAGGTGGGAGTTTGAGAGCTGATGGGATTTTTATGATGCATTGTTTGTTTTGTCTTTTAATATTGCCTGAGGATGGGGCTCTTTTTTTTTCTTAATGATGACTAGTCAAAAGTCTGTCTATGCAACCTCTCGCACAATACCTCCTGTAGTGTCTTGCTATCTGTTGTAATTATCAAGTTAACTACATGCCAATAATAAAACACATTTTGTTTCATGATCATATTTGATCATTTTATTTAATTATCATAATTTGCCCTACAGCTTTATTCTTGCATGCCTTGCACACTTCACTTTCCACACTCTAGTCAGCTTGCTATCACTTAGTCTTTAACTAAGTCATGGTTTTCAAGATAAAAGTGTACCAGACTTGATGAGTTCATGAGTCTTCAACTTTGGGGATTAGAGGCAGGGCTGCTTGACAGTCTAAATGAGAGCGCTAACAGCTGTAACGTTGGCAGGTCCGCCCTAGGCATCGTCCTGCCGACAAGGTGGAGACAGCACTGAATTTATGTGTCGCATGAATGCTGAGGCTTCTTCTCACATCAAGCACTTCAAAGAGCAAGCTTTGAATGAGAGACCCCTGTGATCCTCATGCAACTTAAGCAAGGCATTCTTCAATCACTCTCTTTCAGGCTATGGCCTCCTGCTTTATTCTGGCTCTTTCATGATGTTCCTTTTGCTTTTTTATCTTGTTCTTGCATGCTTCCAATCCCAGACTGTCACTCAGTGGAGTTACCATACGTCCATTCAGTAGTGATTCTATACTGTCTCCTTGTGGAGGGCACTCTGGGATTGGATGCTCTGCTAGAAGGACTTTAATTGTTCAGCCTCTCATTTACAGTGTACAGTGGGGTGAATAATTCTTTGATCCCCTGATTAATGTTTAAGTTTGCTGACTTGCAAAAAAATGAACAGCCTCTAATAGGTAGTTTTATTTTCATGGAGAGAGCCAGAATATCAACCAAAAATCACGAAAAACACATGTTACGTAAAAGTTATAAATTGATTTGCAGTATAAATTGTGTTATAAATTATCATTGAGTGAAATAAGTATTTGATCCCCTACAACGCAGCCAGCTCATGTTGCACACAGATTACAGTCAATTACAGATACTCCTGATCTTGTGAAAAGCACACCTGTCCACAGAATCAGTTTCTTCCATTCCAACCTCTCCACCACCATGGGCAAGACTAAAGATCTGTCATAGGACATCAGGGACAGGATTGTAGATCTGCAAGAAGCTTGGTCAGAAACTTCTGCTGCGATTATTCGGAAATGTAAGAAATATAAAATGACTCCATGCAGTATCTTGCTCATGGGCTGAGGATGATCATGAGAAAGGTGAGAGATCAGCCCAGAACTACACAGGAGGAGCTTGTTAATGATCTGAAGGCAGTTGGGACCACAGTCACTTAGAGGTGGGCAATGTATCAATTTTATTGACTAATTCAAGTATACAGTTCAAGACGATGTGTTTTCATGAAAATTGATTTTATCACTTATTTTACACGCAAGCGCCAAAAGCGGATCTGTTGCGACGCTTCGTTCTACATGGTTAAATAGCAGTGTTTGTGCCCAAGAAAGGTCTTGCTACATTTAATTCTGAGGAGGGGAGGGGGAAATCGATTAAGATTCATTGTGAAAAATCGAGCTCTTTGGCAGAAATGCTGAGTATGACCCAAAGAATACCATCCCACAGTCACACATGGAGGTGGAAACATTATACCAAGGGATGTTTTTCTTCTAATGGTACAGGATGATTTCCCTGCATTGAGAGGCCAATTGATGTACCATAAAATCTTAGACGAGAATCTCCTTCCCTTAGCCAGAGCACTGAAGATGGGTCGTGTGGATGTGGATGGTCTTCCAGCATGACAGTGACCCAAAACATACTGCCAAGGTAACAAAGGAGTAGTTAAAGAAGAAGCACATCAAGGTCCTGGAGTCTCTGTAAAGAGGAGTGTGCCAAAATCCCTCCTGAGATGTGTACAACCTGGTGACTGACTATAGCTGCAGCTGGTAGCCTAGTGGTTAGGGCATTTGCCCTGCGATCGGAAAGTCGTGGGTTCGGTTCCCAAGACTGCTAGGCACCTCTGAGGGTACCCTGAGCAAGGTACCGTCCCCATACGCTACGCCCCAGGCGCTGTGTTCGTAGCTGCTCACTGCTTCACTTGGTGAATGGGTTAAATGCAGAGGAAGAATTTCGTGC
>JBBPDB010000140.1:15547294-15560812 GCA_037974465.1 Brachypetersius altus
ACTTGGTGAATGGGTTAAATGCAGAGGAAGAATTTCGTGCTGTTCACACTGTGTGCTGTGATGTGTTCACGTATGACCAGATTGTCACTTTCACTTAGAAACATCACTGCTGTACTTGCCAACAAGCGTTTCTCCACCCAGCACTAAGTCATGTTTTGCTTGGGTATCAAATACTTGTTCTCCCACCTAGGTGTCATTTATATATACGATGGACTGGATTTTTGTTCCATGCTTACCTACTGTACTTGATTTCCAGAATGATAAGGCGATTGTTCCGTTAGGGTTTCTACAAGGGGTCTGAAATTGTTCTCATGTGTCAGGGCCCTGCCCCCATCCCCCCTACATCAAATTTGGAGAGAGCAGCCAGGATCTCCATGCTTTGGCCCTCGGTGAGGGTTAATTCCAGAGCAAACACGTCACGGCCAGTCACTCTAAATAATGTGGAAATGCTGGAGACGCACCATGACGCCCTGACACCAGTGCTCTCCTGAGTGTTTGTGCCCGTGCAATCAGAGAGACTAATGTCATTATTATTTTGATTGCTATTAATTGGATTATTATGAATGTGCAGTGACAAGCTGTTTGGTCTGATTAGAAATCACTTCCCCGCGAAAGGCAGAACTAACAGCCCCGTGATCCGAGACTGTGCCTTTTCCAAATTTACCTCTCTCCTTCACTTCTTCTTTCTTTCCACCTCATCTCTCACTCCTCCTCCTGTACCTTTTCCCAAGTACTTCGCATTAGCATTCAGCTCGGCTTGCCGCAGCTGCTGGATGATGCTACATCTTGTTGACCCAAGCCAGTCTCCATAATTTGGCCAGTCCCTGATCAAAGTGATCATTGCTTTTTAAATAGAACGTCCGTCTCTCAGTGCAGATGCAGTATGCGTTACTGATGAAGAGAGAGATTGAAGAAAGAGCTATTTATACTCATCTGATTGATTTGATTATGGTGCAATACATTTATTGTTTTACCATTGCGCTCTCTCTCTCTCTCTCTCTCTCTCTCTCTCTCTCCCTCTCTTGTCTGTTCTGCAGTGCTGATTCGATGATTGACAGTTTTCTCTTGCTTAGCTACACAGATCTATAAGGCACAAGAGACTCTATGACACTGACATTAAATACAACACAGCCTGGGGCCCCTATATATACATCCATACACATGAACCTTTTCAAAGACCTGCTTGAGAGCCTATATTGCAATATCCAATCCACAAAATGTACTTTCATGCTAATATGTAAGACCACAGTCGCACCTGTCATCATGAAAGGTGTTAACTGGGTCCCATCTGTCTGATCCAATCACTCAACTCACCTTCATAGGTACTCAAGGACTCCTATGACCACAAAACATCTGTAGTGTGAAATCTAAAGCATCCTCATACATTCCTAACAGCATCGAAAGACCAGTTTATCAAGGCAAAGAGAGCACAGACAAATGCAACTGCTTCTGCATCATATGTCTTTGTCTATTTGTTTTTATCCATGTCCCATTTGTAACACTCGCAAACAAGGACAGGCACATTTTTGTCTGTCAGCAAACACAGCAAGAGACTGACACAGTATATGTCCTCTGTGCCTTTTCTCCAGTCATAAACTCCAACTATAAGTGGTCACTGATGACACTTTAACACTTAAATGCAAGGTTTAAATGGCTATACATTGTGTACTTGTGATCAGGCCTCTTGACAGCACCAAGTATGAATAGGGCTACATTAGTAAATGGTTTATATTGGTTGCTGACTGTCATTATATGGAGTTGCCTGTTTATTAGATATCCCAATATTAGTGTGTTTACTTCCTCAGGGCTTTCATACAGGGAAATTCTGTGTCTATGGATTGTACAAGATGACATGCAGGAATATTGCACCATGCGGATATGTGGATTACCTGTGTTTGCACACTGGACAGCTGCGCAGTCTTATAGCAAAAAGCCCATTCCATCTCATCCATGCCTGAAAGGAATGAGATTCAAGGACTGTGGAGACCAATGAAGCAATGAAAAATTAATGCACCTGGAACCATTAGGTGACAGAACGGATCAAATTACATTGCTTGTGTGCCTTGTGCGAGTGACATAATTGGGCTGACTGGGATGTAACACTGAAGCAGTAGTATGTTCTTGGATCTGCTGTTTCGATTGATCTGACTACAGAACACACGAATGCATATCTTAAACACTCTACCCTTAGCTATTAATGTGTAAAAATCCTTTACAGATTAATAAATCTGACAGTTATTCTCATTCCCTGAGTTGTATTTAAAATATACAAAGCAGTAATGACTATTGTCAGAACAAACTTGTGTCACCAGAGTCTGTTTTTTAATCTTTTTGGAAAAAAGACATGCTTGTTTTTGTAGGTGAACATAAAAATAAATACATTTTTGGAGTGCTGACTAAAAGCCTTCATAGAGCACAAAAAATGTCCTTGCAGTTATAATGTTAGCTTTTAGTATTTTAGTATTAGGGCTTTATTTCTTTTATTTGCACAGAAGAGGTTAGTTAGATGGCAAAAAAGAATGAGTGCTTGTTGCATATTTGGTCAGACATCTGGCATACTTCAGCTTTTTCATCTGGCATAATTCCACCGCTTTACTGAACATTGCATTTTATGTCCATATTGTGAAGCTGTACCACACAGACAGTGTGTCCATCAGGGTCTGAGTGAACTTACATCATGCAGATGTTCTTCATTGGTATCAAGCATACACCAGAAATAACCTTTGGTGCCAATTTACCGTCATCTGGATGTTCTACCAAACAAAATGGCTCCAAAGAATCATGTAGCTTTGGCCAAATTCTGTAAGCCCTAAAAATTAATAACGGAATGATACTGAATTTTTAATGCATGAGAATGTATTTTCAGGTATTGATATTTATCTCTCTTTAATTATCCTCACCATGTCTTGCCTGTGCAGATGTTACAGAATACTGCCATCCCACACTTCTAATGCAAGTAACATCCATCCCATATTGAACAAAGTGAATGTTCCTGTGCATTCAGAAAGAGCTCTTCAGCAGGTGAGTCGAGGCTGAGTGGTGTGTCTCTGCAG
Source organism: Brachypetersius altus (assembly GCA_037974465.1). Classification (NCBI taxonomy): domain Eukaryota; kingdom Metazoa; phylum Chordata; class Actinopteri; order Characiformes; family Alestidae; genus Brachypetersius; species Brachypetersius altus. The sequence continues at coordinate 15,550,348 of JBBPDB010000140.1, forward strand.
TAATGAGAAGTCCTGTGGGCTTGCTCATGTTTCATTATTAAACTCATTACAGCTCGTGCACAATATTGTGTAGCTACTGATTAGCCTCAGAAATGAAAAAATGGAGACTGGCTGAAATGCAGTAGGTTTCTTTTCTCTTCTTAATACAACAGTGAACAATAGCGCCCCATCCTGTACACTTCTCCTTGAATGTCCTTTTCCTCCACCCTCCCTCCATCATGCACAAGCCTCAGACTCTGCTGATTAATCGTTGGACTAGCCCTTTCATTTCTTTCCTCTATTTTTCTCCCTTCTTTGAAGAATGGACTGTGAGAGAAAGAGCCATCAGGATAAGCCCTTCTCACAGAAGTGCTACGATTGCCCACCCAAGTGAAGCAGCAGCCCCTATTTATTCATGATTGCATTGATCCTGTAGTGGTTCCAGAACATGACGTTGTAATATTTCAAAAGCAACAGGAGTAGAACATCCGCACGAGCCTCTGGCCACTACCTGGAGATTTTATTACATGTTTGTGTGACTCGGAGGAGGCGAATAATCACATGCAGATGGAGGGGAAAAACGAGAAGAGAGGAAAAAGTGGAGCATGTGGAGCCATTACACACAAATTCATGCTTGAGTGTGACAGTGGAGCTGTGACCTAGTTCTTTAAAGGATGGGGATGTATGCATGCATTAATGTGTGTGCGAGTGTATATTTCCTGTACATATGAATTAATACAACACTAGTTTCCCAGAGTCATCCTTTTGATCATGTCATCTGTTAAATGAATGATAGCAATAAATGATGCAAGAGCTACTGACTTCAAGGGGCTAGTCACAAATTGTTGGCTGTTGAAAGTAATTTAAAGGAAAGCTATTCACGCAAAGTGATTTCGAAGCACGCATGGAATAAACCGTGGAATGAGCTTCAGAAAGCTCAAAGCACGACATTAGCTGCAAGCCACCCAGCATGGCATTTTCTTCTTTTTCCCTCAGCACACAGGCGTTGCTGTTTTGTTGAATTGTCTGTTCGGTAAACTAGAATAAATGAGTAAAGTTTCGATTCAATTTAAAATGCAAATTCCAAACCACCCATCTGGTTTAAGCATCCATAAATAGTTCGAGGAACATTTGTACTGTTGTTGACATGGTCCCCTAATCACCATCAACACTGGAAAAGTTCCATATAGAAGAAGAATAGAGCTTTTCTGATACAGAACACTGCAATGAGCAGAGTTTGGGATTGAGGTAGGCTAAATAATGTAACACTAACATTACACAGGTGCGCCCATCGCTCTGTAACTTTAATCACTTTCTGCCGAGATAAGGCTTCAGGGCCATCCATTGAACCTTAGAGGGGAAGGTGCTCAGAGTAAAAAAGTACAGGGGTTTAAGTATAGAAACAAACCCTATTCAAAAAGAACAATATCACAGCAAATCACATTGTGATCAACCATTAGGCCATTTAAAAATGTAGTGTTGTAATTATTTCAAGATACCATTATCTAACCTTTTCATATCAGTTACACATATACAAATGTCAAAATAACTTGATAGATTACACTAATTTACCACATTCAAACTGAATTGCTTTCACTGGAGCCATTGCATAGTTCTGATTAGTTCTGATCTTGATTATCTTAGCAGCCAATAAAGCATGATTGTGGGAAAACATAACTGACAACTATTTCAACAAATGGAGCAAAACATAGAGAAAAAACTTCCACCAAATACTGCCACTCTTTTTTGCACAAACATGTTAAAATACCTGTCAGCTGTTTCTGCAGCTTTGATTAGCTTACTTAACATACTAAAAGTAATTAATATGTTATTCCTTTTCCAGTGAATTTGGATGGTTCAGACTAATTTTAAGCATGGCTGTCAAAATTATACAGGGTGCAATTGTTTACAGAAGTATATTTGTATACACAGCATATTATTTCAAACTACATCATATTACCAAGTAACAGAAAACGATTCCCCTTTGAGCAGTGCCATTGGTATGTATGTTTAGCAGATGGTGAAGTTTACCACATTTGTTAATCCACATTGATCCATTTTTAAAATTTTATTTTCATATCCTGTCTGGAACTTGTGGCATTCTAGCTGAGTATATTAAAAATGGGTGGTGGAGGATACTTGCTTCGAATCCTACCTCGCCACTGGGTCCCTAAGCAAGACCCTTAACGCTCCAGGGAGACTGTCCCCTGTAGTTAGAGAATGGAAGTCGCCTTGGATAAAAGCGTCTGATAAATGCCGTAAATGTAAATGTCTTACACTTGACAATATATTGTAAAACTATTTACATACTTTCAGTTTTGATGCACAGGTGCACTGGTTTAAGTAGTGGAACAGTAATTGCACCTTAGACTGTGCAGGAATGTAACAGGGCTGAGGTGACAACCCTGGACGTAAACAAAATAAAAACCATCAAAATGAAAAGGTCAGCATCATGCTCCAAAACGTGTACACTGAAACGGTGACGTTAATAAGATAATTAGGATAATTAAGTTACTGGTTCTTTTTTTCATGGTTTCCAGTGAAGGATGTAACTTTCATCAATTCTTCTGTCAGTTTTATGGGACTGTATTAAAATCATTTCACGGTTTAGTTATTAAGGCATAGTTTCAGACAAAGCTTTAAGAGTGTAAAGCATTGCTGTGCAGCCCTTATTTGACAGTTAATCCACTTCATAATGAGTGAGTCACACTTCGTTCTCTTAATGTTGGCACAAGAATCAGGCCAAAGTACTTCAGTGACTTTTGACTCTTGTCTGACAGATGACACAGAGACTTGTTGGTTTCGAGTCGCCGTGACATTGTGTAATATATGCACAGTATGTGGAAGATGCTCTTTGCCCTCCTGTTATTGGTTTCACAGCCTGGCTTGATAGCGATTGGACTGAAGGCGTGTTCTCGCTGGCATGCTATGCTCCAGATCATACACCTCTGTGTAGAAGTCAATGAGGATGTGGAAGGACTCCTAATGCACCTAACCGAGTGTGAAGGATGGCTTGCTCCTGCTTATACTGCCAGAGCACTGCCCCTCCCTCTATAACTGAGTGCAGCCTGGATTAATGAACCAGCATGATTGCAAAAGGTCATTTGTAGCCCGGGCTGTTAGCTAATTCAGCTAATTGTTACGATTTATTTTTATTTCAGTGGCATGGCTATACAGCCACTCATAATAAGCCAAAAGAGCCATTTGTTGGGCTGTTGTTTTAATGCAATTATAGGTTATTATGCACTTAAGGCTCCATCTGTGCAGTCGCTGTGCGTGTTTGTGAGCTGAGAGGGAGCGTGTGGAACCCTCTGCAACTGTGTAGCATGTTTTCACACACTCGAGGCCTTTCGCTGCTGTGAGATGAGTTTTAGTTTCTTAATGTTCACATTACAAGCCTTATTGTTCAATTAGGATTTTAAAGTGGCCCATATCTGTCATCACTTCTTACACAAAGCACCTGCATGCACTCATTTTTTTAACTGTGACTTCATTTCCTTTTCTGAACACTGGGATATTCCAGCATTCAGAGACTCTGTATACAGCAATGTTAAATAGACACTGTAAAGTTATAATGTGACATTTCCCCCGATGACACCTTACATTACATTCCATCCACCATGTGGATTAAAAGTACAGCCTAATACAAATTCAGCAACAGCATGTCAAAAATAATGACGTCCCAACTCACAAGTGTCAAAAGTGTCAGACCTTCCGAATACACATATGTTTGCTAAACAAAATGATGGGTACTTGAAGTTAAAGGCCCCAAAATATAACATACTCTATATAAAAATATAAACATACTCTATATAAAAATGCAGTTTTGTTTAACAGCCAGCACGAAAGCAAATTTAGACGCTCGGTTAAAATGTTTACTGAAAGATTCAGTATAATACTGAAACATACAACACCTTCACTTGGTGAATGGATTAAATACAGAGAAAGATTTTCACCTTGTTCATACTGTGTGCTGTGGTGTGTTCACACATGACTATAAGGGGCCACTTTACTTCACTTTTATGACTTTTTAAACTGAACATCTTTTAAAGTCTTAATGTCTATATGTATATAATTGTATATATGAAGTATTACCTGTTAGCTTGATGCTTAACTTAATATGGGTGCTAGCACAAATTAGCAGTGAATAAATTAAAGCTGCTTATGAAGTACAGGCTTCTAAATTAAGCACTGTTATCATGAAGGGAATGTCAGCATCATTATAATTTATGTGTATTGGTTTGTTTCATCGTGTATCATTGTATATTGAAACCTGAGTCTACACTGAGAACCTCATTTTCAATGTAACTGAATATCACAGGGGATGACCATAGAAGGATAAATTATGCAATAGACTTGAGGTATAATAAATCCTACTGATAAGCAGAAAAAGAGAATAATAATAAGATAATTAGATTGGGAGGAAAATAATTAAATGAAATTAAACTAGTTAACAATTATAAGTCAGGCCTAAAATAGATATTGCACATAATGACAGCATTTATCCATATGTGATATTGCACATCGATATCTGTCATTTTAATATCTACACATGTCTACTTTACTTGCACCTCTTTCTTACGCCCCCATGCTGAGAAAACACTATGCAAAGACAAATGGATCAATGGCAAATGGATTTACGAACTGAGATGACCTCAACGGTAACATCACTAATGACATGTTGCACAGCTGTTTCACCCGGCACCAAGGTGCTAATTATCATTAAGGAAGACGATGACCTCAGAATGACCTCAGAATGAGCCTTCACAGTGAAGAGTTTTTTTAATGACCAGACCCAGCACCAGAACTAAATAATGAGCCGATCATCCAAAAACCAAGAAGGGGTCATGTTAGGGGACGGAGTGGTTTCACAATTATCTAGCAGAACACCCAGGAACAGTTTTTGGTCCCCAAAAAGTATTTTTTGGACCTTGTTTTCTGAGAGAGTAACAAAAAGTCTTCTATAGACCAACTTTCTGATTTATTCTCCTACAACATACAGGCTTCCCTCCAAAATACAGCGAGTACAAAGTGAAACATGCAAAACCCTCTAATATAAAAAGCCCTGTAATCTGAACATAACCTTAAGGTTTCTGCACTGGTAGTCTTCATGGACCTGCTTTTTGCTCAACAGATAAGAACATATCCAAGTGCACAAGTGAACACGCACCACCCTCCACACACACACACACACACACACACACTTGTGCTCACACACGTATGCATAGTTTAAATCCCAGTAAGTGCTTTCATCATTTTGTCCCTTCACTGCTTACTGCCGTGCTTCAGCATGATATCAAAGCGAGAGCACAGAGCCGGCTTCCAGCTGTGCTTGACAGATGTTCAGCAGTGTTGCCAGTGGACTCACAGCACTGAACTGCAACAACCACATGAAATCTAAATGATTGTTTTTTTTTCTGAAAATAACCTAAATTGTAGTTGATCAGTACAACATCTCAAACAGACCTTTTACATGTTTTCTGGCACAGTTTGACATATCTTTAAAAACATGACAAAGTAAAAAAGTAGGAGTTATTTTGAAGCCTGAGTTTTTGAGCTAACAGTATGTCATGAGAGAAGCTGCATAAGTGACTCTATTTGAAATTAATCAACAACTCAGCATGCAAGACAAGTGAGCTTTGAATTAAGAAATGCAGACTGCATGATGCTCACTTCTGATTCTAGCCTCACTTCACACAAGTCTGTCCCAAATGCATATGTTTAAATATAGCAATTTTCAGGTGTGTGTATATATAAGCAACATTAAAGAGGCAAAATTTGGATACTAGACATGGCTGATCAGCTGTATTGGGGAATATATGTACTTTTTTGTAGAGAGGAGTTCTGTGTTATTCATCTGGCCCACAAACCCTAACTAATGTTGAAAACTTGAAGGACCTCATTTGTAATGACATGTTTCTCTAGATTTTTCTCTAGATGTTCTCGGTCTTCTAAGTCCCCCACTACCAGATCTGTCCTGAATAAAACACCACACATTGTCAGTTTTAGCTCATGAACAAAATCCTGACCAGTGGTTCAGTTTGTGGGATTTTTTGTGAACCGAAGTGACTGTAGATCTATTCGGCTGATAATTGGTCAACATTGTATTTCATGTCCGAGAACTGGCCTCTACCCCCACACTACAGGAGACTGATGGCACCAATTGGACTGGGAGAAGATCGAAGAAGTGAAGATTGGATTATAGACCCCCCCACCACGGGATAATCTGAGAAGATAATAGTTCAAGATTGCCCTGATATGAGGAGACTTTTTGCTATTTTCAGAAGGAGCAAATCAGCTTCAAAATTGTCTTGGTTATCCTGTAAAATGGGCTGAGGGTTAACACCACAAAGACTGAAATGTCAGTATCCATGTGTGTGTATGTATGTGAAGAACACTTCTCAAACATGAGTGATACTTAGCTTTCTGAAAGTATAGAGCATTCAGATTGTTGTAGCTGCAGTGGTGGTTATAGCACAGTGGAGCTAAATGCATGTTTGCTGTGGAAAGCACATAGCAAACAGCGAGAAGAGCCCCTTGCTTGACTCCCTCTCAGCTCTCTGGCTCCCTGCAAAAGCACACAGCCAGAGCCCAAGCACTAAGTGTAGCATCTATTAACATTAGAGCACCTGCACATGTTGCTTTCAGCCTCTGTGTGTGTGTGTGTGTGTGTGTCTGTGTGTCTGTGTATATGAATATTCAACATCCTTAAATTTAGCCAGGCACCATAGAAAAACAGGGAATTTGGAATAAAGGATGAAAATTCAGCTGACTACACAGCAAGCACATGTGACTTAATGCTGCATGATCACACACATGCAGATTTCACAGGACACAGCTGTTCATACAGCAAGTGGTTTTCTCTGCATACCGAGTGTGTGTGAGAGAAAGAGAGCAGCTGTATATGTGGACAGAGATGAAAGTATTGAGTATGATGTGAGCTGTGCAGTGAGAGACTGTCTATGCGTTTGACTAACTGTGCTGTGCTTATGGACCCAGGCCTGCCACATACTGTATCATATTTTTATGATACACTATGTTTATTTGTTCAAAGGTAGCTAAATAAACACAAACAACAGCAGCACATTAGAGATGTATGTGATTTAATCAAAAATTTCAGTATACAGTAATCCCCTGCTTTTCATGGGGGGATTTAAAAAAAAAAAAAAAAAAGCCTATAAATGCATATTTTAATATGTTTCCAAAACACTTTAATGTCGTTTTCAATCAGTTGAATGCATTACCTTTAAAGAAAATGTTCTCCTCACTGTTCCTCAGTTCTCTCTGAGATCAGTGTGTGGGGGTTCTTATCCAGACCTCTATCCTCCTACAGTTTATTTTATATATAATCCTATAATGCAGGCGTCATATCCACAGTATGAGAAACATATTGTGACATACTAAAACGTTATGTAGTATGACTGATAAATATAATTTAATACCAAACAAAAATAATTGTTCATACCAAAAAAATAGCTTCTTTAAGTTCTTTCCATTGAATGTTGGTCTTAGTGGAAATACAGTAGTTAGGTACAACTACTTTAGTTATGTTAAGTACTAACATTTATTGGCTACTTTATCAGGTACAACTACAATATGGATGCACTTTGTAGGGTTACAATTACTGATTGTGGCCCATCTGTTTCCTGACTGTTAATAAAACCAACACAAGAACATTTCGAATATGAAATCTAGTAAATAATGCTGTTTTCTTCAATGCAGTGATTTTGCTTTTGTTTGTTCTAGGCAGCCACTGCCCACAATACGAAAGTCAATTCCACTGTCACTGTTTACTCCTGCACGTATATAAATGTGCCCTTAAAAGCAAGAATATTATTGGTGCTTACAGTCATCATTTACACGCAAGACTGCACAGATATTACTCTGGGGGAGGCAGCTTGTTTCGTTTTTTTCCACATTCCAGATATTCTGTTAGATATACTTTCCCGCTCTCTGAGGTATGGTCACAATACTATACACTCAATACACTCAATACACACACACACACACACACACACATAAAGCCCCATTCCAACCTAGACTCTGGAGCCAAGAGATGGAACTCAAATTGCCCCATAGAGAGGAGAGCGAGAAGAAAGAGACTGAGGAGAGGAGGAGGAGAGAGATTTTCCCTAGGGCCCATCCTTGGCTTTATCTGTTATTATTCATCTCCCTCTCTGCTTGCTGTGAGGGCTTAGGGCAGCCATAGAAAGAGGCGTGGGAAGAGGCCAGAGCTTATCTTTTCTCTGTGCTTGGAAAGGAATCATATCACACCCTTCACCTGTGCGGTACGGAGGAGGAACGAGAGCATTTAATACAGGTGGTGTGAGGATACAGTGTGTGTTTTGCGGGGTGTTCTTTCGAGTGAGGCGAATTAATGTTCACAGCAATTCCCACAGCAGATAGTGGGTTTAAAATTGTTCCAACAGTCACTGTTTTTCATTCGGATGACATTTTGGCTCAAAAGCCGCTGTTAAAACCATGGGATAGGACCCTCCTGTGGGAAATCACCTTACATACTCTCCATTGTCCCATCCTTCACACACACTCCCTAGTAGACTACTTGAATATGAAGAATGCGAATCCATCATCATGTATCTTCTCTGTATGTTTTATTCCATTACAGTCTTCTATATAAGATCACGACAGTTACCTAAATCTGTTCCTCTTTAATTTGCAATGTATCATGTATGTAAAAGTACACACAGATCAGCCAATAAAATCTCTGGCAGATGAAGTGAATACCATTTATTATCTCATTATAATGGCACCTGTCAAGAGGTGGGATATATAAAGCACAAGGTCTAGAACTTGATGTGTTAGATGTTGGAAAATGTGCAAGAATAAGGATCTGATCAAGGCCAAATTTTACGTCATGTGGACGTGTAAATCGACCGTAGTAGAGGAGTAGAGTTTTCTCTATTGAACAGAAATCTGGAAATTTCATCCATGGCTGATTCCAGTTTTCACTCAATAATTTTTTCACTTGTGGGATGATGATGGCATCTGCAACAGATTTGCATATGAGTGAATGCGTGTGCAAGCAAGTGTGCATGTGTCAGTGGATATTTATATGCAGAAGAACACTCCAGGTCAGATTGTTTTGTTGATTAAGTGAAAATGGTGAAAATAAACTTAAATATAAAATTGTATGCACTATTTTTCCAATAATTATGCATTGAAATGTGTAGAGGATTCTGTAGTACTTAAATGTAGTACTTGTCCACAATTTTGAATTTCACTGTCTGTATATTATCACAAGGCTTGGTGACAGTAAGCATATACTTTGGCTTAGTTTAGTTTTGATTGTTTTTAACCACATTACCAAAGTTGGCTGAATTCGTTTCTGAAGAGTACAATATGTTATAGCACAGTACATACATGGACATTAGGTGAATGGTGAACATACGTGCAGGGTGTGAGGAGGGGTCTAAAGGCTGGGAAAGCTGTTTGTGAATCATATAGTCTTGGTGGACGGTGACCTGTAGTGCCTCCCAGAGGGAAAGAGCTGGAAGAGGTGATGAGCATGATGTGAGTGGTCAGGGGTGTTATTCTGTGCTGAGTATATAAACATGGAGGTAGAGGGTTCCTTATAATTTTGCACATATTGTTGACTGCTGTAGTTTTTCCATAATTGTCTGTCTGTACTGTCTGTACTGCCTTACCACACTGTTACTGATCATGTGATGAAACTCAGAGACGGCGTAATAAACAAAATGATGCTTGATCCGATATTTTTTTTTATCTGGCTATGGAAGTAAAGTCATTGCTGAGCATTTTGCAATTATGAGTTCAGTGTTAATTTCCCACTTCAGCTCATTGCTAATCTATATTCTGAGAAATTGAAAAGAGTCCATGGTGGTGGTGAGGTCTCCATTTGTTTGTATGGGTACACTGGGATTCAACAGGCATGCAAGTCATAATGAGTTCTTGGGGTTTAGTTGTATTGAGCAGGAGGTCATTGTCTGCACATTAAGTGACAGCTTTTCCATCACAATACAGGCCTGGCCATCATCATGTTGGAGATGAGGTCTACAGTTGTCATTTGCATATTTTAATATTTTCACAGAATTGTTTATGGCTGTATTTTTGGTGGTGCAGAGTGAAAAGAGCCAGGGGGAGCCCTGAGGAACACCTATACTGACTGTAGAGGCGTGAGGGATTCTAATACCCCAGCATTTGTACATAGCATAATTCTAATTCATAAAAAGTATTTCTGCAGTTTTTATTTTGTTGCGATTCGACTACTTTAGTTTGTTTTTGTCTCTTTGTGTGTATACAGTCATGACATAAACAATTTCCTCTGGCATTGTCACGGTGGCGGGGGCTAAGCCCCTGGGACCGAGAGCTCACATGAAAAGGACTGCAGGCAGGAACCCAGAACTCCATGTTGATGTGTTTATTTAAACGTGGCAAACAAAAGGAGCTTGAGGGCTCAAAACAAGGACTCAGAATGCAGAGACGTGAAGGACAGGGCAAAAACACA
>JBBPDB010000140.1:15560912-15573291 GCA_037974465.1 Brachypetersius altus
CTGATCATTATATCTATGCCACAGTGTGGCCTGTCTGACTTTGCACTGAAAATATTGAAACAGTTCTTGATTGGTGCCTGCAGTTTAATAAAAAAATGCATGCAAGTCCATTGCAAATCTAATATCATTCAAAAATCATTCAAAAAGTTTATGTGACTGAAAAAAACTGAAAACAGATCTTAAATCAGCAAGAAAAACTAGTTTAGAAAAGTGTGTTGTGGCTTCTGATGATTACAAAAAAAAAATGTTGACCTGTGTTATATACCTTCATCTTCTGTGGCCTGTTTCAAAGGAAGTGCTGGTTCCAGTGGAGCTAGATTAATGTTCATGTCCAAGAGTCTGGTAAAGAGTTTAAGATGGAGTCTTAAATATGGCATCTGCAACAGATTTGCATATGAGTGAGTGCATGTGCAAGCAAGTATGTATATGTCATAGTCTAAAGTCTGTGTGTGAAGGTGTTGATGATTCCAGGTGTTGCAAAAGTCAGATTTTACTGAGTGCATCCTCAACAGACCAGTTTATTTTAAAGGTAAATTGTCCATTAGTGGGGAGAAGTAGAATTTCAAGTACCTTCATGGCCACAGGAAGTACCTTCATGGCCACAGATGTTGAGGCAATTGGTTTGAAGTTGCTGAAGCAGATGATCTTTGAGGACTGTGGCACAGGAAAAAAAATAGATGTTAAGGCACAGCAAAGCAGGACCAGTCCTATTTGGCTAAATGAGTGTATTATAATACAACTCTAAGACTTTACCAGTGCATACCCGTGCATAGTTTACTGGTGAAAGAAAGTCTCAGAGTTGTATCAAAATGAAAAGTGTGTCACAATTATTTAGCTCCAGCTCAAATCACCAAACTTTGGCTAATCGGCATGCACAGGGTTACATCACAAGTGATTTAGATGTGGTTTACCTCACTTGTGCTTCTCTACTGTGGGTAATTAATTATCACCCAGCCTAGTTATGACAGTTTCCCCACTTCTAACCCCCAACCACGTCAATTAACACACCTTCATGGTTGTCTTCCCAACACCCAATTACATGGGCTTGAAATAGACATCCTTAAAAGAAGTTAATTCTATGCCCATTCTGAGTTTTAAGGGACAGTAGGATAATTGCTTGTTGAATGGTGCTGTGCTTGGGAGCAGCCTCATGTAAGGTTATGTGGAGTAAGATAACATTATAGTGGTGAAAGACTGGGATGTATCTGCTCGACAGTATGGCTGGGTTCGATTCAGCAGTGTCTCCTGTTCTAAAAGCACAATGGCTGTGGTTATTATGCGGCCACTGTCTGCTCTCTAAGCTGGCTTTCATTCTTTGCCATTGTCTCTGCTTCATTGTGCATGGGTGAAAGAAACAGAAATTAGTGCCTTAAACTGCTCCGTGTCATCCTAGAGTGATTTACAGCACTGTTTGCTGCTGCTCTTGCCAACGTCTTATGAATTGTGTCACAACTATACATTCATTCACTATAACATATTCATAGTCCCACACATTCGATATTGCCAGTCTTGTGAATGATGTCCTGACTAGAACCACTGACTATGACATATTCATTGTCTGTAATATTAGATTGGCTCTGTACAAATGTCAGTGTAGAACATGGAGAGTACTGTAACCTGCGGCAAATGAGGTTAATAAGAGAAATGTTTTGCAATGGAAAGAAAACAAAATACATTTTTTAAATCGGAGTTATATCTCTGTAAATAGCCTTTAGTGAAATTCAATAACCAACCCTTGACATTGAGCTGGTCCGAATGAATGGGAAGGGAAAGATGTGCACAAATATGTGTGTGTTTTGTTTTCCAACATTTTGAGGGCAAAAATATACTGGCTGTATGAAAACCAGAGAAAAACAGGTATTCCGTAAAGATGAATAAAGTTACAGTTAGATTTTAGACTTAGAACATGTTACATAAAGGACTGATATATAAAACATGAAATATGGGAATACCTGCTTATTCTGTGTTTCTGCTAAAATGATGTGTATTATTAGGGAATTTGTTCCCCTTTTGCTGCAGAAACACTCTGTACTCGTCTGGGAGGACATTACACTACATGTGTATTGCAGCAGGGTTTGGTTTGAGTGCGTGTAAATGCCACTCCAAGTCCTCCTAAACATATTGGATGGAGCTCTATCATTCCAGAGAACACAGTCTTATAGCCCTCTAGACTCATGTGTGGCTGCCCCCCGTTCTATTGGTAGTGCTTTTTGTGCCACTAAAGCACTTTAAACTGAGATTAGAAGGAGTGCATAAATATGGACGTATAGTGAACGAATGTGTTAGGCCCCACATCCTGTAAAAGTATAATAACAAGTATAAGAGAAGAATAGACAGCCAGACACACATACAGACACAGAGGAATACAAGCAAGCAGGCATCAGACAATTTTGAGAAGACAAAATTGAGAAGAGAACAGAGGAAAGAGAGAGCGGGAGAAAGAGCGATACTGGTATTCAGACAGAATGCAATACACAGACGTTCAGGCTGCCTGCTAAAGTGAGGGAAGTAGGTCACAGGCGGAGAGAGAGAGAGAGAGAGAGAGAGAGAGAGAGAGAGCCAGAAGACGTTTGAGAGTTGTCTCTGAGCTAGAGGAGAGTACGGGGGGATGGGTGAACCCTTTTGATGCCTCTGCCACTTCTCTCTTCTCACTAATCTCCATTTTCATCGTTGCCTGCCAGTGACTGAGGTGTGATGCCGTGTGACAGTGAGAGGTGCAGACGAGTGGCACTTGAAGGAATGCTGAGAGACAATGACTGACAGCAACCTCTTCTAAATTACATACACATCAGACACTGTGTTATTCAAGCCGTGAGATGTGACAGCATTGCTCAACTTCCTATGCCTTATTTATCTCTCTCTCTCTCACACACACACACACACATTATTTAGTACTTATATGCACACATACTAAGTACTTAATAATGGGCAAAGGCACACCTCTGTTACTATGAGCTTTAAGTTGTCAGTCTGCACATGATGGAGCGTTCCCTGTTCTCCGGCTGTTGGCTAGCAATGTGCACTAACAGGCTGTGCTCTATTTGCTGATCCCCTTCGCTTCTGTCAGCAATCATCCAGCTCTCTCGAGCCATTGGAGATTCTGCTCAGCCAGCTAGTGAAAAGAGCAGTTATAAGCACCATGCTCTAGATGGGGTTATGAAATGCTTAAAGTTTTGAGGGAAGACTTCGCCTGAAACTCCCTTAGCCTCCTGTTTAACTTCTTATCTGCACTACTGAGCTGACAGTGTACACCTATCTTGTACCTTACCTTGTGGTGAAGACCACCTTTCTGATATCAAAGACAAGTCCAAGAATATGACTAATTGAGATCGAGTCAGAGACAAATCTAAGTCCAAATGAAAGTGAGAGTGCGTTGTATTCAAGACAAAAACTCAATAGCCTATCTGCTTCGGTCTTAATGAAATGAATCAATTATTTTTTAGGTTTTTTTTATTTCAATTATTTTTTAGCATTAAAATCTTCAGAGGTCTTTCCCTGACAGAAATCTAACTAATTGAAATAAACCAAATGAACTGTTTAACACAATGATGGCACCCACCTGACATCATGAACCACTCCTATTCAATTAAACTCCTCCTATCTTAAAAGGCCAATAGCAGAAAATGCAGTCTAATCCCAAGAATGTCCATCAGTTCATTGCCATTCAAGCAGATTTCAAAACTTGCTTTAAAAACTACTAAAATATTCAGCCTTGCTTTTGCAATGTTTTTGCAATAATCAGGAGACATGTAGAGCAGGAAGAGTGACACAAGTTCTCAAAATATCCAGACACATGCAGATTGATTGGGGTTGTGCTGGAGTTTGGGGGACTGTCATAATGGTATGATGGGAATAGTATGATTGTATTTCTCCTGAAACCATGGTATGGTGGTGATGTGGTTATCCTTGCAGCCCTGGGTGGGAATGAGATGAAGAAACGTTTAGAGGGGAATTGTCAGGGTAGTTTATCACATGGATTTCATGAATATTTAATACTGGACTGCGATGGAGAGGACATAGTATACACTGGAAAGACCACATGGGAGGAGCCAGAGTATCAGTGGGTGGACACAAGGTGATGAGTTAATATATCTAAGGACAGATACAGTGCTGTGAACAAGTCTTAGGAACCTGAGAAAAGTATGTTTAAAAGCTGTTTACTACTGGGCTGTAGTGTTAAGTTATTGCAAAAACACATTACAACAGATATAGTCAACATTATTGCATTAAATGGTGGTTTTATGTGGCAAAGTGTTCGCTTAACCATTTCCAGACCTCTTTGCTCATGGAAGCCCAGTTTTACCTGCAGCCCCATCAAATACCTGGTTTGGCTCGTTTTACTTCAGTAGATTAAATGAGGTGTGCTGATTATGGAATTTTATTCATTCACTCGATGACTGGAGGCACTGAGCAGAAACCTAGATCCAAACCTGTGTTCTTCTAACCAGCTCACAAAATATTGACTCCTTTGGAAAAATACTCTTTTTTTTTAATACTTTTTACAGCTTGTATGTTTGTTTGCAATTATTGTAATATTCAGATGTTTTTGCCGGCAGAAAGAAGCCCACTGCTGATATAAATGACTTCAAACAATTTGCACAGGTGCCTAAGATTTCTGCACACTACTTTATATTTATATATTTAGCAAGCGACTTTTGGACTGCTCTTTTGTGTTCGTGTTTATAAATCTTAGTCTATGTCTGGTCTGTTGTTTTTCTGGGGAAAGGGATGTTGAACATCCCCAAAAAAAGCATTTAGATTTTTATCAGATTATAACACAGGACTTCATGCTCACTCTTGACACAAACCAAAGGTGCTGAAGCTCTGCATGGGCAATCAAGACAAGCACAAACAGAGCATATCAAAAATTGTGGGACAGTTGCTGGAGAGATGGGCCAAATTAGCAGAACAACACACACTGCTTTCCAAAGTGAGTTTTGGAGTCACTTAGAGATAGAGGGGGTGGGATGACTCACTCTAGCAGATGACTGAGCACAACTCAGGCTTACTGGGGATATGGGTCTGTAGTCAGCCTCACACAGGGTCAACTGCTACTCTACACAAATGAAAGTGTGATTTGATCTACTATCTACTCCCTTAACAAGGGTTTGGAAGCCATGTAATGGGCTATCGTGTGTTTTACTATGCTGTAAAAAATATGTTACATAATTTCTTAATATAAAATGCCCTTCCTGTTGGTCTAGTTTCTTATAGTTTGTCTAGGTTCTATAATAATGCGAGTATACTTAACAGTACCAATGCAAAAGTTGGCACACAGTGGACATGTTCTGGTATGGGGAGCAGTCAGTGACTGGTGGATTTGTTTGCAACAGTGAGCTGGAGAAATGAGATTTTGTACACATCAGGAGTTTTTTGTTCTTAGAATCTCAATTCTAATCTTCAGTTATATGCAGAAGTGTGGGGACATGTGGTAAAATTACAGAATTATATTTATAAAAATGCAAAACAAAAAGATAAAAAATACATATACAAAGAACAAAATTAATCATGGCCCTTGCCTACACATTATGATGTGTGGCTACCAAATTGTTGCTGAATTTACTATGTTAAAAAGAACTCAAATAAAATATTGCCAATGTTAATGCCTTAATAGGCCTTTTTGATAATTTAGCAAAAAAATACATTAAAATCACAGAAATATACATACAACAGCCTTCATTAGAAATACCCCCAAATAGGTCTGCCAAATTTCAGGCACTGAGCATGAGACTCTGACATAAATCTCACACTACACATGTCTTCTCATGCTAACTTTCTTTTTCACTTCCTTGGATCTTCCTCTGGATAGCGTATGCATGAGCAGTCGATTATAATAGATTAGCTTACCTACCTTACCTACCTTTCACATGTCCAAAGAGCCTTTTTTCCAGAACTGAAATGCATGGCAAGATTCTGTGCACTGTCTAACTGTGGTCTTTGTCTTTCTCTCTTTCTCTAGTTGACTCCGGCCCAGCCCTGTCGCGCCCACAGCGCCCCCTCTCGGCCCGGGCGGCCCACCATGGCCCGGGCTCGAAGGGATACCAGGTCAGTCGCAGTCTGTCCCAGCACTCGTCTGGGCCATGCCACTGCATGCCTGAAGACTGTGACAGTGCAATGCGTGACTACATGCACCACCCAGACCATTACCAGGGACATAATGACCACCCCTACTACCCTCCTGGTGGGCCACCTGAGCCTCTGGCACTTCCCTCCTCTGGAGGGGGAACCTTCCCACGCTCCCATGCACCTCAGCAACAACAGCCCTATGACTCATGCGAGGAGTGCTTGTCCTCAGTTGGCCATGGGCATGGGCACCCAAAAATGCACCGTATTCCTCCCAATCTTCTGGACCAGTTTGAGAAACAGTTGCCCTTCCACCCAGATGGTTTCCATACATTGCAGTATCAGCGTACAGCCAGTGGGGAACAGCGCAGTGAGAGCCCCAGTCGCATTCGCCACCTAGTAAACTCTGTACAACGCCTCTTCGCCAAGTCCCACTCGCTCGAGGCACCATCCAAGCGTGAGTTCAATGGGACACGTGGTGGGGGGGACTACCGGGAGCGTGACAGGGGCCATCGCAGTGGAGGCGAGGAGGGCGGAGGTCACCACCACCCAGGCACACACCAATCCCGCTCGACCCGCCGCAATAAGAGCCGGGAACGTAGCAAGAGTGGAGACTCACGCCACGAGTCCCGGCACAGTTCACGTCACCGCAGCAAGACAGCTGGCTGGTGGAGCTCTGATGACAACCTGGACAGTGACAGCAGTTTTCTGGTTCCTGGGGGTCGAGGAGGACGGGGATACCCCACAGGTCATGAGACCTTGGATGCAGCCATCCAGGAACTGACCTTGAAAAAAGCCAAAGGCCCCCCTCCTGGAGAGTGCCTGGCTTGCACTACCATGGCCAGGGCAGGAGATGGAGGCCACTCTCTGAAGAGGAGCACCTGGTCAGCCATGACAGTCAGCCAGGCAAGAGAAGTGTACCCTGCCCCTTCTCGGGGAGGGGGAGCTGCGACAGGAGGGCCAAGTTATGAGAAGGCCCTGGTGCCTCTGGATACCAAACTGAAGGAGCGCAACCTCCACTACCTAAAGGTAAGGTTTTCACATGTGTGCTTGAGTGTGAGTGCTAGAGAGAAGGACACGTCTCAACAACCTTTACAACCACAATTACAACATGCAGGCAAGACCTTTTGTCAGAACAGTTATCCCAACTCAGCTCCGACTGGCTGAATATTCATGCAGAGGCCAACATGCACCCAGTCATCCTGCAGCTTTCCTTGACTTGCAGATTCATTTGCTAAATTAATCTGTTTCAGAAAAAGGCTCTCCGAGCTGCACGGAGTGACAGTTACCTGTTGCAAAATAAAACAAAAATGACTGGATGATTATTTTTGTTGTCACTTATTTCTCTAAGGAATTGAAGAGGTTGCTTTTTCAAACCTCTTTTAGTCCTGTATGACAAAACGATGAACAGCACCAGGCGACAGAAGACAAAACAACAATGAACCTGTGGCATTAATGAGAACACTGCTCTCTGAGCCACACAGTAGATTTGCTGGCTAATTCACTTCCTGTGAAACTTACTACATATGAAATAGACATATAACACAGACCAGCATGAAGACACTCACTGTTCACGTTATTAGAAACGCCTCCCTTGTACATGTGCTCACAGACTATAACATCCACCTACCATTTAAGCGCAGTATCCATATCGGCAATCATTGTCTTTGAGAGTGGTTGCTAGGTTGCAAGAGATCTGAAACCCAAAAATATACTGCCACAAGTTACGAAAACTGACCATTAATGAAGAGTTAGAGCAGTGTTTCCCAGTCCTGGTCCTCAGGGCCTACTGCCCTACATATTTAGTGCTATTTCTGCTTTAAGATACCCTTCAATAGGTCAATAAGGTGTTGTTATCAAACAGATTAGGTGTGTTGGGAGCACTGAAATCACTAAAATGTCTGGGGCAGTTTGCCAGGGTTAGAAGACTAAAAGAGGGCATGGCAGTGTACAGTCTGTAACCGAACGCAAAAAGGTAGGGTGTTCTAATAAAATTGCTGCTTATTTTTTAGAAAAAACTTATATATGTAACAGACACCTATTGTCAGAAGAAAACCCTGTGCCTCCAAAACAGCAGCTTTCCAGGGGATGAAAAACATCTGTAACATTGAAGTCAGTGTAAAAATATATACTTTTCCAGGTTTTAAGCCTATTCCTGCCAGTCCATTGATTTTGACATTTTACATAATAGGAAGTGCAGCTGGTGTTTTAAAGAAACTAAATGCAAAGTTTTATTTGATTTCAGTTGTAAATGATATTCAGTCAAATGATATTGATGATCTACTAATAAATACACGCAAATAAATACACTTTCTACACAAGGAGTAAGCTTTAATTTCACATTTTCCTCATATTTCAGAGCACATTCTATGTTGAGTTGTTTTTGGCGGCTTCTCTTAATTTTAGTTTTAGTCTAGTCTTTGCGGCAAGCTGTCATTTTAGTTTTGATTAGTCTTAGTCACGTCTATACTCTTTTTGGTCTAGTCAAGTTTCAGTCAACTATTTTAGTCATATTTTAGTTAGAATTATCCATGACTGTTTTCTTCTAGTTTAGTCAATGTAAACTGAAGACATTTTAGTGTAATTTTAGTCAATGAAAGTTGCATTTTAACCTCTTTTTTAGTAATGAAATAACCCAGGCCTTATAGTATAAGTTCCAGGTAGAATAGACAAAATCCAAATGTTCTTTTAGTCAAAACTATTTCACAATTCAAACAAAGTTATCTTATTATTATTATATTATTGTTACCTTATAGACTCATGAATACAGACACGGAAGAATTTACAACCTTTAATTTGCCAAGCAAATATATAGAACATAGAAGTACACACACAAATTTAAATAAAATAAATATATTAAATAACATCAACTCACTAAAAAGCACAAATTAAATGAATAAAATAAAAATATGTGTCTATTGCCATAAAACCCACATTTGTAAAAGTAAAAGTCCAGCATTTACTTTGCATCTTATCCTGTTTTTTTTGACGACAATATTTATTAAAATTTTCGTTGATGAAAACAACACTAATTCTATATATTTTCTAAAAAAGAATTCATATTAAATGTTGTGCGTATATTAAGACAGGTACACAAAAGCCCATCTACTATTCAGTATTCTTGAGTCAATTGAGTGAAATATATAAAGTGCTGCTCTTGCAATACCTTCACCGTTTTCCCACATTTGGAATATTAATGCATGAAGGAGAGAAGTGCAGCTGTGTTTTTCTATGCACATGGCCCATAAACAAAGCTTTTAGGTTCATGGAAAGGTTATATACATAAAACATGAGAGGAAAATTTTAAGATTCAAGATTCACTCACATTGTGGGAAAATTGGCTTTGGCTTTCCTTATGCTATGTCCATCCATCCAAACAGAAAACATTGATACATACATAAAGATTGGGTAAGACAGGACACCAAAATAGAGTGAGCTACTGTTTCTTCAAAAATGCTTTGCATATGGTTTATTATATGCTAATTATACCAACTATCGTGCAGTATAGAACTAGCTTCATCACAAAAACTGAAAAACTAAACACAGATTTGAAATCAGCATGAAAAACCCTACAAAACCCACATAAGCTTATCTCTGATGATGATCTGTTGACCTATGTAATTAACTAAACATATCACACCTATCAATTCTCTCCCTGTTACATCTGTCACCACTTAATTATTTTTAATTATGTATCTTGTTTATACCTGAAACAAGCACAAAAGTCTTTGACAGACATCATCAGGCAAAGTCTTTCTGAATGATGGATAAAACACCTGTAATTGGAAGGACTGCTAGCTCAAAGGGCCATATATTCCTGGATAACTGAATTTGCAATTTCCACATTATGACAAAAACAAAATTTGCAATGCCCTGCTGTTGCTGTAAAATAATTATGCACATAACATTCAGCACCAGCACCCTCTTCAGGTGTGTTTCATCATCACCATAGATGAACATACAGCCATGACCTCAAAATATATACACACACACAACACACATTCTAAACAGCTGCATTTACCTACATACCCAAGTCCTGCACACAAACAGGCACAAACATACACACACATACCCCCACAAACATTCAGACACACTTGGAAAGCGCAGTTTGGCCACCCTGAAGCCAGACTTAATGAGAAGTACTCCATTTCTCGAAGCCCCTTCCCCTTCTCTAATAACCTCCGTTCATATTACTGACAGATGCCCAGCACAAAGGTTGCGTTTCTACGGCAACAGCAGGTAACCTCCACTGCTTTTTCTCGACTGCTCCATCAATGAGCTGGAGCTGAGGTCGTCTCTGAAGGGATGAACTAAAGACATAGAAACACACAGAACATACATCAATTCTTAGTAATTCACCTTGACTTACTTCCACAACTACCAACAAACTGAACACATTCTTGACAGAAACCACGAGAAGAGCAATTCAGGACAGTGCGTGTGTCTTTTCGTTTTTTGAATAAATCAGAATATCTCTTCCTTAACAAAGGAAAGTGTTTTTACTTTCTTTACCTCTAATGTACGTCAATATAAAGTATCTTGGAACATTTTTATTGGTCCATTCATCATGAAAGTTTGACACGACTTAAAGGACGGCTGCTGTATACAAATTAAAAAATACAAAGATTTAAGTAACATTTTGGATAGTAGTGCCAAACATTGTGATTGTTTTGAATTCCATTTATAAGGCACGATATCCAAAATTCAGGGAAGTTTGGAAATGTTTCCATTGTCCAAATGCTAAAGTGCACATTTTATGTGAGATCCGCAACAGACAATTGCCTGGTTAATATATAACTGTTTAAAAAGTGCATACCATAATGCATTCAAGCATTTAAACTCATTTAAACTATTAAACTATTTAAACTCATTTAAACATTTCCATATATGTTAAATCTGCTGTTTCAACATTTCACTGATGTTCATCACAAAAATGTACATAACAAATGTATATGGTAATAGATTCAGACTATGCTTGCCTTATTTAAATATTCAGTTAAAAATAATTCTGAAATTCTGAGTTACACACATATAAATCTGATTACCACCACTCCCCTCCACTTGCTCTGTCCCAGATTTAAAACACTGTGGACCAGTGGTTAACAGTGAATTGATGTGCATTTAGCGCTAAATGTTATTTCCTTCATTCTTTTATGTTCAGGACAGAGTAGAGTAATTGATCCCAATCTGCTTTGTCTTTGTAAATCCAAGATTGTTCTCCTGTTTGTAAGATTCCAGACAGAACTCTACTGGCCTCTAGGTTAATTTTCAGCACTATAAGGAGCATCAGGGCTAGTTTGGTTTTCAGTGACAGTTCCAGACTGAGCATCAGGATCTAAGATGCAGGTCTCAGCAAATATTCGCTCCCACAGAGGACTAACTCAGCTTCCCGTAGAGAGAAAGAGAATGAGGGATGGAGAGAGACCCTCATGGCTCTCAGCAAAACTGTGGCCCAGAGGCATTGTTAGGATGTTGAAACACTGGAGGCTTAGCTCAGATGTTGACAGGGGTGAGTAGTTTCAGTCAGAATGATCAGAACGACACAGAAATAGATTTGGGTGAAACATTTGGGCCTGTTGCTTTGGATGCCTAGGCCTGACGACACCCCTGTTGTTGCCTCACTGTGGGAAAAAAAAGTAGTGGTCTGATCTAAGAGGACTAAATGAGATAGCAGCGCTACCTGTCACAAAGTCAAACAGCAGGGGCCTTAATTAGCAGAGGCAAAAGGCAGGAGAAGAGGTGAAATACGTCATGATGACAAGAATGTGTTCAAAGCAGTGGCAGGAGAACAGGGGGATAATGGAATAACTGGTAGGGTGGAGTAGTGAAAGGAAAAGTGTGTGTCTGCCTGAGAAAGGCAGGGGGATGGAGAAAGAGAGAGAATTAGATAGAGAAGTTAATGACCATTGACTTCACTTTAGCTAATCCAATGAAAGGACAGTTATGGACTAAACTGAAGATAGATATTTTCTGGAAGGTAGCTGGAGACGGAGAAAGCACAAGAGCCTTTTGAAGCCTGTTTTTATCTGAGCAGTAGACTAGGAGGCATAAATAGAGAGATCAAGCTGAATCATCACTTGAAAGCCATGACCTTTAAGTGCTCCATGACTGGTCAGTGTGTGTGTGTGTGTGTGTGTGTGTGTGTGTGTGTGTGTTGCATTATTTCCTCCTGACAATAGGAAGTCACTGAACAAGGTGTGATACACTCTCCCTAAGTCCATGTTGAAGGAAAAGAGGTTATGTTCTCATGTCTTATTTATTTATGTGTGTATATATGTGTGTGTGTGTGTGTGTGTGTGTGTGTGTGTGTGTGTGT
>JBBPDB010000140.1:15581562-15614197 GCA_037974465.1 Brachypetersius altus
AATATCAAGGTGAAAGTCATCATAGCTTGTGTAGTATAGACCCAGCTCCCAACCCAACTTTGTGAATAGATTAACGCGCGATAAGACTCTCACATTAACGCAGCATATATACACATATATACACAGTAATAGTTTTACACAGAAATCTTCACAACAACGAGGAAACTGCAAATATTCTAGGCTTTTTTTTGGTTGCTTTTTTCATGGCGCTGTGTTTTTTGTTTTTTGTACGTGTATATATATGTATGTATGTGTATATATATATAAACCTCCTTTTCTATGGCTTTGATCATGGGGTAGGTGTCTGTGCATGAGGCATGTAGCAGTTGTTTGCCACAGATGGACAGATGGTGATTGGCGGAGGGCTGTGTCTGTCAAGCGTGAAGGACAGGCATGACCAATGAGGCTTTGCAAATAAAGGATTCAATTCAACCTTGAAGTCATTAAGATAAATTGTGCTCTTTTTGCCCTACCTCACCGTTCAAATCTCTGACCTCCGCTGTAATTTCTGTGTTATCTTAATTCTCATCTCCCTCACTCCCCTCTTCTGAGTCTGATGGAAAAGAATAATCCTTTCCTGTTTACTTGTTCTTGCAGAGAATACTAAAAGCGAAGCAAAATGAACAAACACTTCAAAGTAATTTGAGGTAATAAGCCCAGAGACAGGTTTTCAAATTCCTTTATAAATTAGTAACCTCAGACACAAAAAAGACCCAGGCTGGTTTATTTTCATTTTTGAGAAGCAAGGAATGTATGTATGTTGTTCCGTATGGTAGTATCTTACACTGTTCTGCAGTGTATTTTGTGGTCTGTGGTGGTATATGATGGGTGTAACAAAGCAAAAATATTGTCATATTGCAATACAAAAATGTGACAGTTATGATATTAGATTTAGCTTAATTGTTTATACTGTCCAGCACATTCATGCCATACATCAGCTTCCCGGCCCACCTTCCAGCTCTAGTCTCATTAGTAAATTGTGCTACAGCTGAATACAGTGATCATTTCTCTTCACATTTCATGTTAAAAATGGCAAGAATATTGTTTTCAGTTCTACTGTGAGCTGTGCTGTCAGGGTGTCATGATCAAGGCCAGATGCCAGCTCATGTGAGGGCTGCAAAGAAGAAGATTCAAAACCTTGAGAGTTCATAATTTAAAGAATTCATCGGTTAAAGGCTTGCAAAGTTAACATTCATAGCCTGATGTGAGACATTTACTGAGCAAACCTTTCTGCCCAAATGCCTCTCTGGCTAGGCAGCTATGGAGCGTACACCTTCTGAAGAGGTCACTTATGTAACATGTCAAAGCTACAAACATTTCCTCTGCAAATTGCCGTCAGCCCCCCTACACTTAGAGGCACCTTTTGTTTCGGCAAGCTGCCATCTGAACAAAGCGCAAGTGGGGCATGAAAAATTTGAATTTTGGATGAATCTGATCATGTGAAAACAAGCAGCTGGAATGGAGTTCCCTTGTAGGTGAAACAAAAAGCACTGCTGTATTTAACATTGTGCTTTAATGACTAAAGATAACTGTTATACAAGGCAGTAGACTGCTTTTTATACTGATAGCACTCATCTATCCAGCCCACTTTTCCTTCCTTTCATCTCTTTATCAAATACATAAGTACACCCTTTTTGATCAAACACATAAGTGCTAATTTCATGCTAAAAGCATGTCTGTTGATCTTAATTTCCAAGTTTATAGTCCCTGCCCATTTAGAGTTTCTACTGATTTCAATAGAGAGTTTGCCCGAAGGGTTGAACTTAAGAAGTGTTCTTTAAATGCTGTTAATTTATTTATGCTTCTTCTGCTTCATTCATCTCTCTGGCTTATCCCACCAGACTGACATTCTTATAACAACTTGCTATAGAAAAAGTTGTCTAATTAGTTATTAAATGTATAATGTTTAGACTTTGCATGCAGAGTCCTGCATACTACAGATACTTCTCACATAGGGCTGTTGATGCTTTAGTCATGGTATAAAACAGCTGAAACAGGACTACAGCTCTTAAATAGATGACCTCATTCATCTTGGTATAAAACATGGAATTTGTTTTAAGAGTAATAACTGAGGGAGATGGGGCACCACCAACTCTTCACTCCCCACTTTCCCCTGATCTCACACAGCCAAGGGGGAGCTCTTTGCTCAGTCAGCAGTGAAATGTGGTTCGTCAGGGTGGTGAACTGCCATTTGCTAGGGTGGACAAATGGAGGACCTTTTACCATGGGAGCAGGAGGTCACCAAAATGAAAGAGAGGGACATTCATGAACTGGGTTTAGTCTGGGTTCTTTAATGCTTGACCAGTTATAGACGTTTACTACTAAGACTCAGAAAACTGAATAGTCTTCAGTTAATTTATTTTTTTCGTGTGAGGCTCTAATTAGAGGTGGGTAATATGATGGCATGTTATTGTGATGATTTCATAGTGTGTCTGGGTGATGTTGATACAGAACAGATTTAGATACATTTTACAGAGCCAGTAAATAGGGACATGGTGAAACATTGACAGTATATGTGTATGTCACAATGACTGTTTCTTCTGACATTTGAGAGGCTGGAACAGATCAAAGTGCTAAATTTAAAATACTTTCAAAACTGAGTACAAGTTATATTTATTTCATTCCACTTGACTAAATTGACTAAATCCAATTCATCATGCCAGATTAGGGTTTGTTTGTAGTAAAATATGCAGCAAATATGCCCTGTTCTTTAAATATTGGCGATATCCAAAATATGCCTTAAAACCATGTTGTGACATATTGTGATCCTTGTGAAGGATAAGTACTTTCTGCCAAAATCAGCTTAACACTGATACCAGGTATAGGACTGGAGACAGACCAGGGGCCTGATGAATTGGATATTGTCCAACTTAACCTATTAAAAAGATTCAGTGTGTAGCAGCTGCATAAACTGTACAACAAACGTATCTGATTAGTCAGTCCATTTTGACATTGTACTGCTTATTTTTATCATTTTAATGCTATTTAACTTGTTTGCAATCCTAAAAAAAATATATATATAGTAACAAGTATTATGTACGGTCTGTTGTGAAGGATCATATTTTTCATATATTTTTCACCCTTTGCACTAATTTTATGTTTTAAACTCTCTATATAGGTACAGTAATGCTGGTCTTCTGCATATTTATAGCTAAATTTTAATGCAGCTATATAATTACAAACAAATTCTGTTCTATATATAATCAATCTAGAGGAGGTAGTGGAGATGAAGTACTGCTTGTACCCAATGATAAACTGTGCTGTCTATTGTCATTGCATTACTTGTTTCATTAATCTGTCAATGGCAGCTGATAGTTTCTAATCCAATTGAGCACTAGAGCTGTGATTGATCTAGTCTATCTGTAAGTGCTTGAAGATTGATCGATGGTACTCCTTGTCTGTTTATTGCTGGTATATGTTCAGAGCCAGCAAGATGCTATGTTGGGTCATGTGTTATGATTGTATAGCATTCATAGCTGGTTTTCTATGAACTGTATACTTCTGTGTTGCTGATACTGTTGTTCCTGTTGAATGAGAGTGATAGGACCATAACCACATGAGCATAATCTTTAGGACTAAGCAGTAAATTAATTGCATAGCAACAGTGTTGACAAGGAAGCTGAGTCCAGTTCACAAACAGAGTGACAGTGTTGGAAAAGAAACTGATAGAGAATTTAAATTTAAACAGCTGTAATTAGAGATAGTCTCTGGTCTGATACCTGAGCTGATATTGTTAAGCTGATATTGGCAGAAAATGCTGGGGTGGTTATGGGTGGCAAAAGGGAGTGACTGCAGTCTGTGTCCCTCTCTTCTGTCCTGTGCTTTGACTAATTTTAATGATTATCCTCATAATGTATCCATCCATTCTTTTGTTTCAGTGCAAACAGTTCAGGGTTGAGAGAGCAAGCAGAGGAGGGTAAAGCAAGTAGGGAGAGAAAATAACTAGATCAGGCAGAGTAAAGCATTTTTCTTATCTGCTTACTTCATAAAAACGTCCAACTAGAGTGGTGCCTTGACTTACGAGTTTAATTCATCCCCTGACAGAGCTCGTAACTCAAATTACTCGTATGTCAAATCAATTTTCCCCATTGAAATGAATTGAAATGCCATTAATCCGTCCAGTTACACTATTACAGTTACTCTGTATAATGATCATATTAGGGAACTGGTTTGAAACCAGGCAATATAGATATAATCTGGTGTGTGTGGTGCAGTGTACAACACTGTGATTTAAATAAGAGAAATTCAACAAATGGTTTGATATAGAAATAAATGCACAAATAGCAATCCCAGCCAAAGTTATTATTAATGTGATGTGAAAGTACATTGGCAGTGGATAGTAAGAGGCTTTGCTGATGTATTGTTTAAGTAGTACTGTAAATGTCAGGAGGCAGCCTGTCAGATAACTGGTATGAGCAATAAAGGAAGCACAGCTGAGAGCTCTGGTACAGTACAGCAGAGCTGAGAGATTAGGGGTGAATATTGCACTTCTGAGGATGATTCTGGGAAGAAAATGGGAAGGGTGTGTGTGTGTGTGTGTGTGTGTGTGTGTGTGTGTGTGTGTGTGTGTGTGTGTGTGTGTGTGTGTGGATAGTGTGATAGTGCATGTATGTGTGTTTGTAAAAAGTGTACACATACCCAACAAACCTGCTGCAATTGTTTTTTAGATACATTTCATGATATCACTGGTATCAGATGATACCCAAGGCTTTAGTATCAAAACTGAATGGTTTTGACCTCTCTAGTTGTAATCTTGTTTAAGCATTGTTAAAATAGTGAACTGTTACGGGACACAAAGTTTCACAGCTACATACAGAAGTGAAGAAGCTTCAGAATCTGACTTCTAAACTACAAACTCCACGCATTTGGCCAGTTGAGGTTCCTCTACAAGAAGGATTTGTTGTCATGCAAGAAACTTAATAGTGCTTTACTGAAAGGGATAGAACTAAATCAGCAGGATCTCACCAACTGCGTGTTTTGCATGCATGCATGCATTTTTAAATAGAGAGCAAAATCATTAATACCCACAGGAATCGCATTACATTGCATTCCACTGCATATTTCTACAGGAGGCCAGATACATGGAGAGCAATGTATTAGATAATCCTGATTCTATTTTTTCCATTTAATTCAAGTGTTTTTTAAGATAATGAAACTTTTCAAATGAAAGGCATAACCAAGAAAATATTCTAATTATTTTCTAAAAATCACCATCATCTTTACTAAAAAAAAAACTACACTTCATATAGTGAGGCTTCAGTTAATGGAAAACCCTTGTGGCTCAATTTATAGGACTTTTCCATCTAGGACAATTTATTATTTTGTAAGACATTCAATTAGACCAAGTGCAGCATACACCTCTACCTCAGACACATTCTTTTCTAAATGAGACTGCTGGAGATCACATCACCATCGCAACAGGGTTCTATCTCTTGTTTTCTCTCTCTCTTTGGTCTCTCAGGAACAGGCTTGCCTCATTACTACCCATGTAGTTTCAGCATATGCATCAAGCGCTTGTCATTCCTGTCCTTTGTTATTTTCTTCCTTGCTTTTCTACTTTGAAATTTGCCACAGATAGCTATCTCAGTCCCACACATTGTTAACAGAATATGTGTATGTGCATTTTATCATATTCATGATGATGTGGAGGGTCAACAATCATTGTGTGATAGCCCTTGTCTGCTCAGCACCTAGATTTTGACATGTTTTCTGTTGTTTTCTCATTTTTATCTTCTCTTTCCCACATAGCTTCATTTTTACTGAAGGGAAACAGAACAGATGTGGGATTCATGTTCTAGTGTATTCATAATTAACACTTTCCCTCTCACCTTTACTTTATCTGGGGTTTTACCTGTTTCAATTCGTATATCTGTGATGGACAAATTGTAAATGTATTGCTATTATTGTTTTGAGATATTTGTTGTTGTGGAAGATTGGTAATTACTGTGATATGGATTTGAATTCATATCATCCGCCTCTGGCTTTGGGCCCTGTTATATCGCAAAGAAGTAGAAGGGCTTTGTTTATAGTTTGTTTGTTATTTTTGTGCTCTGTGAGTGTCCCATGTTTAAAGTGACTAAAGTTGTATTCTGGCTGTCCTGAGGACAAAGCAGTGGCAGTAATGATGTTATTGTGTCATACGGTGTGCACAAACAGTCGTGATTCACCAGTTTGCATCATTGTTTTTTCAAACGCTACTGGGATGCATTCATGCAAAAGACGACTATGTCATTTTACCGCTTTTTAGCAGGACGGCAGTAAGAGTACTGAACCTTAGGAGCCACACAGGCACAGAAGAGTGATGGTGTGGAGGGAGCTGAGAGATTAAATGATACACATTTTATTGTTCCTTTTTTAATCCATTCTTTCTAAAACCCCTTCCCCCTCTCTGGATCTCACTCATTAGTATTCCCCTCTTCCCCTATGAGGTTTGGAGTCAATCAGAAGTTCTTATCAGTGTGATATAAAGTCAATCACTGACTTTCACCTTGGGGCTGAAATCCCAGTGCTGGGATGAGGGAGATAAATGGGAATGGTGGTCAATGGTCAGGCATTCACCTACAGAAAGAGACTAAAAATAGACACGTTACTGGAAATACATTTTATATTCAATATAATATATCAGCTATATTGAAATCTTTAACCCTGTCTGACCTAGCTTTTTTCCTTTACTGCTGTATGAAGAGACTGCCCATACAAAAGTATTGTAAAGACGTGAACTACAAGGTCCTGTATGTTGACGTGGCTGATAAATAACTGCACAGTACAGCAGAATGCAAAAGGATGTGCAATGACAATAAATCATTTTCCAGTGTTAAAGGATTGTGCAATGGCAGTAAATAAAGTGGCTTAGTGAGCAGGGCTGAGATAGCAAATGAAATAAAGCAGAAGAGCCTAATGGCTTTGGGGACAAAGATTCTCTTTAGTCTGTACATTGGCCAGCTCTGTGACAGCAACCTGCAACTGAACATCCCCTCTGCTGTGTTGTAGTGGTGTGCAGAGGGTGACATTGTCAATGATAGGCAACAGTTTGCACAGTGTTTTTGTTCTCAGCCCGGGAGTTCAGCTCCATAATAACTGCAGAGCTTGCTTGCCTGAGGAGTTTGTTTGGCCACATAGCATCTCTCTTCTTGATGCTACCTCCCAAGCACCTCGACAGTATAGAAGAGAATAATAGCAACCACAGACTGGTAAAACATCTGCAGGAGTTTCCAACAGATGTCAAAGAACCACAGTCTCCTCATGAAATAGAACTGACTCAAATATCCAGGACTGCATCTTCTCACCTTCTCCTGATAGGCGAACTGCAGGACGTCCAGACCATGTCAAACCTGGGGTCTGATCAGCCTCTCAAGGGTCTTCATTATATGTGATGTTAAAGCATCTGGCCTAAGGTCATTGAGCTCACTGGAGCGTCCATTTTAAATGTGAGCTCAGCTACCTTTGCTCATACAAAAAATGCTTTGTTATTTTTCACATTGGTTTGCATTTATTGGCAATTAGATTTTTTTATTTAGCTGTAGACTACTCCTTCTGATGGTTATTGCTGAGACAAATCTGACAAATCTGCTGTTCTTTGCATGTCAAGCAGTGATAAATACAGCATACTCACAAGAAGAATCTATCAAAATATAATAATCATCTTCTTTTGAATCAACACCTATTCATCAATCAACACCTATCCACGTATTTATTCCGTGAGTAACGAAAAAATCAATAATATAATACTACAGCACAGTTGTATTATGATCTCAGTAGTTTACTTTTAAGAGTTAAAAGCTTTATGTGATTGTGATTTTCTTGAATTATACTCTTGGAAGTTAGAAGCCCATAGGTTTGCATAAGATAAGAGACGGATAATGGAGGGTGGGGTTCAAGATGTAACTCTGTTTAGGAGTGCAGGAGATGATTCGGTGCCTGTCACCTGACCCACCTTATCAGGAGAGTGGGATGAGTCAGGGAGACAGGTGGAGATTACAGAGAGAAAAGCTCAAAGCAGCAGCAGGTAAAGAAAAGCATGGGGGTCCTCGCTGTAGGAGAAGAGACTACAAAGGGGTGGCAGAGTTTGTTGACAGTTGATGTGTTCAGTGCAGAACTCTCACATTCTGACCGCAGGGTGCATCTCTTCTCTGAGAGAAATAGCAGAGTGAATAAAAGAGCGGGAGAGAGAGAAGCACAAGTGTCTCATTGATGTTACCTAACAGCTTGTGTTTATGGAAATGAGTGTGTGATTGTAAGACTGAAAAACAGAAATTCTGTTTGGGATGAGGCTGTTGCCATTTCGTAAGGTTAAATTTTAAATTTACCTAAGAGATTAATCCTACCAATTAGTTTACAGTGTGTGTAAAAGTAGTGCTTGTCTTGGACTGGAGTAGGTACGAATAATTAGGGCTGGTCCAAACAGGACTTTACAGACCGAATACTTAAATACTTAAAATCACAATTTAAAACAATAAAATTCATTTCTCATAATTTTCCTATTTTTAGGTATGTTCATTGTTTCAGTTCAAAATGTATCCAGTAGTCAGCAATGATGTATTAATATCAGGCTGAATTCCAGCTGCTCACATGCTGTGTGCTATGATAGAATCTGTGATTGTAGCCTTCTTGTTCACATACAGCTTTTATGAGTCACTTGTATTACTTGTACAGCATTTATGAAGCAAATATCTAGATTCTGAGGGTGCGGCGAATTAAAATGATTGTTTTATCACTGTCAAAATCACTGTTTCAGTTGTTTTTATTTATTTCATTGAGTTAGTTGTTGGCCATTTTTTAACCAAGGAAAGCAGTGATGGTGAAACACAGAACCTGGTCATAGCCTGCTGCTGCAAAGCACTGGGGATATTTTGGCTACAAGCCCTCTGAATGTGAGGAAGATCACCCTGGAAGTGGCTCGGCAGGTGCCCTTCTCGGTTTGTGCAGTCTGTTTTCTTACCCATTACTGAGCTCAAAGGCACATTCAAACCTCTGAAATTGTGATTACTACCACTTCGCAACCTCTATTTCTAGAAAGCCCCTGTCCAACACTGTGCTCACCATAAACAAGTCTGAGCTACCGGGTTTCTCCCATTTCCTCAGCTGAACCTTCTGATACTTGAAATATACTTACAGCGGGGAAAATAAGTATTTGACACATCAGCATTTTTATCAGTAAGGGGATTTCAAGGTGGGCTATTGACACAAAATCTCCACCAGATGTTGCCATCAAGCCAAATATTCATATTCATACAAAAAAATCAGAACATTTAAGTTTACAAGCTGAGTCATAATACATAAAGTGAAATGACACAGAGGAATATGTATTGAATACACTTTATTTAATACTTCGTAGAAAAGCCTTTGTTGGTGATTACAGCTTCTATACGCCTCTTGTATAGAAATACGAGATGTCTGCATTACTCAGGAGTGATTCTGGCCCATTCTTCCACACAAACGGTCTTTAAATCTTGAAGGTTCCTTAGGCCTCTTTTATGAACTTTGATCTTCAGGTCTCTCCATAGATTTTCTATGGGATTTAGGTCAGGCGACTGACTGGGCCATTCAAGCAACTTGATTTTCTTTCTTTGAAACCAATTCATTGTTTCCTTGGCCTTGTGTTTGGGATCATTGTCTTGCTGGAATGTCCACCCACTTTTATTTTTAGCTTTCTGGTAGATGGCAGCAGATTTTTATCCAGAAGGTCCTGGTACATTTCTCCATTCATCCTGCCTTCAATAATATGAAGTCTGCCAGTACCCCTTGCTGAGAAGCAGCCCCAAACCTTGATGCTTCCACCCCCAAATTTAATTGTTGGTATGGTGTTCTTGGGGTGGTGGGCAGTGCCATTTCTTCTCCAAACATGGTGTGTAGAATGACAGCCAAATTTTCAGTTCATTTTTGCTTTCATCTGACCTTACTATAGTCTCCCAGTAATCCACAGGCTTCTTCAAATGCTGTTTCGCAAACTTTAACCAAGCCTCAACATGGAGTCTTGCGTGGTGAGCGTGCATGGATACCAGTGCATTGTTTATAGTTTTCTTTGAAACAACAGTACATGCTGCTGCAAGGTCTTCCAGAAGTTCTGCCCGAGTGGTTCTTGGCTCTTGGAGAACTCCCCTGATTATTCATTGGACTCCTTGGGCAGGGATCTTATGTGGAGCACCTGATCGTGGACAGTTTATGGTGAACTGATGCTCTTTCCATTTCCGGATAATGGCCCCCACAGTACTCACAGGGACATTCAGCATTCTGGAAATGCGCCTATAACCATTCCCATCAGAATGCTTTTCAACGAGGAGGTTGCGAAGATCTTGGGAGAGTTCTTTGCTTTTACCCATCATAAAGTCTTTCCTGTGTGCCTCCTGCATAATGAGAAACTTTTATAGGCCATCAATTAGAACTAAAGCAGCTGATATCAATTAGTACTGATAGGGGGTAGGGTTTCTCTCTCAATACTGACAGATTTCAGTTGATCTCCTGGCTTTCTATGCCATTTTGCACCTTGTTATCTTCATGTGTTCAATATTTATTCCCTGTGTCATTTCACTTTATTTATTATGACTCAACTTGTATACTTAAATGTTCTGATTTCTTTGTATGAATTCAATATTTGGCTTGATGGCAATATCTGGTGGAGATTTTGTGTCAATAGCCCACTTAGAAATCCCCTCACTGATAAAAATGCTGATGTGTCAAATACTTATTTTCCCCGCTGTCTATATGTCTATTCAGCCTTTAGCAGGTTAGCTCCACCCAGCCAAGGACTGTTTTTGAATGTATCACAATGCATGGAAAACAAAGAGAGTAGAGCTTATTTACATATATCTCAAGGACATAGAAAGAACAAGTTTGTTTAAATCTAATGGACAAAGGGTGGTTGAAAATAGGTCATTTAAAAACTAAATGCACCGGTTTCTGGTCTATAAAACAAAAAACATTATAAGTAGACTTTATGGGAAAGTTAATATAAACTGTGTTTTCAACTCCTAATGTTCATGAATAATTCAGCTGAAAGCAAGATTAACTGTAACCAACTTAAAAGCTTGTAACAGTCACTCCAAAGGTTTGGTAACTCAAAGCAAATATAATTAATCCAAATACAAAACATGGATTGTTTAAAGCAGCCATGTCTGATCTTTATACCACACCTATGGAAGTGTATTATGGCACAAACAGTGTTTATACAGAAATATAAAAAATTCTGTTCATAAATTTCTTTACTAATTTGGGTGAAATAAAGTAATTACAGCTTCCTTCAAAAATCTTGATTTGTGTCGTAGCTGGTGCTTGTCCATGCATAACCTTTACCATACTCTGTGTGTGTGTGTGTGTGTGTGTGTGTGTGTGTGTGTGTGTGTGTGTGTGTGTGTGTGTGTGTGTGTTTACTGTGGCAGCTGGGGGACACACTGAACCGCCAGTTCGAGTCGGTGTGTGAAACCATGTTTGGAGAGATGGAGTCTCAGGCTGTGGAGGCTCTGGACCTGCCAGGCTGTTTCCGCACACGCAGCCACAGCTACGTCCGGGCCATCCAAGCAGGCTGTTCCCAAGACGACGACTGTCTCTCTGTCTTCTCCATGTCCGGCCCCCAGGGGAGCGTAAAGGGCGGAGCAGGTAAGGGGCTGCTCTCCTCCCCACCCCCTGTCTCTGCAGCAACAGGGATTACGAGAGTATCTTAATGAGTTTTTGGATCTGCCATCCATAGACTGCTGAGAAAACATGTCTCAGCTGAAGGCTTTAGATATCAAAAATAAATTCACTTTCTATCTTTCTTAGCCTCCCTCTCTTTTCCTCTCTCTATGTCTACCCCACTTCATTTTTTTATCTCTTACTCTCACTTTGCCTCTCTCACTTTTCTTCCCTCGCTTTATTTCTCGTGCTTGTGTGTGAGAAGATGTTTGTGTGGATGGCCTCATGTGCTCTTCAACTTTAGCTTAAAGCGAAACATCATGCTAGAGATTTATTACAGCCCCTGTGAAGTGTCAAATGCATCCATCTCTATACCCCATAGATCTCTATAACCCCACATACACATCTGCACACACACTAGGGTGCCTATAAACCCACTGTCTGATAACAGGTTTTCAAACTCAGTGTGAAACACACACTGGGTCCTGTGTTTGTGTCAGTTTTCTTGAATTTTAGCTTCGTGTATAAAACATTTTTCCTCCCAGTTTGATGATATACATGTCTGTATTGTGTGTGTGTGTGTGTGTATGTGTGTGTCAGACAGATGAACACTGTGGCATAGATATAATGTCAGCTACCACTGTTTCTTCAAAAACGCTCAGTATATGATCATTATATGCTAATTATACCAGCTTTAAAAACACTACAAAACCCACATGAACGTATCTCTGATGGTTTTGACCTGTTGACCTGCGTAATTAAACATCTTAAAGACAGAGTGCAGTTCAGAGTAGATAAATCAATAGACACACAGACAGAAAGACAGACAGACAGCCAGCCAGCCATACAGACAGATAGGTGCATTTTGCATGAGCTTCTATTATATCAGTATACATTGTCTTCAGTCTAGTAATGCACATTGACTTCTATTGTGTGTATTGTTTTGAGTCAATAGATTTTCTGTTCTTTTCTAAAAGCAAGGTAATCGATACTGGAAAGGGATTGGTTTAAAAAGGCTTTTGTATTTATTTAATTAGATGTTTTTACAAACACATATGAAAATATTATGCACATGTGTTTTATGTATTGTCCTTAAGCAAAATAACTATATTTAACTAGAGAAATACTAAGATTAGGGCAGCTTTGATTCCAACCACTCCTGACTGTCGGTTGACTCGTTATACTGCCTAATGGCTGTGGTTAGGAATGTCACTCTGCTCTTATGTATAAGAAATGATAATATTACTAAAAACTATGATATTCAAATATTGCAAATTTCCTATCCGTAGGACTAATAATGGGATATCTTATCTTATTCTTCCAGTGTTTCCATATAGAAAAGGCCCGCCTCCCCTTCCGCCACGCATGTCCAAGCCTATGATCTCCGTGACGGCCCAGAGCAGCACTGAATCCACCCAGGATGCTTACTTCCAGAGCACGGGCCAGCCTGCCCTGGGACGGCCTAAGCAGCACAGCAACTCAGTGGATCTGATTGAGAGCAGTGGCCGCACTTCCAGAGGGGGTTACTATTCAGCCGGGGGCTCAGCACGGCTCAGGCAGAACAGTAACTCTGCAGAGAGCATGGACGGCCGGGCTCTGAGGGATTCTGGCTACCCTGCGGGGTCGGGGCCCTTGAGGCCTAAACACAGCAGCTCCGCTGACAGCCTGCTGGAAGGACCCCGTGGGCCGAGGGAGCGGGGTGGAGGAAGTCTAGGCAAGTCTGCTTCACTGCCCCAGAACAGCATGACCCTGAGCAAGACAGGCCAGAGCATAGAGGAGCTCAGGCAGGATGGCAAGGGGCACAAGTGGCGACCCTCCATAGCAGTGCAGGTAAGAAAGCATTTTTGTTACCTCAAAACTCACCTCAGTTACTTTAGTTCATTTACAGTTCTTTAGAAAACGTGTTTAGTATATAATGGAATCTTAAACTCCATCAAGATTTGATTCAGTTCTGTTATATTATTATGGTACAGTTAATCACAAACTTACAAGTCTCTCCTTCTGTGGCCATATCCATCCAGCAAGCTCAGATCATTTAACAGCATTTGTGGCAAGGGACTAGTAAGTTCAGAAGCACAAAGAAAAAATTCAAAGCACACAGTAGAGCATGACTGCTGGAACCACCTAAGCAATTTCCTCTTAGATCAATAAAGTTTTCTGATTCTGTTTCTGATTTATAATACTGTCTGGCGTTTTAAAATCCATGTCAATTTGATTAATTAATGCTTTTTTGTTGCTGTACTGATTTGATATTCATATTTCATGCCTGAAAAACAACATAGTCATGATGATGTAGCTGTAAAATATTCACAGCTTCCTACAGAAACAGATGCCTACAGAACATTTCCATTCCTTATTAATGATGGGAACAAGTTCAGAAGACAGTATAATATGACACTTTGATCTGAAGTCCTCCAATTGAAAGCTTACAATATGTTCCAAGACAAATATTAACAGTGAAATGAATGTGTTTTCCGAAACAAAAAAAGTAAAAGAAAGAACCCCTCTAGGCGTTCAAAAATCTGGAATTTAGTGAACAAAAGAAACTCTTAGAAACCCTCAGCTCTTCTTAGAGTCGGTGTGTCCGAACATTTGACTGGTATTGCATGTGTTCTATTTCATGTTGGCCTGAAACTTTAGTGTGTTTGTGTGTATGTAGGTGGACAGCTCTGAAACTTTGTCAGACTCAGATATGGAGGGAAAAGCACTGAGAGAGGTGCATTCCATCGGAGTACAAGTGGAGGACGACAAGAGGTACTGGCTTTTGTCTTGCTTTCTTTTCTCCTATTCTCCGTTGTTTTTCTCCCTGAATTTCTTTCTCACTCCACAAGCAAGTGTGTAATCAGAGGTGATTGGATGGGGTGTGAATCACAGTGTGGGCTGATCTGTAGGTGCAGGGGTAAAAGTGCGCACACACACACACACACACACTCTCCCTCTCTCTCATAGAGACACTGACACCCAGAGAGGGCGTATGTGTTAGGTGCAGTGTTGCGGTGTGGTGAGAGGATATAATCAGGCCTTAACGTGATATGCCAAAAAGTGTGAAAAGATGGCAGAGTCATCCAGAAAGGGGTGATGAGCTCATTAGCATGCGCATCATGTGACGGGATCATTACCCTTGTCAGCCACAAAGATATGAGATCACAGCTGGTCACAGAACAGAGGATGGTGTCTTACTCGACTCATCACTATTCTGTAATTCGAAACAACAGAGAAAGAAATGAAAAAATATATCATATTTAATCCCATCGCAAACATAGTAGTGGTCTGAAGGTTTGCTCTTTATCATTTTGGCCAAATGATTTGCTACACCATTGATTATTAATGCCTGCTGTATATTCCTCAGGAGTGCCCAGTCTTAGGGTCGGTGGGACTGTAGATTTTCCATCCAACAGAACAGCAGCATATTTCATCAATTGTTGATGTGCAATAGGCATGTCCCTGGTTAAAAATGGAAAAACCTGTGGCCATACCATTCCTTAACAGGATAAAACTGGTGGCTTGGGTCATCAGCTCCATTATCATATAGTAAGCATATGCTGTCAATCATCTTGTGATGCTCTCCATTCTTTTTATTAGGGGGTCCTAATTTAAGGGGGCCCTGTAAAACTTCATTTTACACATTTAAGACCTCAACAAGGGTTAAATTGTCTTAAATTTGCAATTCCTAAATATTTATAACTTCTAAATATTGCACCTCTGTGTTGTCGCATCATTCCAACATCGCATGCTCACTGTAGAGAGAATCCCCAATATGGTGACCCCCACTATATTGTGCAACTTGCAAATTGAGGCAGAGTTGATAGACAGAAGGGACCAAAATCAGACTTGTATTCTGCAAATAGCTTTGGAATTGGATAGAGCTGAATCTGATTGGGTAAATGTTCCATCTATTCAACTGTCTATATGACCTGTGCATCAGACTACAGTAAGAAAAGAAAGTCCAGCTCAATTTCTTATATTACAATTACTGTTTAAAAAGCGTCAATACAGTATTACTTTAGCATCAACATTTATCAAGTTAAAAAGATAAATATAAACAGAGAGGTAGCATTTTAATTAAAAGCTAAATTAAAAACATATATCTCTAAAAACTTATACTAATCTTGACCGCCTAATAAA
The DNA here is from genome assembly GCA_037974465.1 of Brachypetersius altus. Taxonomy (NCBI): domain Eukaryota; kingdom Metazoa; phylum Chordata; class Actinopteri; order Characiformes; family Alestidae; genus Brachypetersius; species Brachypetersius altus. Next base: position 15,597,295 of record JBBPDB010000140.1, read on the forward strand.
AGGCATAATTGAGTTCCACAGTTTAGAAGGGTAATAACAGAAAGAGGACTCTCCTATTTATAGAGGGTATTTCCAGAAGGCCAGGATCTGCAGATCTAAGATTATGAGCTGGAACTTAAACAAAGAAATATTCTGTGAGGCACACTGGTGCTCAGCCGTTTACAGCTTCATAAACAATTAAAAGAGCTTTAAAATATATCCTAAAAAATACAAGCAGCCAGTTCTTTCAAAACAGTCGTGATATGAGCTCCATTCCTTTTTGGGAGGATCCGTGCTGCTGCATTTTGTAGATGGTGTACTGTTTTCTAGGAAACCGCAGGAAATAACAGTTCAACTTATACAATAACAGTTCAACTTATAAGTACAGGGTTCTTTGCATCATTTAGAGTTAGAAAAGATGTGTGTTTGACTGTGTTTACAGAAATCAAGATCTAAAATTATGCCCAGGCTACATTAACAATAGTCCAAAGCCTTTAATTAGTTCACACACAACAAGCTGTGGGTTTTTTTATTGAAGGGCTTTTATGCTGTTGATAACTGGATATTTTGGGATGAATCAGAAATGTCATCATTCAGTCTTTCACATGAATATAAATACTTAAGTCGTGTAAAGTGTGTCTTTAAAATAGGTTTATTGTGTGTGCCTGCAGACGAGCACGCTTTAAGCGCTCCAATAGTGTGACGGCTAGTGTGCAGGCTGACCTGGAGACAGAGGGCTTTGGGGCTCTTAGTGTGCCCACCCAAGACAAAGGCCTGCAGTTCGGCTGCTCCTTCCAACGCCACTCCTCAGAACCTGAGTCGTCCGGTCAGCTGGTGGAATACCGCACTGTCCACACACAGGGTCAGTGGGCCTACCGAGAGGACTACCATGGCGGCTACACCACTGAGCCCTGCCCCATGGAGCTGAGGGCCCTGCCCCACTCCCACTCAGCCCTCCCATTAGCCTCTGAGCGCAGTGGGCCAGGCTGGCACGAGGGTCCCCGCAGTCTGCCGGACTCGGGACGAGCTTCACCCTGCCTCCGCGATGGGGAATTCTTCCTGCGACTGCTGCAGAACGAGGTGGAGAGGATGGAGGGCTGGTGCCAGAACATGGAAAGAGAGGCGGAGGAGAATGAGCTGCCAGATGAGGGTGAGCTGCAGCATATTTTTCTGATCTTGCTAATTTGTGAACGAATCCACATTTTGATACACTGACAAAAGTGAACCATTGAATTTACATGATTCACATGTGCACATCATATCCACATGAATAAAATATATCCCATTTACACAACTATAGTCTGACTAAATTGTGTTGATATATTTTATTCATGTGGAAATTTGAATCGAGTAAATTCAGTTTTTCAGGATGCCAGGTGTTTTCTTGAGCAGTAATGAAACCGAATATCTGTTTAACGATCAAAAAATTATTTGTCTATTTTTACTTTCCACCCTTTCCCATTCCTCACGCACATGTGGGCATAGTCACTCTGAAAAGATGAAATGAATGCTCTGCTGTACTAAAAGACCTTTTGGAGTTGTTTTACTCCACTAAATAGTCTGGTATCTGACGTCTTATTTAAAGGCTTTTAGAAAGGCTTTCCTGAATGTCCACATTAAATGGTTATTCCAGTGGAAATCACAAGAATATCAGCTTTTTCACACTTTTAAAAGCAGTAGAATCAGAATTAGTATCAGCAAAAAGAAACAAACTAATGGCATCACTCATCTTTACTTTTTAGACTAAAACAAAAATCTGAAGCATCAATTACTATGTTGTGAGAGCTTGCATCCAAAATATAAAAATGATAGTGTATAGCCTAATTTGTAAAACGGAACTAATTTCAATAATTGCTTTTTTTTATTCAAACATCTAAAAAAGCTTGATCACTTACAACCAGCTCATATTAACATAAACTTCAGATATAATGGTTACTGCAAAGTTGGAGCATTCAGAACTATATAGTCCAAAAAGAAAATTAAAATGTGAACTAATAACATTCGGCAGAGAATTCCTGCACATCTTGTCAATCCAGACACTGGACCTTTCATTTATCACTAGCAATATTTAGTGCAGACTAGTGATGCTCCGATTGATCGGCCACCGATCATGATCGGCCGATATTGACTAAAAATAGCTTGATCGGCGAACCCCAAAAGCGCCGATCAAAAAAGCTGATCATTTGACGTAAATTACTTGCGCGACTTTTTCACAGGTGCAAGCACAGCGCACAGGTAAGCAACAGCAGAGCGGAGTGCCATCGTGAGTTCTCCCGTCTGGAAGTTTTTCAAAGTGTCCACAAGCTATGATGACTTTCACCTTGATATTTTAGCGCGGATTTACTCTTTCTCTGTCTGTCTCAGTCTCTCTCTGTGTCGCTCTCTCTCTCGCGCACGCGCTCTCTCTGTGGCTCTCTCGCGTTCGTGACTTTTCTGGATCGCGCCCGTTTTAAACCTGTTTCTCTCTCTCTCTGTTTCTGTCTCTCGCGCACGCGCTCTGTGTGCCCCCCCTCTCTCTCTCGCTCTCTCTTTCTCTCTCTCTCTCTCTTTTTCTCTCTCTCGTTCGTGACTTTTCCGAAGCGTGCCAATCGTCTCCCTCCCTCTCTCTCTCTCTCTTTTTCAATAGGCCTATAGTTAATTTAGAGTTGGATTCATTTCTACAAATGGTGCAAACTCTGCTAGATTATAGATAAAAGATTCCCATTCCCCTGCCATTCTGTGATCAGCAGTGATCGGCAATCGGCAGATCATGATCTTGGTGATCGGTAATCGGTGATCGGCCCCAAAAATGCTGATCGGCGCATCTCTAGTGCAGACCAAACTTTTCTTTTCAAAATCAAGTTGGCCCAATTGTAATGATTACTCTGCCTTTGCAAAAATAAGGCAATTGCAAACATCTTTATTTGTCCTCCATTTTTCCATGATCTGTGCGGCACAAGTGTTGACACTTCAATCATAATATATATGTTTCATGTCCTTGTAAAGAGAGACTGTAGTGAGAGACATATGAGCATTTATGGGTTTATTTATTCTTTAAATCAGATCTTTCATTTCTGCCTTGCTGGTTCAAATTAGCATGAGAATAAGAATATAACCAGTATGAGCATACTATATCAAGCTATCAGCTGTTGACACATTGACTTTCAGCACTGATGCTAACAGTAATACATGCATGATATCACATAGCACAATGTAAATGTAAATGTAAATGATATCACATGAATTTTGACCCGACTGCTCTCTTTATAAATATACATGCAAAATATTACATGAATTTTGACCCGACTGCTCTCATTTCAAAAACGTATGTAATCTGGAACGTGACTTAGATCTTTATGTTCACACAGCTCTGGAGAAAATCACATCTGTGTCATATTGAGGCCAAAAAATTGTATTTGTGTAAATCCAACCCTGTAATGTGAACATAGCCATATTTTCTTTGAGCTAGCGAGGGTTGTATAGTGATCTTTCCTCTGCTGCCCTGCAGTGCTGGAGCTGATCAGAGCAGCGGTGGGCAGTGCACAGATGCTCATGTCCCAGAAGGTGCAGCAGTTCTTCCGCATGTGCCAGCAGAGCGTGGTAAGCAGCAGGCCTTTCCTCTCCTGGGCTGGCCCAGCTCTTCTCACTGGGGAGCCGCTCATGAATTTCATTACAATTTCATTATCATTTGGTTTCAAAATGTAGACAGCTAAAAATCTGGGGCAGTCAGCTGATATTGCTCCATGCTGTCTCTCAGGACCCCTCAGCATACCCACAGCCCACCACTCAGGACCTGGCCAGCTTTTGGGAGCTGCTGCAACTGGCCATCGAGGACGTGCGAGTAAAGTTCCAGGACCTGCAGCGCATAAAGGACTCAGGCTGGAGGTTGCCTCCAGAGAAGAAGGTGAGAGGGGAGACCCATTCAAAGCCACTCTGTGGTCAGGCCATCCGCACAGACTGACCAGCAGCACAGAGGAGCTGCTGACTTTGTGGACCACTAATTAGCGATTGCTAATTAGCAAACTTGCACAACGACAGAGCAGCAATGTGGATGAATCTGTAGAAACACTGTTGTAATGGGCAACTGCTGAACTTCTGGTCAAAAATTACTGTTCTGTTCATTCTGAAATATTTAGCCCATACTACTACTACTATTACTACTACTGTCTAACCCAGGGGTATATATCTACAGTCCTGAAAGGCCTCAGTCCAGCAAAGTTGGGTGCAGACACACTTGATTAAATCTAGTTAACAGGTTTAATAGGTTTTTTAAACTTGATTGTAAAGGTTCATCCTTTTAATGGTTTGGATTTTTCCTTCAGTTTCTGAGCTGCGCTGTGGTATTGTTCATGTCGTAGCTTGAAATATGTTATCAGCATTACACTTCAGATATCAACATAAATATCAACATAAAATAAACTATAAATATAAATAAACATATTCCTTTCACAAAATAGCCAGCCATATTAACATTTCTTGCATCATTAGTTGTGAGAGGAATGTTGAACTTTGTGTTCAGTCAATGTCTTACTCTTCATAATTGGCCAGGTCTGGAGAGTTATTTTGCTTTTTTCCTATATCAGTCATGTGGGCTGTTGTTACTGTAACAATCCTCTCTGTTGCTTGAGAAGTCTGTAGTTAGTACAATGACCTTTGCCTTAGCCATCACTGTGATCTTTTTTAACCAAAAAAGTCTTACTGAAATGCTGTCTGCTTCGAATTTTAGACCATGAATTATTTAACAACAATCAGAATCCTGTATCTCAATAACAAGAATTCACAGCTTGAGCACATTTAACAGCAATGGGAATCTACATTTGAAAGGGATCCATAGCGAATTCACATGCTTAGTCTGCACTTGTCAAAAAAATGATCCTCAGATACTAATCAATAGTACAATTTAGTATTGAGTACGATATCAAAGTATTGGGGACGCATTAGTGCCAGGGAGAGAGAAATGACACACACACACACACACACACATAGTCTCTCACACAAAGCATTCTGATAAGCAGACTTCCCCACATCCATGCAAAAAAGCTGATCCTAAATTGTTCTGATTTGGTTGTGTAGACTATATTTGTTCAGAAAAGGCTTTTACCAGTTTTACAAATGTAGGTTTTATGGCAATAGACCCATACATTTTCATTTGCACTTTTTAGTGATGTTATTTATTTTATTTAAATATATATGCGTGTACTAACATGTAAGTTCTAACATGTTTGGTAGGCAAAATAAATGTCGAAAATTCAAATCAGAACATTCATTGACTAAAACTAGACTAAAATATTTGTGGATACTTCTAAAATAAGACTAAAATGCACAGACTTTTAGTTGACTGAAACTTGACTAGACTAATAGAAATACATTTAATTTATAAAGCGCTTTATAAAGTAGGCAAAGAAACCTGAGCATTTTGTTTGTCTACTCACATTTTAATTTTTTTTATGAAAAAGTTCCTGTGTTTGTTTTTTCTTCCCCTGTAGTATTAAAAATAGTATTGAGTATCAAGTACCATCCTTAGCATCAGTATTGATTTTGTAATTTCAGTATCGAGACAAGCCTAGTTTGCACATACAGTCACTTCAGAACTATTACATCATAACCACAGACTATTCTGCAACATAATTTGTAGGGGATTTGATCTAAATCTAAATGATCAGTGTTACATGGCAGATACAACCTTCAAGAACAATCAGAACACAGAGCATGGTTATGTCCATTATAAGCAGCCTAGTAGGTTTTGTTTTTACATTATTGTGAGGTCAGTTCAAACACATATATTATTGATGGAGCTTTGGGTCCAGCTAATTATAGAAACTGATCAATCTATATACAGTACCTATTACTCAAACTATGGATATTTTTTACTGGATTTATAATAAAAGATCCTGTTTATGCTCATTTAATGTATATTCCTTGCCCAGATAAAACAAAACTAGCTTGAATTAAGCTTTAGAGAAGGGAAATCTCCATGTAGCCCTCCAGGACTGAAGCCAAGTACCCCAATCTAACCTAGCAAATAACTAATTTGTGTTCTCTCTCTCTTTGTCATTCAATCATCGTATGTCTCATCTCATACACTCTAATTCAATTGCTACGTCCATTTTCTTTCTTCCATACCTATACTTTCTCACATCCTTCCCTTGCCTGTGTGTGCATATATTTGGTGTCCTCGATCCCGCACTTCCAAATACATCACTGCCCCAATCAATCATCCCCCCCTCACGTTCGTCTCAGGAGGAGAAGAAGCTTCCTCCTCCGTTACCAAAGAAGCCAGCGGGTGGTGTGAGCGGGAGTCTGCGAGCGGAGAGCTTGGCTGAGGCAGGGGGCAGCGGTGGCATGCTGGTTGTCTCTCATGGGCGTGGCGTACCCATCCGGGACAAATCCCTGGACCTGGGCGAACGCCAGAGGCAGGAGGCAAGGCGGAGGCTCCTTCAGGCAGGCCCCAAGCGGACCACCTCATTCCGGCAGAACTCTGCCACAGAGAGTGCGGACAGCATTGAAATCTACATCCCCGAGGCTCAGACCAGACTGTGAGATGGCCCTTGTCACTTCTGTCTATCAAACAACCATAGCAAGTCCCCGCTGGCAACCTGCACACTCACGAGCGGCCTGGGAGAAGGGTTAATGGCAGTTAAACTCGTTCACAGAGTATTTCTCAAAAGAAGATGGGTATTTCTGGATGTGAGCTCACTTACTTGTTTGTGTTGAACCAGTTTTAATCCACACAGGAAATAAAAAGGGCTCCCACCAGCACAACCAAGTAGTAAGAGACTGAGGGGCTTTCTTTCAAAAACACTTGTATAATATCCCAAAACCTTAGGACTGTTTCATAAAATAGCCTGCGCAAATACGGGTGCAAAATCGTCTTGGTGAGAGGAGCTTAGATTTTAGTTTAAATAGCAGACCCTCTTTTGATATGGTCTTGATATCAAAACTCTGCATTTAGGTTTTTTTGGTTGATTTTTTTTGTTTTCCTCGTGTTGTGACAGTAGGTCCTCTCTCACTGTGAAACAGCAGCACACTCTAGTGGCCAGGACAGGTAAGTGCACCCCTTAAACTCAGGCCAGGGCAAAAACAAATTTAGACACCTACTCGGTCTCTGAAGCATAATTCAGTACTTTTTCTCATTTTCTGGCTTCAGTTGGTGATCAACAGGGATGCACTTGTAGTCAATTTTTCCATTTGCCTATTAAATGTGGAGGATATGACCGAATGTGGGTAGAGATGAGAGTTGACGAAGTTTCAAGGAGCAATTTGTCATGAGGTTTGGGCCACAGAAGATTTTTTATACAACAGATGCACAAGGGCGCAGAAGACAATCCCCACAGTCCCCAGTGTTGCACATCTGTCTGGCTCAGAGGTAGTCAGTTAGCGAAGGAAAGCCCTCACCACCCACATGTGTGTAAATGGCAGAAAAGTGTGAAAAGTTGATATTGCCCTCAGCTTCTTGTCATTGGAATAGGAGCAATGATCCACCTGCAGCCAAGTTGAAAGAATATAAAAGAAAGTTTGGTGTGCAGACATGTTTGTTTTTATTTATACATTACTAAAGGTTGATTTGTGTTGATTTATTGAAATTCTTACAAGTACATGCCACCTATTGCACCAAAATAAGTGGTTAATATCTTGGCCAAGCTGTTTTCTCATTTTTCTGAGTGTGTGTGTGTCTAACATGGTGGGAAATCTTTTTTTTTTTTTTGGTTTGTAAGTATTCAAATGTTTAGGGTAATGGCTTTCCTTTTCTAACACTGGTGCCAAAACCTGTTCTTTCACTCTTTCTGTTCCCATTTTAAAGCAAGCGTGATCATTTTTCTCCCCACAATTACAGAAGGGTATTATAAAAAGTATTTTGTAGAAAGATGTATATTTTATAAATGACATTTTTAGATTCTAATATGAAGAACCCAGAGAGCACCCTATAAAAAGTGAAGTATTAATTCATAGACCATAAGAAGATCCAAGATTATGATGGGGGCACTCTGTGCTCGAGCATATCTGCATTCTTTACTTAGTCTACCTGTTGTTTAGTTTGAATAGAATCTTCTGGAGCCTTGTTGTCTCACACCGGACCTCAGCCCTGACAGGACAGGTTCATGGTGCAAAGATGGTCAGGAGCCACTTATAGTCCTCTTCCTCTTGTATCGACTACTTGTGCCTAATCAGCACTATGTGTGGCTTTCTAGACTGACTACAATATTGTATTCAATATATAGTATGTTATTCACATGGAATATGTATTGTGCTGATAATCCTAATAATTTTTAACACTTTATTGGATACTTTCATCAGCTAATAACCACCCTGATCTGGATGTTTCTATGTAATATGCATGCCTTTTAATACACCCATGTAACTTTTTTCTATTCTACTTCCACCCGTGGATCTGTATGCTTTTTTCCATTCGCAATTCTGCAATGGCTCACTATCGTATCACCGTTTCCACTAAATGATTTGATCTCATCCTCCAGTTAAAGGGTGCAGCTGCTCGTATGCAACCTGTTACATTTTTATTCTGTCACACCGACACTTTTCGTCTGATCCACGGATACACTGTTCTCTCCTCATCCCACATTTGAACTAAAAGAAAAATGAGATTTCCACGCACCCACTCCAGAAGATGACAAGGAACAGTTCCTTCCATCCATTATGAACAGTCTTCTTTATCCACTTTCAAGTTGCATCTAAATTCCTATATAATTAGTAACTGTCCGAAACACATCTGGCACGCCGTCAGGTGACTGAAAAGCACAACAGACTACTCCCTTTTCCACTGTGAAGAAAACACTGGACTCAAAAGAAGACAAAAAGGGTCAAATAATTCATGATATAAATGTTTACCAAAAGAACATTCTGGGTATTTCTTCTTCTAGCAGATCGGACTGAATACGAATTGATATTGTCCACTTTTTGGCCAGAGTCCAAGTTTTTAAAGGGTCCTTTGAATTTTTAGATGGACTCACTTTTAGAGGACACGGCAATCTGCCCCATACTTTCCACAGAGCAAAAAATGTGGACGGACCCTCAAACTCCAAGACATTGCATCCCAGAATAAACGAATGGACAACTGGATCTTCTCTTCCAGCAAAAACACACACTGCAATTCTCCGTACCTCTTTGCCTCAGATTCTCTGAAACGTGACCCAGGCACTTTGTCACTTACTGTCAGGGTACATGGGACAATAAGATTAAAAAAAAAACTTGGCACCTCTCCCCCCCCACACACAGTGCCACATGCCTTGAGTCAACGAAACCCAGACGGTGTGAACTCACTGTCCGTTTGTATTCTAATAGGCCTTTGCTGAAGAAATTGAGTTTCTAGTGCAAAAACAGGATGTAGCCCGTGTATTTGCCGCTTTTTAAAAAAATTAACTAGTGTGGGTGATACTTCTGTCCTGGTAGCACAGAGGAGCTTGTAGCAGCGTGTGTTCAAGGCACTGTGACGTCGTCTTTAATCCGCTCCATAATAAAGCACTGCAGTACTTAAAATCACTGGAATATAACCATGGGTCATAGACTTCTGAGCAATTACTGTGTAATTAAATATACCTTCTCAATCTCCGTTTTATGATGTAAATATATACGTTGCAATGGAAGTTAATTGTTACTAATATTAAATGGATTGTTATCATGACTTATTACTATTATCACATTATACTGAATTCTGACTATGGGAAATCTATTCTGTACTCTCAAAGGTGTTTATAATGTATAGAGAACTACCCTATTTAGATCTACTTTTTTATGCTGCTTAAGTATAAGGTGGACCGGGAGAAAGAAAAAAAAAAAAAAAAGACATTTGAACGTTTTAGTAAAACTTTTACTCTGCGAGCCCAGAGGCTGCTGCATGCAAGATTAAGGTTGAGATGGTTAAGTGGAGTACTAGTTTGTTCATAGCTGTTGGATAATTCTTTGTATGCTTTCAGGATACAAAGACACGATATGAAGTAATGGTCTAATTGTTTTTTTGGATTTTTTCTTTTCTTTTGCACACTAAAGGAAAACATGGGCATTCTGTAATGTAGCAGTTTTTGTTCCTCCTGTTCACTTATGAGCTTATTTAAATTTTTATTCTACAGAAAAACAAAAGAAAATCACTGTATTTTAACATCTTACTATATGTTTAAAAAAAAAACAACAGTGCCAGGATACAAATCGCATCCTTTTAATTTTGTACTTTTTACTTCATGCTTCTTTTTACTGGCCAGATCAAATAGCAATAGCTTCCTACTTCAACTTGAGGATTATATGGAATATGAAATACCTGCTCAAGTTTGTTACAAGAAAGTTGTAGCCGACCACTGAAGACATACAAGAGCCAGAGAGGAAAATGGGACACGTGTTATTAGTTTTGTTAGTCATTGTTCTCTTGCCATAGACGTGTACAGCTAAATGTCTGCTAGCGCTAAATCGAAAGAAGGCACACTGTGATGTGGTAAACCTAACACAGAATGTAACACTGTTGATGGTTGTAAACATTTTTTTAAATTATTATAAAGCTATTTTAGCGAGTAAAATGATTGTTGTCCAGTTTGTCATTTATTGCTTCATAATAGGAAATAGCTGCCAAAGCTGTTGCTCATTTGCTTGAATGTACAATCCAAAACAGACATAGTGAAAAGAACTAAAAGACGACACTGACTTCTACTAAAAGGAAATAAAAATTTTAATTTATCAGTTACTGATGTAAAAAAAAAAAAAAAAAAACCACCACACATTACAAACTGAGACTCATCTTTCCTCTCCTTATGGAACAGAAGCCACTGGTTGAGTGGGTCAACAGCACAAAGATGCTTCATGCAGCTGGTGTAATTTGGTCCGTACTGTTTGCCTGCCACCTGAGGCTACGTTCATTCATGGGGAGAGGACGACAGGGATGAGGGACGTTGGGATAAAGTGGAAAACTCTGGAAGAAGGGAAAAAAAAACACGAATCATGAAAGCAATTCAGATGCTTTTTGAGGAAGTCCACTAAATTTAAGACTTCTAAAACTAATGGCATCCTCTTTCCAGCCTTTTCTACTTACCAGGCAGAAGTCTGGCTTAATTCATTCCTGCGTCTCCATACTTTCATCTTCTCCTTCCCCTCCTTCTTCTAATGCTTCATCCTCTTCTTCCTTGCGCTCTGGAGGCTTCTCATAGGCTTTCTCAGATGGCGTGACAATAACACCATCCCAGGTGGACATCTCTGTGGCCAGATCTGAACATAATTGTGACATTCCCTTATAAGATTTTATGAAGTTTCTCAGGAAAGAAAATTATGAGATTTAAATAAACATCAAAAATCAAGGAATAATAACTCACAGCTGGCATCTCCTTCAAGGCCCAGTATCTTTCTGTAGCCACCATGAGAAAGGACCCTTACCAGTGTCTGGGCTGTAAAACATACCATGTCCTGCCAATAAACAAAACCAGACTGCTTAAATCCATCATTCAAAACAGTATTTCATGCTGCCATAGCAGAACTTCTTAAAAACAGTATTTTTACAGAAGATGAGATCATTTGGCAGGTTCATGATTTAAGGGAGTAAGGGACAACTGGTTAACAATGATTAACAATTTACATGTTTATCACTAATTGTCAGAACATTACCTGCTGCTCCAAGGTCATTACAGTGTGCACACGGAAGTTTCCACTTTCACAGGGGTCAGTGATCCCTACAGACCCTGGCAGAAAAAGCCCAGCTGCTAACATCTGCAAACAACGTCTACATGACATAAAAAACAACAGCTATGAAATCGCTAGCAAAAGTATATACACAAGAATTAAAAAAGGAAGGATGTGTGTTTACCTGTAGGCTACATTGAGTGAAAGGGGCTGTCTGGAGGGGTTGTTCATGACAGCAGAGTGCCCCTAAAAACAACCACTTTAAGATTAAAAGACATCTAGACAGCAGGCTGTGCTGATCAGAATCTAAAAGAAATGCTGCTCACAGATAACTGCAATTAAAAATGTTCAGTTGCAGCAGCCTAGGATCAAACCTATTTCAAACTGATATTTTTGTTGAAGTCCATGCAGAAAAATAGGTATGCATTAGTTGTGAGGAAAGAGTGTGACTGCCTGTCACATTTTGCACTATGACTCACCAGGAGATCTAAAATCCAAGGGGTGAGAGGCTCAAAGCCAGGAAAACGCACCCGCAGGTCCTTCAACAAGCGTATAAGAACCTTCACCCTATGTAGTAAACACCACATTTGGATTTACAGAAATAGATTGAGGACATTTCCAAACTCAAACAAAGTCAGCTCTAGTATAGAAAGGTCAAAGATCAAGTGAGACCAACGTTTCTAAAACATCAACTAACAGAAAACAATGATTAGCTCAGTTTTTAAACTTAACAGTAATTGTGATCAATGGATTCTGAACAGATCAGGTCCTGTGAAGCAAACAAGATCAGCATTCAAGAATGGTGTGTTCTTACGTTGACTGAGAGGCATTCTCCTCAAACCAGCGAGCATGGCGAATGGCAGCCAGTGCACTCTGCAGAACCTTAATGTCAACTTCAGAGGAAAAAAGACAATGCTATGATCAAAACATTTATCACAACAACAAAAATATGCTTGAACAGCTAAGGGTCCTACGGTGGAGTTCAGGGTCAAGCTTGCGCAGATTGGGAGGGACAGTAGTGATGAGGATCTTCACTGTAGCATCTGCAGAGCTGATCTCAAAGCCAGTCTCATTAGTCAGCATAGACAGCACTGAAAGAGACCAAAAAATAAACTGAGTAGTGCACCCCTTTTGGGAGTTATAATAACTAAATATAATAACTAAATATAATAAATATAATCTAATATAATAGATTATATAATCTAATATAACGAAATCTTAACTCACCCTCAGCTGGGTCCTGGGTGCGCAAAGTCTCCACTACTTTGTTGCCTAATGCCGCAACTGCCTCCACTGCGTCAAACAAAAAGGATTTTTAATTAAGATGTATTTTCTCAAGGTGTACATTTTTGCTACACAAGAATTTAAAAAATCCTTAAATAGGGATGGACTCACAGGTGGGAAGGATCTTCAGGATAACCACAAGATCAGCTACATTGTGTCCTGTCGTCATTGTACCCTTTTTGTATGAGCCCACTTGCCGCACCTCCTCAATTTGCTATGGAAAAATTGTCCCATCATGCATGAATATTAGCAAAATAACAGTTGAATCAATACTGAATTGAAACATCTGCTTGGATAACACTACTCACCACTTCAAAGGTCCCAGGGGCAACAATTAAATTATCAATTACATTGTTGATCTTAGTCACCAAGGACAAAATAGAAGACTGGAAAACAAATGGAAAGGAATGGGTCAGCATTCAGTCACAACAGTCCACCCTTCAGTCTCTTCTTTACGTATGACGGTAGGGATGGTTAATGTGACCGGATTTTATTGTGTTACTGACAAACTGTATACATCACTACAGGAAAAGTATAATTACCAAAATTAATGAAATTCAGTTCAGTATGGGTGATACGTTGAGTAAAAATAATAGATTTCTAATGTGGCACTAAGCATATTTTGCCTCTGGCAAAACGTTCACATGTATAGCAGACTGTAAATCTTGTATCATGTATATCATGTTATATAATTTTAAAGATTTTAAAGAAACTGATGGCCCATAAGTGACAATAAAGGGAGCTTTTTGCTAAGCCACAGGAAAAACGCTGGTTGATTTCCGTGAACTTTAGAGGAGAAAACGTTCTGAACTAGCTTCCTTTTGATATGCATGAGCTTTAATAATGCCATGCATGCATAATACCCCCTAATAAACAACTGAAAAGGTCTGGTTTCAATTATTCACTGTTTAAAAGACATACAGAACATCATGGCATGTTTCTGCTCTCAAGACTGAGATAAAAGTTTATGCATGGATAAGTTAAAAGGTACCTGCTCTGCAGGTGTAGGACTGAGGTCTTGGTTACGCTTTAGTAGGGCCTCACTAAACGCAGTCTCATCAGGTGCCGGCTTCACCCTAGGAAAGGCCATCTCACACTGGAACACAGAGGTACGGTTATGTTTCCATGGTTGCCACAATAGTAGCTACATAATAAATGTTTCACAAACTCTACTGTATTTGCTACTAGCAAAAGCTTGTATAAAATGAATATTTACAAATACCCCATAAGGTTTTATTTTAAGAACGACACTAAGTATCTAAAGATGCTATGTCTCTAAAGCCAATTATCCTGCACACTTATTAAACATGTATAATCAAGCATGTTAAAGAAAGCACCAAATTATGTTGGCCACAGTACTGACACATTATTGATGAATGAATGTGTAGTTGAGTTCTTATGAACATTCACGAATTACGTTTATACTCGTCAATGGTCTCCAGTTTCGTATTAAATCATGACAAATTTGGAAAGACAAATGAGAAAAACACTTACGACATAAAAGTCGAACGGTATATGAGGGACAAAAGGCCTGTACCTAAAAACAAAACAAACAGATGAGTAACAGCAAAGGTAGTAGCAATATTTACGTAACGTTTAAATCTGCAAATAGTCATGTCACATATACAACTTACCCCTGAACTAAACCTCCACGGGAGCCGAACCGGCCACCACGGCCCCTTCCCCTGTCGCCTCTGGAGAAGAGAGAGAAATCTGGGTTATCGAATCAAAGCTAGTAGAGTTGCCCAGTATGAACACACCACAGCATTTGAGGTTCAGTACTACACTCATATAATCAGCCAAATTCAGAAGCAGAATAAACGACATTTACTTAATACATGCTATTTGCTACAGAGCAAAACGGTACGCTACACTTCTCCAGCTGAGCAGTGCAGCTAGCATGGTGTGAGCTAAAGAGGGTTCATTCATTCAGGAACAGCATCAGGCAGGGATTTATTCGGAAATATGTAACATGCAACCACTCAAGAAAACAATACTATTCATAGTATCATTGAAAATCGAGAGATATCTAACTAACAAAGAGGCATTTCGTCAAACATGAAATTAAAGATGATCAGGTTAGCACTAGCAGGCTAAACGACATGGAAGACATCCAGACTAGTAACTAATAATTTAATGCAGTTTAATGCAGTGCTATATGAAATGTAAATAAAAAATGGAATGTGATGATTGCAATCATGCAAACTGTATATTTAATTGGAAATAGCACATTGGAAAAAGACAATATATAAAACTAAACCAAGAATGTTATTAATTTTTGGAAAACATCATTCTGCAGATGTCTATTAACTGAGGACACCGGCTGCTGGAGTTCTGGAAGTGAAATGTTGTCCCATTCTTGCTTGATATTGGATTTCAGATGATCAACAGTTTACTTTATTGTCGTATTTTTTCCTTTCATGATGAGCCAGATGTTTGATGAATAGGTCTAGGTTCTAGACAGGCCAGTTTAGAACCTAGACTCTTCTACTACAGAGCCATGTGGTTATAATAGGCCCAGTGGCCCAATGGATAAGGCATCAGCCTTCGGAGCTGAGGATTGTGGGTTCAAGTCCCAGTGGGTAGTTGCCTCTGGACCAAAAGGTCATGGGTTCGAATCCTACCTTCAGCACCACCACTGGGCCCCTGAGCAAGACCCTTAACCCTTTGTTGCGCCCTGTAGTTAGGGGAATGTTGCTTTGGATAAAAGTGTCGGCTAAATGCCATAAATGTAATACTGAAATAATACACAGCCTTTTGCCTGGATAGCAGCATATGTTGCTCCAAAACCTGTATATAACATTCATTGCTAAAGAGGTCTTCTTAGATGTGCCATGCTATGTGCACTAATGCTTGTGATACCACCATGGATGCTGGGTTTAGGATTTGACAGACCACAGGACAGTTCCAATTTACCTCAGCCCCATTTTAAATGAATTAGACCCAGTTTTGACTTGTATTTGTGGATGGGGAGACAATATTTAGACAATGTTTTTCTGAAATGCTTCCTTTTTTAAAAATGTCCCTGGCATCAAAGTCAAAATGACCATATATTTTCATAAAACAATAAAAATGTTCAGTTTCAACATGTTGTCTTTGATGTATTTTCAATTAAATATGGGTTTCCTTGATATGAAAACCATCACATTCTTTTATTTTTTTTTCACACAGCATCTTTTATGGAACTGGATTTGTATGATAATCATTTGACATTTTAATTGTCTTCACTCCTGGGGAATGAAAAGTGCACTAGCCATCCGAAACCATACCACCCTTGAGTAAAGTGTCTGGTACTAGGGCATTAACACAAAAGTAGATTAGTCGACTAATCGATTTCAGAGGCACGAGCCGATGCCCCATGAGAGAAGTCGACTAGTGTGTTTTTTCCGCTCTGTGCCCTCGCTAGTGTACACGATGTAGTCTCTGCCTCTGGCTTACGCTGACAGGCGTTCACCAATTATTACAGTCCCTTCATAAAAAGTGCGGTACTGTTGGCGCGAGGGTAATCTAAACAGAAGAGCACAAGACGAGTTCAACAGAAAACACAGACACACATCACATGTTTGGAAATACTTCACTCTAGACACAAACGGCACAGTGACCTGAACAACCTGCAAGTCGGTGTTAAAGTACAGTAAGAATCCGGGCGTTTTGCACGGCATCTGAAACGGCTCCGCTAGCTAACATGGTTAACACTAGCACTACAAGGAGTCGTCCTGCCGCGGCTTAAGCTGTTCCCACTTTCAGTTGTACACTTGCATTTACCAGAACATTCAAGGCATTAGCCTTTGTTTAGTTTCGTTTAATTGTCATGTTGACTGTTAATGTATAAAACTTGAAAAGTTGCTCAGTGTTGGACACTAGAGCTGAGCGATTCACGACTCATCCGGGTGAATCACCCAGATCCATTAAATGAATCACGTCTCGAATGAACCGGATCCGTCGAGTCCTAACGTCATCATGTCAAAGTGATTAACCCCGCCACATTATACATCTTATAACCATTACAACATAAATTACTACAATAAAAGTTGCATAACTTACTGTTTCT
>JBBPDB010000140.1:15617807-15633336 GCA_037974465.1 Brachypetersius altus
TTCGCAGATCCGGATCACTTTACTGAGTGACTCAGAGGGAGTCGGATCCGAAAAAGGATCCGAGTATCCCAGCTCTATTGGACACACCAGTTCCTCCGCGGCATGTGTGATGACGTCATCAAACGACTAGTCGACTCGACTTCGATGAGCGATAACTATGAGAGATAATAGAGAGATTAGTCGACTTGAAAAAATCTGGAGTCGTTAATGCTGTATCTGGTACGTATGCTTACCTCAAATGGACATGATTCCATTTACTAAAACTAGTGAACTATAAATAAATTGATTATTGTTTTCTGGAAGTGTAAAATAAGCAGTAGGATCAGCAGATGGCAGCAGACAGCAGATGTTTAGTCAGTATTAGAAAGGTTTTCTGGGTAAAAAATGTGGAGGAAAATTCCTCTTACCAGTGTTTGACAGTAAACAGACTTCATTTTATTGTTAATACTCCTTAATAAAGACAAGTAGAAAGTGTTGGGAAAATAGTGTGAAGTCATAGTGTGAAGTCTGAACCTGAGTCTTAGGGAGTGTTACACTGCTGGTGGGCTTCTAGACCAGAATATATGCACCTGTCTGTGTGTTCCTTGGGGTAGTGCGTGTTAAACGTTAAAGTGTCAGTATATGAGCGTCCCCTGGGGGAAGAGCATGTTCACCTGCATGTGTGTATGTGTCTCTTGGGTTAGATTATGTTCACCTGTTTGTATGGGTCCCTGGGGAGAGGAGGCCTGTGTGTGTGGTGGGTGTTTGATCACCTGTGTGTGTGTGTGTGTGTGGTGGGTTTTTGTGCATGTGTCCCTGGGGGTATGCGCACACACGCATCTCCCACGCTGTCATCAGACTACAGCATGTGTCCCGACCACCGCACCGCTGCCATGACAACAGCATCCGTCATGACTTCAGCACCTCTGTCTGACTCATATTGTGCAGGCCGGTGCAAAAATATGCTGTGCTTTGTGTGTTTGTATGAGAGAGAAAGAGAATAAGATGCCATATTCTGACAATGTGAAATATTTGATTTCTGAGAGTTATCTGTGTGATTGACAGCTGTATAAAGGAGACCAAGGAACATGCATGTTTTTCAGCATTTCAGTAGACATCCACAAGTTTAATTCTCTATGTACCAAAAATAACACATTTGTTTGTTCAAGGAGCTTTACCATACAATATTGAAAAACAAAAAGACAAAAAAAATGAAAGCAGACGTACAGAACACAAAGTACATAAACATTATTAAAACGTATTGCACAGCCAGTTACATTTATTCCCTTTTAAGTTTCATATTCTGGGCTATACATTGTGGTAATGTCATCAATCCCATGCTTGAGATCCAGTTTCTCTGAATATGACAACTTGTACAGCTTTATGTTATAAACTGGCACATAGGGTAACATATCTGAACATTTCTGTGAGATTTGGTTAGGGAATAGCATATATTTTACATTTTAGGCCATTTGGAAGCTGACTAAAACCTCAAACAGCAGCCATTTGAGCTGGCATGTGATCACAGGCTGATCACAGGCTGACATGCGGTGAACTTAAGTTTCACCTGAAACAAACTTTTCTGTATGTGTTCACTTTACATGGGCTTTTCCTCCACTCATGCAGTTTTTGGCACATCAAGTCTGTGAACTGGATTAGACTAGCTTTTAGTTAATAACATGTCGGCAGCCTAGAATTCAGAACCCCAATGATTCAGTTCAGATTACAGTATTCACCACTCGCTCTGGAAGTGTGGGAGAAATAGAACGCATTGCAGAATGATGTTATTAAAGTTAAGTACATGGATTTTTATATGGCCACTTTTGTTGCTGTTTGTGATGTCATGTCACCTTGGTATCATTATTTTTCATTAGCATTATCGGTTGGTTCAACGGATTATGAACTCAATCTTTTACATGTGAACCCCCCAAGCCACATAACTAAAACTATGAATAGCAGCTCTACTAAGCTATGCACTTTCACACTGCTGGTGAACAGAGGGGTTAAAGAGTGGCAGCACATCAATGCTGCAATAATGTGAAAATAATGGATATATTGATGATCTGATGGATGAGTAGCGTCCAAAATGGATATCATCACCAGCTTTACCAATAACTAGAATATTACATGAGCTGATACATAACAGTGAGTCTAGAGCAATCTTTGAAGGAGCAGTTTAACAAAGTATATGGTTTTCCCCTTATCATCAAACACAGTTGAGCAGCCAAGGATGCCAAGACTTCTGTTACTTTACGTAATTAGCCTCATAGAACTAAAGGAGCAAACTTTAATTAAGCACTAAATTATTCTTGTATAATTAATTGTGTTTTGGGTAAGAGTCAAACCAAGTAAATCTGACTTACTGGTGAACAATTATAGCAAGCAGGGAAGGCGTTAGGGCTGGGCATCTGAGGCTACAGCCCAAGATGATACATATGGATCTCAAATAGACCTGGATCAATACTTTTGTCATTTCAATTATCCTGATGTTTACTGTTCAGTAAAAGTAAATTGATACTAACACTCCTTCCCTGACAACAAAATGATTGTCTTTACCTCCCCGTCAACAAAATGGTGACATCCAGCACTGTGGTTTACCCTCCTAACGTAGGGAGCTAGTGGTTCAGGGTAGGGTTATGGGATTACTTCATGTTTCATACACTATTTATGGACTGAGTTTGGAAACTTAGAACTTTGTGAAGTATTGCCTCCTATGGTTTACTGACCTGTGTGTGTTGAACTTTGATACGGTTTGCTTTTGATATATCCCTCTAGCCTTGCGTATGGTTTTTTTTCCCTTTTATATACTTTTTTATCTCACCCCTATGTTTCAGACTGCTCCTGTGTGATATGGAACTCTTTTAGGAATACGACTTTGAATTATTGTTGCTATAGCCTTCACCTGATCCTGACCTTGAACTGTATGTAACTGTATGTTTTCTTTAAGTAAACTTTTAGCTGCAACTGTGCCCCCTCGCCACAAATCATTGCAAAAATGATTACATTTCTGGCCAACAGATTTCTGCATCAAAACAAATAGGCATCTGCGCTAAGACCCCAGTGATTTATGATCCTGACAACTTCCCTGATTGTAACCACTTAAGCTAAATACAGACTCAGCCTAGTCATGGAATAAAATTCCCGGCTGACATTTTAAGGCAGTTAAACACTAGCTTTCGTTTTGTGCAGGAAAATAGTGCTTCTACAGAACTCACTAATCAACATTTATCCACATTGTACAAGTAACTTCAGTGTGGATAAGTGCTTTGAAACTCTTTCGATACGCTTTGTACAGTGTTTATTCTAGTACAAATGTCCATAACCCTCTCCGTTATCCATGGTTTGGTTGAGGTTAGCTGGTTTGCCCAGACTAAACTACTTCATCACTGTAAAGCAGTATAAAACAAAATGTACTTGCTCCTACCAAGTGCAACAGTTGGTGGCAACAAATAAAATATTCCCCTTCCTGCTTTACATCCGTGTTTTTGTAGATTATACCAGAGAGAAATAGCATCAAGACAATATTAATACAATTACTTTCAGATGTTACCTGCTAAGCTTGTACAGTGTGGCAGATGAGAAAGATTATGCAGTCGGGACTACAAAGAATTATAGCTTCCATTAGAAAAACAGTGAAAATAGTGCACAGCACACCAGCCGACAACAGACAGCACTTTAATACTCCCAGCGCTGGTGTGAACAGCAAAGACTAAAGTCGAGGACTTTCTCCACACACGCTCGCACGCTCATACAGACGCACACACGTACAGACGCACAACACACTCATGTACACGCACAACTCTGCACAATTACACACGGAAAAGTTTCTCTCATATAAATACGCAATTGCACTCCACACTCTTTCACACTTGCAGAGACAGGTTGACGTCATATACAGTGTAGGTTTGTGTTCACACACAAATGTGGCTGTGTGTTGGAATATGAAAGCATTTCTAGTGAAACATTTACATTTCCATTTTATATAATTGTGTATATTTACGTATATCATCATGTACATATATTTTTCAAGGTCAATCAAGTGAATAAGCTCAATTCCTTCACCTCTATTCTTCCCTAATATGTGAGAGTGACCGGTTATGTTCTCTAAAACCAACTGGTGAAGGCCAGGGTTAATAGACTCAAACATTGAATAATAGGATTTTGCACCCTGCCTAAAACCCAATGTTATGACACCAGTGCAGATGCTGTTACCTCCTCACTTCATGGTTGGGACATAGTTACTAAAGAATGTAAGCTATCTCCCTGACATGCCATATAATTCATTCCTGTTCTTTTTGGTTATGCAGTTTGGTCACTAAAGCATTTTGCCTGTTTGACATTTGGACTCCAAGAGAACAAGACAATATCAGTTCCTCGAAATCTTGAGAATCTAGAGCTATTTCAGCATTTCCAGGACCGGTTATATGCATTTCTATACTAAAATGCAGAGAACCAGCTGTGTCCAGTGTTAAAATTACTTTTCAGTTAATAATTTAGGCTCCTTAATGGATTTTTCTCTTTGGACGTAGGCCTAGAAGCCACAAAAGCATGGTACTGCCTGAGATACAGCACAGTTCACCAGCTGAGCAGAGACGGCAGAAAATGGCTTTCATCATTCTGGTGAGCTCACTATCCTTGTCTCTCTTATTTTCTGCTTTCCAAACAGTCCTTTCTCTTCCTTGGCTCTCAGTCCAAAACCCCTTTTAACTCTCACATTCCTCACACATTCTACAGTATGTACATCTTTTTTTTTTAAACCACACCTCTTGCTAAGGCCACGTTCACAAAGAGATCCGTCAAAAAAAGAAATAAATGAAAAGGTATATTCAAATTAGTGGTTGTTTTACAGGGCTGTCTTGGCTTTTTTTTTTTACATTTACATTTTACAATGGTTCAATTGAATGGAACCATTTTAGAAATGTTTTTCAGTCAAACACAAAAATGGGCTATCATATTAAGAGTAAGAGTTTTTATCATTTCACTGAAGCCTGTTAAAGCGCTGCTTTCAAGATGTTTTTATGGTACAGCTCTGAAAGTGAGCTAATAGTAGAAATTACAGCTTCATTTATCTTTCTTAACAATTGCTGCCGCAAGGTCAAAAGTTCAGCTCTGGTCAACTTTTATTAACAAACAATGGTGTGTAATTGCCTTGCTTTGCCTTCTGGTGTATGTTCTCATTAAAATTGAATGCAAGAGGTGTGTTTTTTTGACGGATACCAAAACGTCATTGTGAACGTTGCCGACCCTACTTCTCTCTTAAAGTCTGTACATTTAATTTCAGCCCCGCCCATCCCTTTCTCTACTTCTCCCTTACTTCTGCATGTCACACTGCAGTAAGAGAACAATAGATGGGTCACTCTTGGCTGCCTCTTTGAACTCCTCCAGTGTAATCTCGTCGTTATGATCTTTGTCCATCTTGCTGAAAATCTTGTCCACCCGCTGCTGAGGCGTCAGGCCATCCTCGTTCATGCGCATCATAATCACTGTGCCAACCATTTTATAGATCGCCTGGAAACGGGAAAAAAGTAGGGGTGATAATGGAGCAAAGGATAAGAACATGGAGCAGAAGTATAAATACAGTGATACATATCTATTATTATAGAATATTTTATTATAGCTCTTTGTATTATAGATCTATATCATAGAACAGATGTAGATAGTGCTGTTGCATTACACTTCTAGTATTAAGCAGATTATGCATAAAAGAACAAAGAGTTTTATAGATTTTGGGAAAATAAATACTATGCCTCTATCACTTGGTCAATCAATAGAAATACAATCACAACAGGATGACTGCATTTGTTCACAGCTGGGTTAATGAGGGCCTCACCTCTATAATCTCAAGCATTTCCATGCGTGTAATCTTGCCATCTCCATCCAGGTCATACATGTTGAATGCCCAGTTGAGTTTCTGCTCAAAACTTCCTCTGGAGGTGATGGAAAGGGCACAAATGAACTCCCTGAAGTCAATTGTGCCATCGCCGTTCTTGTCAAATGTGCGGAAGGCGTGCTGAGCAAATTTGGAGGCATCACCATAGGGGAAGAACTGTAATGTATAACATAATTCACAAGATAGGTCAGATTCTGTCACTCTTCTTCCTGCACTGATTAAGTCTGGTGTCAAAAAGATCGAGCACAAATGTCTTCATTCTTGCCCTGGATCTTGCCCTGGATCACAACTGTGACTGCATTCCTAACCCACATTTTGAGTTGCGTATGTGAAGTCTGAATAAAACAGTAGCAGTCATACTGGACCTTGAATTTTGTCTGTGGTATTTTTGTCCATTTGTGTAAATATAAACAAACATGGTTGACTGGCTACATTAGAAAACTCTGTGAAGTTTATTTTTCACCACACTACCTTTAAGTAGGTCCAGAAAGACTTTGTGTACCTTGACGTAGAGCTGCTGGAACTCCTCCAGGTTGAGGATGCCGGTGGGACAGTCCTTCAGAAAGCCCTTATACCACTGTTTCAGCTCTGCCTCGTTGAACTCTGTATTCTTGGTCAGGTCATCCAGAACCTCTGGAGCAAGCTTGCTGTTATGTTTCCCCATTTTTAGTGACCTCTCTACGAGCAAAGACAGAGAAATGAAGACTCTATAAAGACAAGCATTCATTTCCTAGGCTGGTTTTGAAAATGTACATCAATAGCAGTCAATCACTAAAGTTAAGATCACTTTTAGGGGTCCAAGCACCGAAATCATTAGGATTTGTCAAAACATTTCCAGGATCCTGAATATTAATTATCTCTCTGAATATCAAAAACATACTAAAACTGATCAATATTATGGCTACTATTTGCAAATTAATCTGTCCAAATTTGAGCTTAGTTGCCTAAATTGTCTGTATTTCATGAAACTTGACATGCTAATATGTAAGCTAATTCTGATGAAGCATCTCAGCTCTGGTGCAAACATATCAATAGGGGGTGCTATACAATCCAATTTCTTTCTCAGCATCCAGTTGTACAACTGAGCTGAAACTGCAAGCATGCTTCTTTGGGCTAATCTATAAGTGGGCACTGAATAAGAACTTTATTAGTAAAGAAGTAAAGTCATCACAGTCAGCAAATCAACTTTCAGCAGGCATTTATTTATTAGACTTAGCATTGGCTTTTGAATATCATGTCAACATATTGTTTGTCAGTTTTGTTGCATGTCACTCCTTGCCTCAAACAAAACAAAAATGTCTTCAGAACCATTTACGTTCAACACACTTGATTTTGAATATTTAATATAATCTTACATATTTAAAATAATCAAAAACATGCTGACATTTATAACTAGAATGTTCAGTACATGGAGCTACATCCTTCTGACTGGGGTCTCAGATGACTTAAACAGCTGAGAGTTGTAATGGGTGCTGTTACCTGTTAATCCATAGTATGTGCAGTTTCTCAGACACTGCTTGACCATTTAAGCCAAAACTTGCAGCACGCTGCCTCTTTCATAATCATATAATCAAGCCAATTAATGTTAATTGGGCATTTGGCAGGCTAAGGATTGGTCAACTGTTATGCATTGTTAGGCATTCTCTGACATACTAAATTTGTCTAATAAAATCAATTGTACTCCATTCATTTGAAAATAATTCTGGTCCTAAGGTATAAAAGAATAATTTAACCTTTTTCCTTTAAATGATTAAAATATATGCCTAGATATTCATTATATCTGAAGGCTGGTCTTGAAATAATCTATGGAGTCTGCAAGTGAATAATTAATTTAAAAATGCTGACTTTCTTGCACATTATGGCTGCATCAGTCACTGAGAACAGATTTACTGTGTCAGAGTCAGAGGAAGATCACCTGTCCTGGAGGGCAGGAGTCCAGCACAGTTTGATGAATTTCCTCAGATACTCAGCAGTTAATGGACAGGTTTAGTTTTGTGGGTGTGTTATGAGCTGGAAAATCCCTTTTGCCACCCCTGAACTAAAGCCTATAAAGAATCTGGCTGAATGTCCAGTTTAGTTTTCTAAAAGAGGGTATATGCTGACCTTGAATATTTCAAGCACTGTATATGATTTTGTCATAATAAAACATTGCATCTACTTTCAGGAGAAAGAACAACACTCCTCTAAGCATTTCTACTGGATCATTCATGATGGATGTGCCATAAACAATAACTGATATTGATATGACAGTGACAGCCTTTTGGATCAGAGTTTCCCCTTCTTTTCACTGTGTAGAAACTACAAGAAAAGAGCCATTTGTCTAAGCGACTTTGCGGTGACATCATGCCTTATATCATGGCATATAACATGTCTGCCTGCATAGGAGCCAGAGATATATTTGGTAGCCCTAAATTGCACTGAGCTTTAAAAATGGGTATTTGGGTGCACATGAAAAATGAGGTGCTGTTGTAATGAGTCATTACCTGGACTCTCAGCTTATTAAAGTTGATGAAATATTTAGCAGGTCTAAATACTTGACGAGGTGCTCTAATGGGTGAATGCTCCAGTGGTTATGCAGCACAGGCCTGCTCTGGAGCCCAAATGCCCAATAGCGCTTTTCTCTCCTCCTGACAGGAGGCCATTTAGGTGTGATCATGGTGACTAATCAGAGGTGAGCATCCATCTCCTTTCTCCTTCTCTCTATTCCGCTCTTTTTCTAATTGACCTTTTTTTGAATTCTCAGTGCTCTGCCACTTTCTGCTCCTCTAGGCTTCACACTGCCTCCTTCAGACAGCAAGGCCTAATTGATGACCTGAGCAGTTCATAAACTTTGGGACTAATAGCATGAGCTTCATGACCATCTTTGGGCAATGAAGTAATTCACGTTCATTTTCAATAACTTTCAACTGAAGAACGCATTTCTTTTTGACAGTTCTCTTGGGTGGTAGTGAACGTCAAGGATTTGAAAAGCACATAATTAGTGATTTACTGCACCTATGTCAAGTCAAGTATAGTTTATTGTCATTTCCACCATATACACACAGTACACAGTGAACTGAAACATGTCACCAGGACCATGGTGTAACACGAACAGAACAGAACACAAGACCACAGGTGCAGACAGGACAAATAGCTAGAAACGGAACACAAGAACAACAATACAACTAGACGAGATCAGACAAGACAAAGCAACATTCAGTGCAACTGATATCAGCTACAGTGAGGATAAATACAGTATTTTGACAGGTATTCTATCTTCAGTGAACGGAGCGTGCAGCCTACGTAAGTACACGGCTACACATTAAATGTTTTTGTGCCATTTTGAAGAATTAAATAAATGAATAATAATAATAATGTCAGCGTCTGTACTGCTGTGTGATTGGTCACAATTCTTCTAAGAAATATTACTTCTAAGAAAAATTAAGGTTTTCAGCAAAACAAAAAATAGTTCTTATACATCATCATGCAAAGGCCCCTGTGGTGTTTCCCAAAAATCTACGAGGCTTACATCAATATGTTTGAACCTTGGTGTGATGTTTTGTTATTGAGATACCCGAGATGACAGTTAAATCTGTAGTTATTACAAACAGCACATAGGCTGCAAGATAACACTCAAGGCAACAGATTTTACACATTCACTTGTAGTGTATGTACTTCACTCTACACTAAACTGACATTGTTAAAAAGCATAATTGCGACAGAGGAACTACTTTTATTTCCAAACCATTCAATGAAAGGATGTGAGTGTAAAAAAAACTTCTACATAAAATGAACATTCTAACCAAGTTTTCTAGCCTAAATCAAAGCCAAGGACCATGTAGAATTTTGTGTACCAGTAAAACACTAAAGCAGATATTGGTACCTGTCATGGTAAAATACCCCCCGTCTTCCATATACTTCTGAAAAAAAGTTGTTTTGTTCAGATATTGCTTCAGAATTTTTCTTGTCTCAAGCAACAACGATGATATTGAGTAGACATTTCTTTTGGCTAAAGCACAAACTTAACCAGCACTTAACCAGCAAAGTGGGAAAATACTATAAACTTGGAAGTGAAGGTGTTCGTGTACATGCATTCCAAATTTTGGATACAAAGCTGAAGACAGAAATAGGCTTTTAACAGTGAGGATCACCTTGGTTGTTGTTCTTAGGATGATGACTGGCTAAAGCCTCCCGTGTAATGGCCAAACAGAAGCTCTGATACAAATAAAAACATAACTCAAAAAACAAGAAAAAAAAACACTCTACTAACAAGAGGCAGACTAGTTTATTTCAGGTAGAATGAAGACTGAGCAACAGGAAGAAAAGAGGGAAATACATTGATACATCCACATGTGTTGACAAGACTGCTAAAACTGAAACAAATAACAGGGAACTGCATCCCACACAAACACAGAAATCATGCTGCCCTCTGTTGGCTGCAGGGAGTAACAGCCCTGGATCCCAAAGAGCCTTCCCTCCTATGTCCAGCCTCCAGAAAACACAGGGTGACCCAGTGGAAGTTACAAATAGGGTCAAAGTCCAGGATCTTTTGGGCTCTAATGCCATAGACATCCCAACCCACTAGATATCAGGACCAGAGGCCCACCTGACATGAGTGCAGTATTCACCTCACCTTGTATATTTGCTGTCCATCAAGCATCTTTATTGGTGGCATGGCCATGACAGATGAGGAGAGGACATAGTTTAAATATCTGGAATCTGGAATGGCTAGAATCTGGAAAGGGCATAGGCTAACAGGCTGATGCACCTGATCATGCTGAAAGGTCTAGGGAAGGATGATGCTAGTTTCCATGACTTCGATCAGAAGGGAAGATCCTTGGAGGAAAGTCAAACCTGTTGTCCCACTCAAAACAATGGCCAATATCTCCTATATCCTTTGGTGGCTAACTGTTGTTCTTGACCTGTCCTGAGCAGAGCAGACTTGGTTGCCCTGACATATTCCCTGTCATGGACCCCAGGTCCTGTAACATCAGAGGCTAGGTTCCGCTGAATAAGTGATTGAACATGCTGTCGATGCCTATTCACAGGCACCTCTTGGAAATGAAGAACCCCAGGAACATTGAAGAAGATGGTCAGACTGAATGGCCTGACCTGGTATTCATTGTGGCCAGTGTGTGTGATGATCTCCATTCACCACCTCAGATTTGTATTTTGTTATATTCACTGCAGGGGTCTAGTTTAGTGAACACTGCCAGAGTAATTTGAGAGTGGAATTCATAAGCGGTACCAGTTCTTGTAACTGGTAACAGTGATCTTGTTTAGTCCCTGGTAGTCTAAGCAAGGTCTGAGTGTCTTATTTTTTTTTGTCCCCACAGAGAAGAAACCTATCCCCACTGACCAGATGTTTGCATCTGCCCTGTGACTACATGCCTCCTTGATGTATTCCTCCATGACCTCACATTCTGGCACAGACATGGTGGAGAATTCACAGTGTGACAGAAAAGAAATTTTGTAACCTTGTTGGGCTGATGGGGCCCTGGGGAACATGCTTGGGAATGATTAAGGCAACCTTGCACTGCCGTAAGTCAGTGTAGGGGTTGTGTAGATTCAGTCACAGGTAAGGATCAGCTGAAGCTTCAAAACTGGAAAACCCAGCTCTGCGTGTGACGAAGGAGATGTTGAGTGTCATCTTGGTTCAGTTGGTGGGCAGCTGAGACCTCTCCAGTGGGGGTAGAGTTATTGAATCTTGGTAGACTGACCCAGGGACAACAGGTGGTAACAGAACTGGCTCAGGAGGCACAGGGCTGAACTGAAGAGATGAGAGCCGGACTCATCTGTTCTCCTCTATCAGGCAGGACACAACCTCTTTGTGATGCTGCCGAAGGGCCCCCTGAGAGGTGATGCCAGCTCGGACAGACGCCAGTTCTAATGGATCTATAAAATGTCTCAGAATTGCTGTAATGACTAAATGGAAGACTGTTCGGCGCTGAACAAGAAGGAAGAATATAAAACTATCCACACGTGATGACAAAATACCAGACCTTCTAACCCACGCACTCAAACAGAAATGATACTGTCCTCTGGTGGCCTCTGCTCAGAGTAGCAGCTGTAGATGCCACACCCAGTTATCAATGTGTAATTTAACAGTGACAGATATTATCTTTCTAGTTTTGTCTATCCTACTGTCTAGTAGTGTTATATTTGTTTTAATGATTTAAATCAGATATTGGATTATTTGTTTAAAAGGGGTGCAGGGTACTTTGTTAATGAGACATTATATAATAGGTGAGTCTGTCCCTGGTTCATGCCCATGGTCCTATTAATACGGAATACTGTCTTTGTCTTAAATCTCCTTCCATTTTACTTGTATCCATCCAGTATTTAAATAGGGTCGCCTACTTGGACTGCTAGCAGAAAAGAACATCTCAGATTCTTACAGTCTCATACTGTATTTCAAGTTCTACTTGCTCATGAATTTTGCAAATGAAATACTGCTGTACAGTTTCTGACCACATCACCCTGAGGCCATCAAAGACACGCTGAGACCAATAACTAATGAAGAAGACAAGAATAATGGTGACCTGCTCAACACAGTCACATACAACTTGCCATCTCTACAAATTTGCCAAAGATAAGAAATAGTATAAGGAACAGGAAAACTTGTACAGTTTAACATGAACAGATCACAATGTTTTTGGGGGGACATATTATGGAAAACTCACTTTAGTTTTAACAGGTCTATGGGCTACACAAAACATGTTCATGAAGTTTTGTACAAAATCACTCTCACATAAAGAGATCTCACCAGCTTTATTATTGACAGTTTCAGTCCCATTCCAAATGTCCCTTTTATGCAAATAAGCTGTTGCTGGCCACGCCCCACCCACTCCACTGGATTTTATACATTGGAATCCATGTCCTTAACACCAGTGAAAGTCTTTCTTTCTTTCTTTTTTTCCTTCCATCCATTCAATTTGTGACAGTGGTTCTAGCCGGTATGGTGACCAGGCTTAAGGAAAGGAGGGAGAAAGAAAGAGTGACAGATACACTAGATGGACATAAGTCTTGGGACACTTAACACAAGAAAAAGACAGAACATGGAGGCGCTATCCAGCCCTATATGTTCGACCCTGAGTCGGACCCAGATCTATATGAACACAACACTTCATGTGTGATTTGCCTCTGCCTGTAGCCACAGCACTCGACGTCTTATGCGTACTCGTAAAACCAGTGGACAAAAATGGTGGATCTTCAGCTAATCTAGTGGGTGGGGGATTGATAGATGAGAGATGGTTCTATGCAAATGTCCTTAGTGTGGCATCACAATCTCTTTAGGTGAGAGTGACTTTGTGCAAAGAACTTCATGAACATGTT
Source organism: Brachypetersius altus (assembly GCA_037974465.1). Lineage (NCBI taxonomy): Eukaryota > Metazoa > Chordata > Actinopteri > Characiformes > Alestidae > Brachypetersius > Brachypetersius altus. The sequence goes on from JBBPDB010000140.1 coordinate 15,630,991, forward strand.
TTGTGTACCCCTTTCCACTTTTATAACTTTTTTTTAAGTGAGTTTTGCATAATGTGTCTCCTTTAAAAATGCGGCAAAAAAATTAATAGAGGAGCCACCTTTGGTTTCCAAAAGAATTTGTGAGTGTGAAGATGGTTAAAGCTCTTTCACATAATGTTCTAAAAGTTCTATATCAGTCTGTTTTACATTATAATGCAATATCATAACCATCCATTGTCCAAGACACTGTAACTGGACTCACTCTCCCCATCACTCAATGTGGTTCTAGCCAAGATAAGAGTCTGTTAACTGATGTAACAGAAATAGCAGTTTGTATTCTTTCTAAGTGTGTTGAGCTGTAAAATGACATTGCTTTGGAGTCAGAGAGTCCCAGAACAGATTTGCATTGTTTGGGGAAAAAATGGGGAAAAATTCCATTAAAAAGTCTTATTAATATTAATATTATTACACCCAATAAGTCACTGTTGTATTTAGCCTATTCTGTAAAATCTTAGCAGGGATGTATATTATTAGTAGTAGTAGTACTAGTATTAGAAGTATTGTTTTTATTAGTTAACCATTTCTAATTTGCACCTTCTATTGTTAGATTCTGCTCTAGTGGCAGAAACCAGGAATCGGATGCAGGAAACTGATGAACCAGCACAGGAGCCAATTTCAAACTCTATGGTTAAAGCAGAAGACCCTGCCATGCAGGGTACAGCTTTAAAATGGGTCCAATATAGTGTCATTATCACCGTCATGGGTAAACTGAGCCTCCAGCAGCACCACTGCTCTGAGGAGAGCATAGCAGGGGGGGCTCATAAATGAATGAATACATGAATACATAAATAAGAAGCAGTGCATACGAGGAAGCACATGGAAATGTGATTAATCTCAGAATGTTCCCATGTGATTTCTCCATGGAAGGAGAAAGTATTTGTTCATGTTTACAGCTGAAAAATGCAAAAGCCATCTTCTGGGACCTGAGTGTTTGCATTGGTATCTTTTTATTCCAGTGTTTTCAGCCAATGAGTCAGCTCCATGTTCATTTAAAGCAAACGATGATGTTGCCACTTATCAATAAGCGCAGGCGGCTTTCTAGGCGAGATGAGGGCAGGCACGCAGGGATTAGGTTGGCAACTGGGAGGGGAAAACATTTAAGGGCAAATAATGCGAAGGAGAAAGAAAAGGTGCCTTCATTTTGTAATTTCCGTTGCTTGGCACATAAGTGATAGTTATCAGCTAGTGGCGCTGGATTATGGATTCTGTTCAATGTGGCACAAATCCAAGAGCCCTGGAGGATGCTGGGTAAGAAGTGAGTCAGACAAGGTGAGAGAATGCAGCGAAGACTTTCAGACTAATGGGACCAAAGATTAAGTGCATGTATGCCATTATGGTTATTAAAGGTGAACTCGAAACTTGAAGTATAGCCTTCAGTGTAGACAGATAAGTCTGGTTTATAATATCAGCATACGTGTGGAAAAAAATCAATATAGAGGAAGATCTTTAACTACAAAGGTTCAAGATGCCATATTTATAGCTACACCAACTCATTTGTTAGGAATTGAAGAAAAATGGCAAGGAAATAACAGATACATCCAGAAACATACAACATGTTCACAAACTCACAAAGAACTGTTATCAAAATTAAACGGCATTTAAGACAAATTAGGCAAATTATTAAGAAGCTAAATGCAGGAAAACATAAATAGTACAACCAAGTGTATTAGATTCATCTCAGAACTAAACTTTGTAGTAGGGTACATCTTCAGGAGACACCCTGGCTGCGCATGTGTTTACTGATTTCTCTTTTCTGGAGAATGCTGGCCATAATGAGTACCAAGGATCTGGTTGTATCCTGTCTTCTGTGCTTTGTTAATAGCTCAGTTTTAAAAGATCACTATTTTTTGTACGAATGCCTGTTATTTTCAGTACTTTTTGAAACAAGTTTGGTATGTTATCTGAACCCAACTAATTTTTAAATGTATATAATCAGAGCTCTGTAGAAACCAAGACATTTTAAACTTAAAATATTTGACCTCAAAATCAAGATTCACTTGAAACGTGTGACTTGTTACCCCTGACTGCTGAACAGTAACATATAATATGATTAAAATAACGTCACACAGACATTTTTTGGCATAAAACCTTTCAAAATAAAATCTGAAAGGTTCTTTTGAAATTCCACTAATTTAACCACAAATGTATAACCAAGAATCTATTGAGGATGAATCTCTCGAGTGCTCTGAGTACTAAAAGATTTCCAAACAAGAGCCAATGTAGCTTTCATAGAATTGCTGTGACTCCGAATCTCTCTCTCTCTTTCGTTCTATCTCTCTCCGGAGAGGGGAGAGGGAGGGGGGGGGG
>JBBPDB010000140.1:15633436-15647100 GCA_037974465.1 Brachypetersius altus
CTCTCTCTTGCATTCTCTCTCTCTCTCCCTCCCTCCCCCCTCCCTCTCTCTCTCTCTCTCCTCCAACCCCCCCACCCCCATTTTCACTCATCATTGTCACTCAGATGGATCGATAGACCGCGGCCCGCGTGGTCACTGTGACGTCTTTGACATTCCAGCCACGTCAGTCCTGTGAGTGCTTCTTTTAAAAGCTGCTGAATGAGATGGAACCGTGGACTCAGGGCATCACAGTGGATTAATTCTGATGCACCACACTCAAACACAAACACAGACAGAGAGAGAATAGATTGATATTAACAGGAAAAAACTATTTGGATGGAGAATACTGTGCTGCTCATTGTATGTGATTGAAAAATAAAGGTCAAGATAACTCAGTTTGGACTCCGTTATGGACCTTGATCAGAAGAATGACCTCCCACTGGTTCATAGAAGACCATTTCAGACAGAGAAAGCTATGATTTAGTGACTTAGTACTTAGTACTAGCTTCAGTTCTTCCTTCACTGTCATAAGAAAACAATAGATCTGCGAAATTACGAGAAAAAAAAGAAATATTCTTAACTTTCTGCTAATGAGAGTATTCTATTGGTCCACTATTCAAGTAAGGTAAACAGTGGAAGGTGTTCTCAAACAGTATAAAAGAAAAGAAAAACTTGAAATTATTAACAGAAGCCAGCTGTGTTGCCACACAGCTCAATAAAGGGTCCACATCATGGCAGACTGTAGAATGTAAACACTATTAACATTTCAAAACATATCATTAACTCCCTAGTCCATGTATGGAAATAAGCTGCAAAAGCTATGTTTAAGAAAGAGGTATAATGCAGGGTAGTTAATCTGAATAGATGTCAAGAGGCACAGCAACATACATGCATGTACAGACATCAGCAAATACATGTAACACCTATAAGACACGCAATTAGTGCTCATCTCACAAACCACTCCACCATGTCCGGATGTACCAAATGCTGTAAGTCTGAGTAAAAAGCCTAATCTCTTTCAACTGCAGTTCTGTCTCTGATGGAGACCCGTGATAACCGAGGTCGACTTCAATAAAGCAGAGGACACCTACCTCATATAAATAGAAACGGTGCTTTGTTCTTATAACAGGGCTGAATAAATTACATATAGTACAGTGTCACAGAGATCAGAGTAAATGAATTCATAATGAATGGTCATTCATCAATAGTCCTTTTGCAGCTGAAACAGCCGGGGAAAATGAAAAGCTTTGAAGAGGAAATTTTCTAAAACTTTCACAACCAGAAATGTAAAAGTAACACATGCATACATCCGTAAGCACTCTTGCATGCCTAAAGCATACAAGCGGAGTGCGGACAACCTTTTCAAATGATATTCAGATACTTTGGTGGCGGAGTGAAGAGGCATGTTGAGAGTGTGCATTAAAAACATTAGCGAACGCATTTGAGAATAATTTGTTGTCTTGGCAACAGACTGAGTAGCCGTCACCCCAATTCGCCCGCTTGTATCGTGGTCTTTGGACGTGCCGTCTGATCTGACTCGAGACCACCTCTTTTGATTAGATTACATTTGATCATTTGGTCACCTTTCACACATGCTATCTAATTTGGACCAAACAGAAACATCCAAAAGTCCAGATCAGCGAGGTGGGTGTGAGTACACCCTTGAATACAGGGAACCCCAACTCCAGTCCTGGAGGGCTGTTTGATGATCTCATCGTTTTAACTATGTTTGCATGCAAAGGTTTGCAAGCAAACAATATCCAATTTTCTCTAGAAGCCCACATCCAAAACAAACCTTTTAGAATAACGTAGTTATCATATTAATAGCTGTTACAGAGTAGGTGGAAATGTTATAAATTGGACATTTAAAAGTAAACCAGCAGTTTATTCACAGTGTGAAATATTTTGGGAGCAATAAGATGTCAGATTGAGTATATTATTTAAGTTATTATATAATAAACTAAATAATCCATTTATCAGAATTTCTTGTTAGACCATTTTGAGCACAGCATATAGCTATTTGAACAGCAAGATTTGGTATCTTCTTTTTGAATATGAGGCTTTCAGGATATTAAACCAGGTTATTCCTAATGTCACAAAGCTTTCCAGTTATTACAGAATCCTCTTTATATTACTGAAAACACTGATTCCAAACATTTGTATAATCACAATATAGTTGTTTAGTGCTCACAATGCAGTTAGACCACACTTTAAAATATTCCTTTTTTTGATACATAAGGGTCATATGAATGTATGCAGCTTAGTGTTAAATGTGTAAGAGGTATGTATTAGTTATAAAATAGGAAAAAAGATAGCAGTGATAATGAGAGACTGTTATACTACAGCGCTCTCCTGGTTAAATGTAGAGTAGAGCTAGGTGATGGTAACTGCGGTGTTCTGATGAAGTCTCCATGTAAAAGTTGCTATGGAACTTTCTGATGAATGCAGTTCAGTTACAGGTGAGTCATAAAATTCTCCACCGGCTCATGTGGCATATCAACCAATAGTGGGCATAAATAATGCAGCTGTTTGGAGATATGAGAGCTAAAGGTCAACCATGCTTATCTAGAGGCATAGGGGCAGATCCAAGACTGTCAGACATCATCATCATCCACTGGAAGAGCTTTTGTGTGCTGCGAGGGGCAGACAGAGAAGGTACAAAAAGGGCTTGTAAATAATACATGAAAGAATCTGTGTAAAAGAAGAGAGATATTATGTCAATGTAGCCACTTAATTTTGCAAACTGTCGGGTCTAGCCACTGAACCTGAGCATTCTCCTCCTTTCTCTGACTTTACCCTGAACACATACACACACACTGATGAAAACAGATGGTGTAGAGCCAGAAGGTAAGGTAGTAGTCAGAGGGTTGCCGTCTCAGGTCTCTTATGGACTGCAGGCCAGATACAAACAAATTACTTCACAGGGCTTCAAACTGCACCCTCAAGTTACGCTTTGAACCCTGGATCCCCCAGGACTGTTCCAGCATAATAACTCAAGTAGGTACATCTCAGAGGTGAGAAACAGTGTCTCAAATCAAGACGCAACACACATAGCTAGACTCAGCCGTGTTGGCTCTGCCAGGGTCCCACTAGATCATTTTAAATTAGAATCTCCAACGTGAAACAGGTGCTGTTTCTATAGCAATGTTCCTCTCCTCTAGCAAGAAAACTTCTCTCTAAGGATGTCAAAGCCAAAACACATGTTACCATGCATGCGCCCTCCATCTCTACAGTCTCCAAGTGCTAAATGCTATCATCTACATGTGTTAATGTAGCTCTCTGGCTTCTGGGACAGTCAAAAATACATATTTACCAATATTTTGTTCATCTTTCTAGACACCTAAGCCACAAAGGATGTGATTTAAATTCCGTATTTTCTTCCATAAAAATAAAAAACTACACACCTGTCTTCCACATTTCATAGACACAGGCACAGGCAAAACAATGCCTGTTATGCTATTACTTAATGCCCATTATGCTACTGTTATTAAGCTAACTCTTCAGTTCAAATTGATATTAGTACTGAACAAACCTCCATGGAGCAACTAGGTGAATGTACTTATAGCCGTCAGCATAGACTTACCAAATACATTTTAGCCAATGGTCACCAACAATGGTCCTGGAGATCTGCCTACCTGAGAAGTCTAGTTCCAACTAAAAAGTGCAAAATCCTTCTCTAGCTAATTCATTTCTTTAGATGTTCCTAACTGGCTGGAGTGTTAAATAAGGGGGGCAGGGACAGTTGGTGCTGTTATGATCACTGGTATTTTTTCATATTTGTAAATTCAAGTACAAACACAGGTGTACCTACTCAGCATCTCATGGGTACAGGAAAAAAAACAATGCCTGTTCCACCTGCTCATGAGGATATCCTTGAAAAATAAATATAAGGTAGGAAGCCTTGCATCACAACAGCGCATTCCCCATGGGTGACAACTGGCAATGTAACATCCACTTATGCCCCTAGGACAGAGAGTACTAAGATTAATAACAAAATTTACAGTTGTTTCTATACCACCTTGCAGATACAAATAGTACACATAGGGTTAGAAAGTGTCTTTAGGAATTACTAGAAAAATGATTTTGGCTCAACCGATAAATCATTTTATATAGTGCCTCACCAAAAAATATGTGAATGAATGTTTTTCAACCCGTAGTTTAACTTTAACATATAACACAGCTCTCAGACGCTCAGTTTTCCGTTAAAGCTAAAAGAAGAAAAACACTTCTATGTGCGGCAAACAATGATGTTTTGATGGATCGGTTCAAATTAATGTAGATCTTTATCCAGCTTATTTTAATTACAGACATTATAATCAATACTTGGATTAAACACAAAAGAAGTACCATTAAAAAATCATCTCCTAAAAGTTAATGACACTTTCATTAAAACTGCTCTTCACAAGAGACACAGGAAAGCAAGAATCCATAGAAGATTATGTAAGACAATGAGCCGGCAAAGCATCCACTGGCTCATGGGCCACTATCACAACCAGGGGACTAAACTTCCTCATAATGTGAAGTAGACTTAATGTGAAGTCAGAATAGTTACTTTTACCTTAAGCCAGGCATACACTGTGCGATTTTTTCAGTCACGTTATTCAGCTCCTGCTCAAACTTTACGATTGAATCACAGGGGTTAGAAGTTCGTAGCTCATGATTCATGTTCTCACACTATACGGCCCGATGCTCTGATGTGACCTGATTGCTCACACTGTACATCCATACACAACACGTGTAGGTAGATCAGAGATTTTTAAAAATTAATAGTAAATAAATAACAGAAAATTTCCTTTGTAAGTAATAACAAAAATAAATCTGGGAAATTACAAAAATGGTGTGCTTCATTAAATAAAGGCTTGGATGAGCTTACCAAAGTTTTACAAGCCTCCATCGCTTGTGTCTTTTTCACTTCCATTTCTGTGTGAAAGGTTGCGTTAAATCGGGTGCTTCAACAGTGCAATGCCCTCATGGGGCAACCAGGATTATAAACAGGTTTGATTGCTGATCAGGAGCTGGTTGTTAGTGTTAATCGCTCGGTCCGATCCACAAAATGGTCGCAGGAGTGTCTTAAAATGGGCTAAAAATCACACAGTGTATGCCCAGCTTTAGTTAAGTTGAAATTTAGACACCTAGCTATCTTACGCATCAGTCCTGTGAGATGCTAAGCTACAATGGAATGTATAAATTAAACTTATGTAAGTTTTTAAACATAATGATATTGATTACATTAAGTGGACTAGATATCCAAAAATCCATCCATCATCAGAAGTGTTCATCCTTAACCAGGGGTGCTGGAGATTGTCCCTGCAATCATAGTGCAAAAGGCAAAACAACTTCAGACAAGTCACCATAAAATCAAGGAATATTCTGGGCAGATAATAGATATACAGTAGTACTTGGAATTTTATAAAGCTATTTGAATTCTCTTAATTTTTATTTAAATCTAGTTATCATATTATAAATATCATACATTACACAAACAATTACCTAGTTTTTGGTTCATTTATTGAACACAGTGGCCCGATCTGGCAATAAAAGTATAGAGTGATCAATTAGGTATATAATATAATAAGGATGAGGAGGTTCAGATGAATTCATTGTAAGTATATCTTTGCCCTATTTTTAAAAAAAGTCTTCATCGTACATTTTCTCTTGTGTGCCACACCTCGGTCAAATGAGATTTCAGAGGACCTTAGAACAGCTGTACAAACAACCTCAACATCAGACTATAAGAAGTTACAAAGCAATTTCCGAGAAATTTGGGCTTCACTTGTCTGCTGTCAGACGGATAGTGAAACATTAAACAATCATGCGTTTGGAATTATAACGAGGAGGAAGCAATTACTCTCAAAGAAGATTACTGCTGCCTAAAAACCTCCTAGATAAACTAGAAAACTACTGAAAAAATGTGTGGACTCACAGGGTAAAACTAGAACGTTATGTCTTGAATGAAAAATTCTAAACACCACAACATCTCAGCTGTAAAACATTCTGGTGCTAGTACCAGAGTTTGAACTGCTGTAATTGGATCAGAACAGATTGCCCTCATTTGATGATACAATAAATTCTGGATTGGATGAGCAAATTCTACATGATAATGTCAAATTTATGATCTGAAGCTTAAACTACCAAGTATAACTGCTGGCTGAATATGAAGTATGTTCAACATGTACACATTCTGCCATGATTTGTATTCCTCTCCAACTTAAAGCTCCAACAATTAACTAATTAATGAGCTCCTTGTTTGCTGGGCATGTAAAATGTGCTGAGGAAAGGTATGATAGGACTGGAATTGGGAAACCCTTGTTTAAGAGACGAGGAGAGCGGATGATTCAACCAGCTAAACAGCTGAGCTGAGTTTAGTCTCAGGGGACTAGGGCAACATCTTATGTTCATACACCAATCACCCATATAATTAAAACTGCTTATATTAATCCCACAAGACCTCTGAAGGTGTGTTATGGTAAATTGTCAGCAGCAGAACCTTCAACTCCAGTTAGTTGCTAGGTGGGGTCTCCATGGATAGGGACTAGTTGGTCCATCTTATGGTCAATTAGATAGAGATCTGGGGAAATTCAGTGGACAAGTCACCACCTTGAACTCTTTGTCATCCTCAAATCATTCGTGAACAATGATGTCACTTCTTTCCCAGGTAAGCAACACATACTCCATGACCATCCACCTGATGTAAAAACTTGATTAATCAGATCAGACCGCCTTCTTCCAATACTCCATTGTCCAGTTCGTATGCTCCTGTGCACACAACGTTCAACACAAAGAACTAAATTACATAATTAAATTACATAATTTGGAAACAACAAAGTTATTTAGCTGACCATTTGTTAAAAGATGGGTGTACAAAACTCGCTTAAGTGCTCTGACTGAATAGCCATGTTCTCTTAAGCTGTTATAAGCAGGGGATTTGACTGATTCATACAAGTTAAAGCATTGTTAACATAATTTCCTCAACTTTTTTACAGACTGAAACAGCCTGAACACCTCATTCCTGATATACGCGCTATGTGCAATGGAGCAGTCTAATCACTTTATTATTATAAACTTTATAGATTGTTAGTGTTTCCCCTATCATTAAATAGGCTAGAGGGCCCAGTAGGATGAGAGACAGACAGTGTTATGCAATTAATATCATTTACTTATTCCTGTTTGTTTGTTATGACACTGTTTTTGCACACATAAAATTCTCAGTCTATGCAAATATGCACTAAATTCAGATCTCAGGTCTGGCATGGATCCTTGATCACTGATAAACTGAAATGATTGTTTGAGTTGGATGTATTGAAATATGGTGCTTCATTGTCAGTTTATTATGAGAAAATAAAGCAGCAGTTCAAGCAGCAGGTAGTGCTGGTATAAGAAACTAGTATCACTATTCTATTTCTGCACATATATATTCAAATTAGCCTATCCTATGCTCTGGCCCTGCAGACACAATGTTTGCACGACTACATAGACTGCTTTATAGGGTCAACCACCCAGGAAACACTGGATTCACACTGGATTAAAATCACAGATCTGATCGGAAATCACTTCGAGAGCCTTCATAGGTGAAATGTAAATGAACGATCGATCTGTACACATAATGAAATGATTCTTCTATAACAGACATCAGACCAGAATCTGTTAAGATCAATATGCTGTAAATAAAAGGGGAGTCAAAAGCCACCCACCGCTTCAGTGGAAATACCACCTAGTTCATTGCTGAGACACAGTAAGCTCATCAGTCAAAAGTCATGCCAATATCGCAGTCCTATTTCTCTGCACTAGTTATGTCATCCTTTGTTTTCCAGTCTCTGTCAGATCCATGTACTGTAACATGTTGGGCGAGTGCATGAACAGTTTACCTCTGATGTCCAAACACAGCCCAGGGCACCATGCAATGACTCCAGCTGCTAAATGTATTAGACAGCATCTTGCCCATTGTGACAGTACGCTCGTCTCTCATTCACATTCAAAACAGGCAGCAGAGCAAAGCAAGGGGAAAAAAGCCTGTGGTTCCTATTAGATGAAAAGAGAATAGTATCAACAGGCTGCTATCAGAGGAGGGGAAAAATGGCCCTCATTCACTCTTCTATTCACACATGGCTTTGTTTTTTTGTGTGTTTTTTTTTTCATGCATCAAATTCTCCTAAGGCTGTTTGATTAGTGCTGCTGAAGAGCCACTGACTGTCTGCAGCTTTTTGAGTGCAGCCATGTTGAATCTGCCATCCATCTCCATGAGAAATGGAGCATGTGGGTAATCAATCAGCTGGCTCTGCACGAGAGGGCTACAACACCTGGCTGCTTTTGTCTGGGACAAAATGGAGGATTGACGGTGCCCATGTAGCGCCAGATCTTCTTTACCGTGGTTGTGCTCATCGCCAATCATCTGTTTTCAATCACCAGGAACAGTGAGTACTGTGCCACCAAAGGTGCTTCAGTTAGAGACACACAGTCCTTAGCGCTGACGCTATTTAATCAAGGGCACATTCCATCAGGGCAGGACCAGCCACTCTGACAAATAAGACGTTTCTGTGTCACACGACCATCCGGCAGGAGCTGAGATTTACTGTAAATTAAGTTAAAAACAACCTCCACTATCAGAAAGTGTCCTCTCACTTTCTTTTACAAAGTCATGCAGGACAGACACATCTTCTGAGTGCCACTTAGGAGTCGAAGGTGAAACATCAAAACTAGCCAGTGTTGATATATGAACATTTTTAAGTGTAAAAAATGGGCTACCCCTACCTGGATAAGCAGCTTGAGGAAATCCAGTATTTTTTGGTGCCACAAATGCAGTAAAATAAATGCAGTGTGCATAGCCCAGTGTCAACTAACCGTGTTGCTCTTCCAGAGACTAACAAATACATCATATAATCTACTGGTATGAAATATTAGCCAAATCTAAATATGTCAAATGGTGCTATTTTTGGTGACCATGTTGTGACTAAGACCAGTTTGATTTCATTATCATTGTGCACCTGTAAGAATCCTTTCTGGATCCATCAGCCAAACCTATTTTTGCATCACATTTACAGCGATTGCCAGGCGCCCTTTTCCAGAGTTTCAGGGACAGTCCCCCTGGGGCCACTGAGGGTTAAGTGATTTGCTCAAGGACACAATCGTAGAAAGTGGGGGTCTGAACCTGTAACTTTGCGGTCACTGGGTTCACAGGCAGGTGTTTTACCTACTAGGCTACTACCACCGAAAACTACAGTCACCAAACTGGTTTTTTCTAAGATATTACAAACATGTCTTGGCTGCTAGATTGCATATAAGGAAAGTGGGAAATTGTATAACCTGTAAATGGCTAAAGAAGAGTAATTTTTCATTTCATCTGGCCCAAACAAAAAAATACAAATTGCTGAAGAGTTTCTTATAGTGTAATAGTGTATTTATGTATATTTTCTTTTGAGAGAGTGTAATAGTGTAACGCTGTTACAATGCACAAATGACAGGGGGACTTTTCCATGTAAAAATGTTGATGGTTTTAAAGATTTTCTGAGTTGCTATGATACAGAACCCCTATTTTCTACTCTAACATTGCGTTTATCTATGTTTTATAATGTGCACCAACCACTTCTCGTCATTAAGCACCCGTTTCCAGAGACAACTCAAGCTATGCAAACCCCATTTTGATGCATCATGTTATTGTCTGTTTATTTGTCTGTGAGTAGTCCTCCCTTGGGAAGCGAAATAAGTCCTTTCTCACTCCATCTTTACCCACCTACCCTGTTTTTCTATTCATATCTGTGCTCCACCTCCACAAAAACTTTTTACACAAAGCTGTCACTGTAACAAAGACCCCCCCACCACCACCACCACCTCACTTCCCCCCCATTATCAGCAATCCAGTGAGAGCCATTGAAAGTCTTGTTGATTTTACCACTTTGAATGTATAGACACTGACAGCCCTGCTGAATGGCAGGTGCAATCAGACATTGTCACACACATGCACACACAAAAACACAAGAGAACAGCAAACTTTCTCACTTTCATCACTCACAACGGGTGGTGACAAATAATACTTAGTCTTTTGTAAAAGGCTGTGCAAAAAGCACACACATGTGCACACACACACATGCCATGCACACACACACACACACACACACACACACACACACACACATCACCATTGCGCAGCCACTGCCAGACAGCCAGACAACATGAGCATCACACCTGCATCTCACATCAACTTTATCCACACATAGCATTACTACACAAACACTTCCAGTTCAGTCTGTGTTGTTTTGTCCAACACTAAAAACATCTTGCATCCGCAAGGCACAGCACTTTCTTCTACATTCACTTTGTTTTATCCAAACTACTTCAAGAATTAATGAAATAAAATTAAAAAATCCACGAGGGGTATACATTTCATATTAGAGGACTGCACTGTGTTTTTATTATTCTTATGAATTGAATTATTGTTACATTGCTTAGTATTATTATTGTAGAAAAAAAGTAACTGAAGACAAACTGACAACTGATGAAGAAAATGACAATTGACAATGACAAAAAAAAGTAATAATAATGTACGAAAAAGCTGCTGTCTTTTTCCTCTGGTTGTTTTGGTATCTGTATATTTACTGCATACAGAGCAAGGAAAACTGGACACACTCAAGCACAAGCAAATACATCAGGACAACTGAAAGTGGAAGCATGGATGACTCACCCAAGTGTTTCTGGTGAGGTAACCGGTGTTATGTGTGTGTGTTTCACACAAGTGCTTTATCCTGAGTGGAGAATGAGCTCGGACTGTCTGCTTGTTCCTCTCTCTGCCCCCGCGATAATGAATGAAGAGCTGCTTCTTCTCTCACCGTGTTATTTTCACCCACCGGTGCTCAGACAGGCCACGCCCCCGCGTTGGGATTGGCTGATCGCTCAAACCCACAGGCAATCCACCCAGAAGAGCTTGGAGGCGGGGCTTGTCGGAATACAGGTGGAGAATAAAAATAACAATGAACTAATTAAAATCAGTACAAACACGTCCTTAATAAAACAGTTTAATTATTTTTGGAGGTGAAGGGACTATGTTGCATAATTGGGTAAATTAAAATTGCATAGTCAGCATAAGAATCAGAAATTGCTTTTGACCGCACAGATACACAAAGACAAGAACAATATAAAATATAAAGTCTTAAATATAAAATATAAATCCAATAAAAGAATCTACAGAAAAAACTCAATATGATTTACACAAATGCAGAGTATACATATTATAGATAAGTAAGTTACAGTTAAGTGGATTCTGTACGACACAGATGGTAGTTAGAAGTATGTAATTGCACATATCAGAGATCAGTTGTACAGAAGTAATGCTGAAATAAGTAATGATTCACATGGTACAAAATATTGCACATAATGAAATACACAGTGTAATTTATTACACATGCTTTACATAACAAAGTCTTGATTTCATCTATTTAACTTTTTCTGTTCATTTGACACTAGTCCTTGTTGGTAGAATTGCGGGTGGCCTAATCATACACTCACAGATGGATATAAAAATACTAGTTGCCAAAAAGAATCCATTTGAATGTTACTGTTAAAAAGGCTCCTCTCACTGGGCTTAGAAATCCATTAGTGGATTACAGTGTTGTAGCGGATACAAACACTTGAAAAGCATTCATTAATACGGAGGCTGACTGTGCTCCAGTGTATTTTGTCTCATTATTGAGGTTACAGTATGTGCCTTCACTGAGTTAAAGCTGTGTAGATATAGTTGGATCCACAAAATCATCATTTGACCGTAGGGACTACACTGATGGTAAATGAGCATCTTGCCCATTTAGCTTGACCTTCCTGCTCTCATTGATTAACCACTGGGGTTAATTTAGGCTTTTTTCTCACTATGTGTATGTCTTGTCACAAGTCTGCTGGACAGTCTCTATGCCACTTAGCAGCAGGAAACATGCAATTGGTGCACGCTATCGCCTTCTAGCATATTCTGGGTTCTGCATAATCTGTGATGCAGTGATGGCAGAAGCTGGGAGGGGTTAACAGTCACATCAGTACACATGTCATGTCTCCATGTCTCTGCACGCTCTTGGCCTTGTTCACAGAGAGGAGGTGAGTCAGGCGTTTTAAACGCATCATGGAAGTTCTGAAGTGGTGCATCCTGGGCAGTCAGTAATGTCTCATTCAGACGTCTGCTAAGCGTCTGGTTTTGCAGAATTACAGACTGACAGTTGTGCCTCACTGTGGGTTATTGTCACAATCAATTGTGTGTGGTGGGGTGGTTTGTCCTCCCCTCCTGCTGGACATGTGTAGCACCAGGGGTTGATGGAAATTAAGAAGCCACCTGTCACGATTTGGCTGTGCTCGTCCAGGCAAGAGGCGCACACACAGACTTCCATTTCTCTTTTCTCTTTTATTGATATTTCCAAAAAACAAAGAAGGCTCGATGGCCCAAAACTCAAAACAGAAGAAACCTGCATGAACACAAAAACGTAGGGTTGGGTGGGGGACGATAGACAACTGAGACATGACAAAACGGAACTTAAATACAAAAACTAAACACAAGACAGTTACAGTCATTAATTCAACTTAATTTCTTAATTCACTTAAAAGCCCTTGAACAGAACTCAAAACAATGGTGGCCTTTAGTGGCTGCTGATTGGGAATGTGACAGTACCCCCCCTCCAAACAACGCCATGCAAGCCCACAACAGCAGAGAAGGGGTGGAGGAAGTAAAATGTGGACCCTGTGGGCCACACGGCCGCCCACCCCTAGCGGTCTCACCTGATAGCCGCTGACGCACCCAGGGTGGCCCGTATATGTCCCACATGTCTGGTCCAAGGTAGAGAACCCCATCCTTTCCAGGTTTATGCACAACCCTGCTAACACCCCCACCCCCCCACCCCACCCGCCAAAGGTGCCCAGGACCCATCTAAAGCGGCAGTGGGAGAGGTGGCGGAAAAGTCGACCCCCATGCAGAAATAGGGTCCGGGCGGAGCAAGAGCCGCGGCGGAGCGAACAGGAACAGGGGCAACGGTGAGAGCCAGGGTTTCAGTAACAGGTGCCACTGCAGGAGCCAGGGCCTCAGGAGCAGGAGTAAGTTATCAGTTTATCAGATAAAGTTTTACATCAGTAGTGAATTATCAACAGTCCATAGTTGTAATGTAGTAGATCTGTAAGACTCAGTAGCTAAATACTCTAATCATTCATTCACTATTACTTATATTACAGCACTACTCACTATCTTGCTTAGTTCCTGCATAGTTACACATTACTATGAACCAGTGTTATAAAGTGTTATATGTTTCTTTAATATCCTGTCAGAACGTAGAACCATTCAGTAGTTTTCCTGCAGGAATAATAAAACTAGACAGCACAATTATGGGCCTGAAGCTTCACAGGCTTGCATTCGAACATCAGCCAATGTCAGGAAGCAACCTGTCGCATCTCAGCCCTGATAGAGATGACATCTATGGAAATATGATGTAAACAGCCTACTGCTACCTCTTACCTAAACCCGCAGAGAGCTGTTGCCTCCAAAAAATATTTTTGACATGCCATCATCCACAGTCTCCATCTGTAACATGCTGTGACAAATAGGAGCTCTTCTACAGTTTAAACGACCTTTCCGCCCATCTCAAAGGGCACTCCTCTCTCTCTCTCTCTCTCTCTCTCTCTCTCTCTCTCTCTCTCTCTCTCTCTCTCTCTCTTTCTCTCTCTCTCTC
>JBBPDB010000140.1:15664913-15713452 GCA_037974465.1 Brachypetersius altus
GTGTGTGTGTGTGTGTGTGTGTGTGTGTGTGTGTGTGTGTGTGTGTGTGTGTGTGTGTTTGTGTGTGTGTGTGCATTTTCCCGCTTTGCTCTCATGCACACAAGGACAGGGATTTGCAGCATCTCTCTAGGGTTCACAAAGCAGCCAAAACCGTGGAAACTATCACTCTCAGATGACTGGGCTTGTACAGTTCTACAGCTACTGGAATATGTAGGTCACTGGGCTAATATTCCCATAATCAAATGAGGATGTGGTGGGGGGTGGGCAAACAAGTGTTGCTTCAAAAGCATCTTCGGAGGGGGTCTGAAAAGAATGCTACATGATGCAACAGCAAATAGTTAGACTGTAAGAACCTGTACAAATCTTATACAATCTGAAGTTAGTGTTATAAAATGGACCTTAAAGGAATTCTTCTGACCCATCTGACAAATCTTTTTTACTTCTTACCTGGTCAGGGTTGCTGTATCTTAAGACTTATTATTTGGGCATTTCATAGAAAACAGAATTTTAAGTATTAAGTTTTAAGTCATTCTTAATTTCTAAGAGCATGGGATGGAATTATTTCTATGCTTGTTCACATATACATCATTTGTCACTGTGTCTACTACCATCCAAGAAACTGTGAAATGTGAAGTCTTTGTCATTTTGGCATTTTTCCTTTTTACAGAAGTGTTTAGATTTGTTGCTCAATTCTGTGTCACATCGAGCAGGCACTCCGCCCCCCATTCAGACAAATATGCCCACACAGCCAGCTCTCAAACTTACGTTTCACACACGGACATCTGTGATAGTCAAGACAGTGTAAAATAGCGAAGTCACATATCGCAAACATTCATTTTTATGTGTTAAAACTGATTCAGCAGACTCTTGTTTTATTTGAACAGGCAAACTGGACATATGGCAGGTAGAGTCTGCACTCAGTATAGTAAGTTTGGAATTTAGCAAACCTAATCATCACCAGTGTTACTCAGAAACTGTATATCATCCTATCAGCATCCAAACTAGAAAGGAGCTGCAACATACCAGAATTCACCACACCAGGCAAATCGTTTTCACCAGGATAGTGGGAAATAGCATCATCCTATCAGGATGCTCCTAATTTGGGACAATATGTAATATTTTAGTATAAACAAGCTTTTAAAGGTCAAAAAATGTGTCCTCTCCATATACTGTGCACTGAAGCTACTGTTGCTTTTCTGAGGGTCACCCTTTACCCTGTAAGAGACCAGAGATCTCATTAATTATATTAGGGTGTTATTTGTTTTACTCTCCACAGTCTTTGAAAAAACATAGAGAACTATTTTAAAGTTGTTCCTAGCATTTGACAAAAAAGAAGATACTGTGCAGAACAAGGGTTTAAAAGAGTTAATGTGGGGTTCAATTTGGTCATCGTACAAAAAACAGTGTCTGTCTTTAATACCTCATCTTTCATTTCCTAACAGCCGCAAGAGCGTTATCTGCCCAGTGTGGTTTGAGTGTGTCATAAAGCAGCCGAGCAGACAGAAGAGATGATAAAGAGAAGATTCAAGCCGCCAGGAAATTGTAGGTATCCCAGTCTAGCCTCTACATTTTGACTGCTGTCACAAGGTGCAACGGCAGCCCTAGTCACCTGGCAACATACCAGCACGCTAATGACACCAGCAGATGACATAGCAGGTTTCCCACTAACCTTTCACTGGAGTGGGCATCAGTCAAAGCCCCCCTGATCAGTGCACACTGGCACATGTCATTTCACAGAAGTGGATTTTATATGTATTCCCCTATTAACATTATGTTCCACAGATCTCTAAAAGATGTAGCTCTCATCCTGTCACTGACAAGTTCTACATACGCAGACTGGGTTATTGACCCACTGACTCACTAAAAACACTCTCCAGCTTGTATGCGTGACGTCTTAAAGTAGGTAAGGTTGTCGATCACTGTAAGGCTGGTTGAGCATCCAAGAAACGCATGGACAGATGATAGGTAGATAGATGAGCTAGCTTGTTCAGTTATGGTTAGTGATCGTTTGGTCGCTACCTCTCACTCATAGTAAGTGTTCCCGCCTCGAACACAGAGAGACTTTGAAGGAATGGTTTGTCAGAGATCACTGACATGCATCAGCCACTTAGTAGATACTGGAAAGGCATTCACTGGACATAGATTAACCTACCTAAAAGGAAAACATGAATTCGGTTTTAGGGCTTAAAGCGCTCTACAGATACCTGTTATAGAGCAATATAAAATCAATAAAATCATCAACAAACATCACATCAAAACAAGCCTTTCAGGAGGCTGAAATATCTGAGCATCAGTAACTAAAACTGAAGTACACTGACATATACTTAAGTGTCACAATGCCAAAAGTGAAGCGACACATCAGATACTTTTACTGAGGTAAAGAGAAGCAGACAGGAAGGCACACTGTTATTATTAGGCCCATTTGTCTCATTCGTCTGTTTTAGCCCACCACAAAACTTGTTTCCTGCTTAGCGCAAGGACGCCTGAAAGCATTTGTTTTGCTCACATCTCTCTTTGCAGACTGTGGGAGCCAATTTTTGGTGTTTTCTTTCTTTGACGTAACTTCCTCACTCTAGGTGATTCACTGAGTTTCAGTCCTATCCCCTAGAGATGTTTTTAAAGCATTTAAAATGCAGTACTCATTCTTTCACAACATTTTCATCAGCTTACACCCATGGGCAGCCATTAAGAAAAAGACTTTAGCTTCCTACAATTCAACAGAAAAACGTCTGGTCCATTGGACTGTGACCAAGTTAATAGCAAGGTAAAAGCATTTCTAGGAAACATAAGGATATTACAGGTGTGTGATGCCTTTAATTTGAAAGTGGGGTGCACTTGGCATTGGGCAGAAACAATTCTCTGTCACAGTGATTCAGAATCCTGCTTGAACACATGGTAATGTTGGATACGTAGTGTGAATGTCCTTAACGTAATGAAATAATAATGTAGTGATAGGAGGTAACATTTACATTTAAATAGAGGTGCCAGTAGTGCCTCTTTGACCCAAAAAAACAAAACACTTTTAGATTATGTCTAAGAAAAATTAACCGCGATTAGACACCATCAGCCACACTGCAGTAACTATGCATTACTAAAGCCACCAAAGGAACTCCGCATTGGCACAACAGAAAATAAATGCTCACACACATTTGTCAAGAGTCAGAATCCGAAGACAGCTCAAGTTTAGCAACAGTCATTTGATATGAGTAAGATTCTGTAGATGTTAGCACTGCAGGAGGCCAGTGTAGCAAGCACAGGGCCAGTGCGTTCTGGAGGCGTATAATGGTGAGCCATGAGTCATGAGACATATGAGCTGGATGCAAATATACCAAATAGCTGATGCATCAACTGGTGTAGCCTACATATGAAGGCATGTCTGAAACAGTTTTTTAAAAATCCATTTACTGCATGATATTTGCACAACTATCCAGACACCCATTTTAGTGAAAGTATCCACTTACTTCAAGCGGTATCCAGGGGCATCACTAGATCCAATTTACAGAGGCATGTACTCTAATCTAGTAAAATGTTTCCAAGCCCCTCTAAAATCATTGGGAAATGTTTATATCATCCATCTGCTTACCCTAGCCAATCCCAGAGCACAGAGGACTAAAATGTGGAGAAATACCCTGGACAGGTTGCCAATCCATCACAGGGCAGAGACACACATTCATAAATAGGTACAACTTAGTATCATTACTTACATGTCTTTGGACTGTGGGAGGAAACCAGAGTTCCCAGCAGAAAACCGTGCAGAAAGAGCCCAGGATGCCCCAAGGTTGGGAAACATACAGACTGCATTTCCCATTAAGCAGAAATATCTTTCTTTCAAAAGTCAAGCTCTACAGAAACAGTTTTCAATACACAGCTATTAGTAGACAGTATCACTTACCAACAAAACATATTAGATTATGGAATTGAAGACATGTTTTTGTAATTAGATATTTAAAAAAAATCACACAATATTAAATATAATAATGAATAAAACCAACAATACTAATATTAATTTATAGATAAAATAGGTACTGAGCTGTGAATTGCATTATATTTTGCAACCGTGTGTTATATAACTAATCATATGAAATAATGATGGTAAATCTAAAAAGTATTCATTTGTCTTTTTAATTAATAATTTTACACGCAGGTGTTTGAAACTTTTAAAATGGGAGCCTTTACAGAGCAATCGAAGAAACCAAGACACATACTCAAAGCGTGTACGAATCTCTCAGCATTTCACACCAGTACTTTGGCACAAAAGTGAGCTTTTAATTGTACTTGGTTGAGCAACTTTTTAAAGATCACTACGTGCAATGCCAAGCAAGAGCTTCAATGGTGGATAGCCCCTTGTAATTAGACTGTGGAGGAGAGGAATCATGTTCTTTGTAGTAATGGAGCAACATTAAACACCCTTAGGACATACCTGAGCACTTGTTTGAGAACCAGGCCCAATCGGGTTACATCAGTTCCTGATCTCACTAATGTTCTTGAATCAAATCCCACCAGCAATGTTTCACGATCCAGTTGAAAGTATTTCCAAGAGGGAAATGCTATTAGAGTAGAACACGGAGAACCAGCTTACTATTAACACCCAGAGTAAATGTTGGGTGAGGGGTTTCTGGCCATGTGCAGTATAGAGTCCGATGTACTAAAACATTTTGCAGCAGTTTCACAACTTTATTGTGCCTGTGTGTTATGTGTACACTTAGTATATGTCAGTGTGAAATATACATGGCTTAAAACTACCTACTGCAGTGGCATGGAATTTTCTCCTCCTCTTAAATCAAGTGTTAATTGTGGTAATGTCTCCAAAGGTTGTTACTCGGCTATTTTTTAACAATAAAAGAAAAATTACCAACAGAGTAACTCTCTCAAAGCTATAGGTAGCCCTACAGTATATCATAAAATGTATTGCAATATATGTCTTCTTGCAGCCATCATTTGGACCAGCATTTCATGATGTTTCCCTAGTACTTTTTAGCTATAACAGAACAGCAGTTGCTGAATGATATGGTGGGAATGAATCTCATACATTAACACCGCTATCTCTTCACCACTGAATTTCCACATTTGTTTTTGGCTTCAGACTTTCACTTCCCAATAACAGTGCTATTAGTTTGCAGTCCAGCATACCATTTGTGTATCCACAATGTACCACATGCTTAGTGACACATATTTCAAACGCCTATTGCCATCTCAATCCAGGTATATTTTGGGCTGCAGCTGCTTGTGCATGTATTTACATATCTCTGACACATAGCATATTCAAATATGTACATATTTCATTATGGAGTGCTGACTTTAGGTCTGTTGTGGCCCATGCTGTCTGGGGAAAGGGGGGGTGGGCTGTGAGAGAGAATGAGATGCAGGCTTGCTGCTGGCCACGCGGGAGGAGCAGCCCAGTGAGGACAAACAATGGCCATTGGGTTCACACACTCCAGGCCAGTTAGACACGGATCGTTTACCCAAGCCCCATCTCTATAGCGACCGGCCATCAGCCCGGGCTTTTCTGGAAGCAGCCTCTCGCACACCTGCTGGTGGGGGGCACTGTATGGGAAAGGGTTAAATAACACCCCCTACCCAAACACCATAAACACACACACTTGCATATACACAAATACACTCTCCCTCACTCTTGCCAGTAGGCTTTGGAGATGTCAGTTAGTGGTAGGGGGAGGGGGTGCGAAGAGGATAGGCTGGTGGTGGTCTTTGTAAGAGAGATAGAGTGTGAGAGAGAGAGAGACTGTGAGAGAGCGAGAGAGAGAGAGAGAGGGAGAGAGGGAGGACAGAACAGAGCGTTCTATTTCTCATAGCAGAGCAGCTGCTGGGCAGAGAGTGCAGAAAGACATTGAGAGAGAGAGAGAGAGAGAGAAAGAGAGGGAGAGCATTTACTAACTCTGCAGAAGCGTGATAGGGAAGCTAGCAAGAAGGAGAAGGATCCTGATACATGCTCACACACACACACTCACCACACACATACACACACAGAGGTTGAGGCAGGCATTAGCTGTGCTTTCAGGGAAGCCTACATTCGTGCAGCCTTACTGGGGAAGTGAAAGGAGAGAAAGGAGAGCTTTTTTTCACCCCTTGTTGTCTTTCCCTTTGTGTCCACCTTAGGGGGTCTGCTCTGTTTCTTTTGCCCCTCCGTTTGCTTTTTTGCCCCCATCACCTCTTTGTGACCGAAGATAGAGCAGGAGCACCTCTGCCTCCCTGTAACACATTTCACTGGTAAGCAGCATCTTCAGTGTTCTTTCTTCTTCTTCTTCTTCTTTTCTGCTCCACAAACTGTTCCTCATTCTTTATCTGTCTGTTTCCTGCATTCTTTAGCTTTCTGGAACCCTTGGCTTGATTTTGGCTTGAGTGATAATGCAGATTAAACCCGGAGCACATGGCTGTGGCCAGTGCCGGTGTTGCTATGCCGGCATCCTCTGCAGCCATCCATAGAGAGGTTAGAGTGGGCTAAGATGCAGAATGGAGGGAAAGAGGGAGGGATGGTGGGGGAGAGAGAGAGAAAGAGAAAGAAAGGGGGAGAGAAAGGAGTGTGCTACTTTTCATAGCCCAAAGAACTGGGGCTCGTCCTCTTTCACTGCAGAGCATTATAGTACTGCAAATAGTTATATTCACACACACACACACACTTATGCATGTTTGGTATGGTCTGCACTGTATGCACGGTGTACAGTGTATCAGCATATTCTTCATACCCACTTCTATACTTAGCCCTATTTTCGCTGGTGTAAATACTGCTTCCGTTTCTACTGCAGTAAAAAAATAGCAAGGGTGCAATAACAACCTTGATGAAAAAAGTCACTTTTATAGACCTGAAACCATCAGTTTCCATAACAACACAGTGTGTAGGATTTACCTGGTCAGGCTGTTCTCCAGCAATACAGTGTGAGAACCAAGTGCCATATGTTCAAAATTACATTTTACTTTTCATGTGACATTTTGTGAGAAATACAGAGGAAAACACAGAGCTTGTAGTGTTAATTATTTTGTGTGTGTGTGTTTCAACAATAGCTCTTTGCACGGGGGCTGGGAACAAATGGGATAGCAAAGAAGAAAGAGAGAGAGAGAAAGATAGACAAGGAGAGGAAAAAATGAATGAAAGGGTGAGTGGAGGGATGAACCACTCCTTTTTTCCACCTATTTGCCAGTCGGCTATCACAAGGATGGAGGGAATGAAAGAGGAGGGAATTCACACCTCAAGGGAGAAAAGGGAACGATGTGTGAATGAAGTGGCAAAACAACAAGCCTCATATATTTACACACTACATGTCTGAGCCCTGTGTGTTTTAAGGGGGGTGGGGGGGGAAGGGTTAGAGAGGGAGAGAGAGAGAGAGAGAGAAACATAATGGTTTTTTTATTGTAAGCATGAAACTAACCCTAGCTATTGTTACTGCTGCATAATCTGTGCATTCTTCTCTCCCCTGAGCTCCATGAATGGATTTGCAGGGGTGAATATATTATTAGGCTTTTATTAGTCAGCCATTTTCATTTTTGGTAGAAAATGAAAAACATTGGTACCATTACAAGAATGCAGGAAGCACAGGAATGATGCTTTCTACTGTCTGCTGCCAAAAACACTGAACAATATAATGCCCATATTATTGCCTGACTCAATGAATGAAACATCTTCTAAAAACGAAATAAAGGCTCATATAAGGTTCTCTGTGAAACGCTCACTAAAAATATGTGTTTCTCATATACAAAATCAGCAGAGCCTGAAAAGATATTTACTCGTCTGTTGCTAGGACACTCCCTTTGAACATTTTACAGGAATGTTCTGATTGGCTGCGGCAGCTGAGGCATGTTTCTCACCCCAAATCTCTCCCCTCCGTCCATGGAAACATGCCTGTCTTCGCTTCTCCTTCTCTCTCTCTCTTCCTATCTCTCTCTCTCTGCCACTGGCTGTCTGTCTCTCGCCTCCAGCCTCTCCTCTCTCCGTCTGTCTGGCTAGTCCTCTTCCAGCACTCTCTTTGTAAGCATTACATTGCTGCTAGAAACATAACAATGCATGTCAGAGTAGGTTCATCTGGTACAGTGTCTTTCATTGCAAATTTCTTCTGTTGCAGTGTTCAGAGCCATCATAAGCTGTACAATAGATCTAGAACATGTAACAGCAGTAGCCCCCATAAGGTTACCTTTTTATCTTTTACCCCAAAGCACATGGGTTTTACATGACTGGGTAGAAAGAGAAGAAGAATCTTAACGGTGTGACATCCATGGTAGCATTCCAATATATGCCCTCCTCTATCTGTGACCAATTAAAATACTCTTTATTTTATTTTAAACTGTTTCTTATGCACATGAAATACATGTAGGTGTACAAAAGTGTGTGTGGGGTGGGTAATCTTATACAAGATTATAGATGCTTGCTCTCAATATATGTGAGCCCAGCTAGGTTAACAACTCTTGGTTCTTTGTTCTGTGATCTAAGGATGTTTTCAAACCTTTTTGTCCTTGTCTAGTTGTCTAGTTCTGGTAGTTCTGGTAAGAGCCAACTTGATGCTTTCCTATTTTGAGCAAAGGGGGGGGGGCATTTTTTTGTAAAGTACTCAAAACGTCTTTCATTTATTGGTCCAAAACACTGCAGTTTTGGTTCACACTCTAGGTGTCACATGACCACAGGACCAGTTTTCACAAGTAGTGTTAGCCCACGTCCTTTCTCGACAAATGAGCAACACCAACAGTCTTAGTAAAGTAAAGAAGACAAGACGAATTTACATTATGCTATTAAAGAACCACTTGGCCTTAAAGAAACTTCTGATGGCTGTTTCTTTAGACCAGAAGTCCTCAACCATTGGGCCACAGATGGGTATCAGTCCATGAGTCATTTGGTACCGGGCCACACAGAAAAACTATAAAAAATAAAAATATTTTATTGACTATCATTATACTGGTCTGTGGTGCAAAAAAAGGTGGGGATCGTTGCTTTAGATCTTCATTTTTTTGAAAATGGGACAGGTGTGAAGAACCTTTTAAATAACACTTCACATAATATAAAAGTTCTGGGTGGCACCCTTACCCTTACCTTTGCATTGTAATAGAGTTCTTTAAATCTTTAAAAGGTTCTTCACACATGCAAATGTAATATTCCATTTGAAAAGGGAACTTGGAGTTCTTTTTGAATAGGGAACCTAAAGTGTTATATCACTTAAAGAATGCTTTGAAAACAGAACATTTTTGGGGTTTGATAAATCTGGGTTTTATTCAAAACAACTTAACCCTTCACATGTGAAAGAGATCTGAAAAGTGGTGAAAGTTGGGCATCTTTTTTAGGTCATTTCAGAAGTGTTGAGAGAGGTCAGCGGTGCTTTTGTACTTTAGATTTGTGTAGATCATTGGTGGATGTCACAGCTGACATGTCTTTAAAACAATGAATGAAAAAGTAATAGAGGGACGAACCACTTTAGAGAAGGAGGTTGCAGGGTCAACCCACACAGACAGAGGATGAAAGATCACTGGTGTCTTTGTAGATCTGGACTGAGATGAGCTGTTTGATTGGGGATGTTTTTTGTTTAGTGCAGAGAGGACATGCAGTGCTATGAGTTCTTTGTGCTGACAAAGAAATGCTGGGCAGGGGCTGCTGATTATATTATGGTGGACATTCACTAATATGAGTCTTGGGCTGAGGTCTGAAACAAGAGAAACGATACAGTAGATATGGACTGCAGTGGGGGATGTTGAAAGATGTATAGTAACCTTGAGATAAGCTTTAGCTGTCACTACTGCAGTATGGCTGAGTTTGGACATGTGTGTAAGCGTGGGTGTGCTCTGCTGGCTATAAGGAGAATTCTGCGCAAGCTGCTTGTGGGCTAAGGCTATGACAAGCAAACAAACTTTGAATCAGAATTAGTATCTTGAAGACAGAATGCTTTTTTGAATGAAAAAAGTTAAGGAAAGCTTATCCTCCCTGCAGAGGCATTATTATCATTTACTGTTCTTTAGATCAAACGGATGATGACGTGTTTGTCAAGAGACAATAATATGTCTCTTTACAAATGCTTCAGCTGTCTAGAAGTAATCATATAGCATGAGACACTGCAGAGTATAATGACAGTGACAAAATGTGATAGTGTCATAATCAATATGTTGTCATTCACTGTGATTTGAAATGTAATTTTTTGTACATTTACATACAGAACGAAAACAAAAGCAGACGAGAACATTCTGATCAAACTTTATTATGGATGTAATTATGGAGCCCCACTAGTTACATCCCTTCTCAAGAAAATGGGAATAGGATTCTTATGCATGGGTGTAAGAACAAAATATTTAAACTTAGAAAGTCCTGGTCATGATTTAGCTATCTAATTCCTATGCCTTACAAAGCCAAGGCTATGACTTGCTTAGTAGCTCTTGGGCTAGTCTTATTACAGCTAATTCGTCTCACTCCCAATCCTTCCTAAGTGGGACTCAGTCCAACCCCTTACTAACCATGACCACAACTTAATCAGCTTGTTACCATGCCTTACTGAGTGGTGGCCAACTTCAGGATCATCACATCTTAGTAAGACAGTGAGTAAGTTATTTTTTATAAAGAAGAGATGTCTCCTGTGGGGCTCATCTAGGGCTAATATCCTAACATTGCAGTAAGTAGTACAATAAAAGTGTACCCCTAAGGTGTTTCTCTTAGGATGTAGCCTTAGCTTGCATAAGTGAATGCATGGATGTACACATTTTTGGAAGATAAACACAGCAGAGTATAGAGTTGTCTAGAAGAGCATGCTGGTGCCGGTATAACACCATTTATTATATTTAGGTGTTTGAAATCTGGTCCATTCAAACGTCATTAAATGCAGAAAATGATAAAAGCCCAAAATTTGTAGGGATTTAATGGGCTGTAATGACTATAATACCGTTTATGTGCTTTTAATTGCTGTGTTTTTTATTCTCAGTACAGTCCCATTTTAGCCCCTGTACAGCTTCTAAAACTAGGGCAGGTTTAAAAGAGTTTCAAAATATTTCAAGGAAAAAATATCTGAAAACACCATATCTCACCTTTCTCTCTTTTTTTTCGTTCTAAATTGGCCACTTTCCATGCCTCTTTTATCATGAATATTTCAGAAAGTGAAATAAATGTACTGGAAGCATTATTCACACACATAAATTGTTTCACACATCACACTAAAATCAATTACGGTGACGCAAATGGGCAATTAATGTTCAGACTTAAGTTATACAAAAGTAAAGAATTAGCACACTTAAAGTTTGAGTGAACATTAAACTGATAGATGGCTGAACTGTTTCTGAGTGCACAGTACTAGTGTATTCACAGCATATTAGTTAAAAAGTCCATTTTGTGGCCTTTTTAGAAAAAATCTTTGTCCAGAAATCATAGTACTATAATAAGACAAATGCTTTGTTCACATAACGTTAGAAATTATAGTACATTTTAAGTAAACTTCACACTTCACACAATTGATGTCTAATCATTGCAGCCTTATTTAATTTCGGCTTTAGTATACTATTCCAGAGATCAGTTATATCATGTTTATATGAATTACTTCTCTCTATTCTATATACAAAATATGTATTTAGTCATGTGGCTGTAATATGGTACAATGTACATGATGGATACTAAACTGTATACTCCCATGAGGAGCAGTTTGAGAGTATTAGCCATAAAATTATGCAGTATGCAGAAAACAGCACATAGTATGATATTGCAAGGATAGTCACTAAATGTCCATGGCAACTTCACAGCCCTTATTTCTGTTTGGCAAGAGTTTATGTTTTAGCACAATGATGTTAGGCTACATTTGGACCAGCTGAAATATCAGAAAGAAGGTTTTAGAGGGACACAGGTGAGAGGTTTTCTACAGGGAATATTGGCCATGAATGAGAGAGGACACTATGAGGGCCTGGTTACATCCTCTCTTTAGCACAATATGAGCACACACACAAACTCAGGCATCTCTTCTCACCCTCACCCTGTTCAGTTCAACAGCACTATGAGTAATGATACTGAGAATTTTGTCCTTTTAATGAGTGACACATGAACTGTGCTCATTAGCCCTGTAAAGTGACTCTAACAGCTTTGCAGTGGTTATTTTTGAACCAACACCCCTTTACTTGCAGTGTCAGATGAGTTTAACCCATAGTTACAGCATTTTTACACAAAAGGTTTCCCACAGTTCAAAAATCAAGCCCTGAATTTCTGCACGAAGAAAGAACGTTTTCTAAGCTTAAGACAGTTTGTATTAGGAGTGTTGTACATGTTTTGTCCTTTCTGGTCATACATGTGTATATATATATATATATATATATATATATATACACACACACACACACGTTTGAAGTGACATGGAATATCTGGGTATATTTATATATGCAACTTCATATTGTGCAATGACTGTACACTTCTAAGGGTTAATAAAGACCGAAAGTATGAGCAAGAGATGAAGCAGCATCCAGCCTATATTTATCCATGCATGAGTAAGCGCAAGCTGACCTCCACACAAAATCCAGTAGCTCTGAACTAAATTCTGCAGCACAAGAAGAAGATTGGCCATCCAGTTAAATGTAATTAAAGCTTGTTGGGAAGTGTATTTTAAGATGGCACATTTCAGTCAGATTTCTAGTCAACAGTTAGATCCTCTAGAGTAATAAGTGTCATGTTGCTATAATATATAAATGTTATCATGTAATTTTGTTGTATAGTTACAGAAATAAATTTTATGTGACACATACCACAAAAGTGGCCCATTTCTCATTTTCCTCAGGTATAAATAAAGCACAACTACAATGCTTATATGTTGCTTGTATGTTGTTAAACTATTGAAGTTTCATGTTGTATGAATTTAATGCGGATTTTACATGCACTTTTGACTTCCCTATAAACTACATATGAGGTTATAAACCAGCATATTTAAATTTCATGTAGATCATTTCCATTTGGGGAGTCTCAGTCTAAAATGCTTCGCTTAAAGAGGTGTGGCCCCTCTGATATGTATTACACTTTAAGCTGGATACAGCTACCCGGATTTTGCCAGGGGTTGTTTTCTTTGAAGCAGGCAGCAGTCAAAGTCAGTTTGGCAGTGCATACCAGTTTGTTTTCAGTGGGTGTGTTTTTCTGTAGCCACATTTTCAGAACTTACACTTGTGTAGCCCAAAAGAAACACAGCCCTGTGGATGGTTATTTTGTATGGCGGTCAAATGGCCGCGACCTTTTAAAAGTGGTGGTTTTTAGCAAGATTAAACCACATAATACACCAGGCTCTGTGATGACAGAAATCCGGCTTGCGAGACTACCACAGTAACTTTTCTTCAATCTAAGATCACAAATGTTGTCTTGATGAAAAATTAAAAATCTGCAGTTCTGACAGAATTTCTACACTTGCTTCGATGAGCTCAGAGTAAGAAATAAACCAACAACATGTAAAAAGAATTATAACACACACAGTGGGATCAAATTCAATTACATTCTGTTAAGTACAGAAGGGGAAAACTTTGTTGCAACACTTCTCAGTCAGTAAAAAGGTCAGATTCCTAGTTAATGTCTAGAAATTTTGAGGATGAAGCATAAGCCAATTTGCATTGCTCTTTTAAATGCTCGGCTGAGGAGCATCTGGCTAGATCCTTGTATTAAAATGCTTATTATCTTCTACATCGCTGAAGGATTAGATGAAACTAATCTGGAGTGCTGCGTGTGGCTGAGGGGGTTTGTGCTGGAAAGAGCGTGGGGGTAAAGTCCCAGCAGGACTACAGGCCGCACGCCCAGAGAGAAAGCTTCTCATCTCCTCTCATCTCTCATCATCCCTTCTATCTGTGTGGCTCAGGGCAGTGGAGCAGTGGGCACAGGGGGCGCAGGGGGCAGCCTGGCAGCCACAGCACCTCACTATCTGATGAGCGTGCAGTGGATTAAGGAGCAAGCTGCTGGCACACACTCAAACTCAGACACACTCCGAGTGATAAACAAACTCAAACACACACACAGTGGGATTAACACACACACACACAGACACACTTTTAAAGTAGGTCAGTGCATCATATTAATAATAAAAGTTGCAGATATCAAAGTTTTCTCACTCTCACTCATTCACAAACACGCACACACACACACACACACACACACACACAGGCAAATACCCACACACGTGTTGAAACGTTTAATAAATATAATAATAGATGGTTTAAGACCTTAACCTGAGCTCTGCTGCCTCCTGATTAAGCACAACAGTGATGGCATGCAGGGACCCTTTAAATATGATGATTCCAATTTTGAAGGTGGTCAAAATGCTCTAATTTGGTTTCACACTGAGAAATATGAGACATTCCAAAATCAATACTTATGTGGTTTCATTATTTACAGAAACACAAAAGCGCAAAATGCCCTAATTCCAACATATAAAGGGTTTCTGCAGGCCACCACAAAAATAATGCAGCATTTAAACCAACAAGATCAACAACAGCCATTCAGAAACCTCTGCATTCATTCAGACTTATTTAAAATGTGTTACTGCAAATTCTTTTACAGCACTAGCGTTGTTACTGGACTGCATTGTAGATAAATTATGTACAGTCATCCTCAAAAAAGCTGTTTTTGTTACTATCAGCAGCACATCTGCTTGTTTAATCAATTTGTCTCAGTCTTTAAAAAATTTATCATGTGCTGGACCTGATCATATTCACTGAAATTACAACCTGCAACCACAACAAGCTTTTGCAGTTTGCTGAAATTGGTCACCGCAGCAAACCACCCATATCAAGGCAAATTAAAAAAAACTTAGACTATGCTGAGCAAACCATTACAATTTCAATTGCAATTACAGCTCCTGGAGAATTCTCAACAGTCAGTAAAGCTACATGAACTCTTTAATTAAAAAAATGTACCTGCATCAATAAACAACACAGTTTATGAACATTGTGTCTTACCAAAATCCTGACAAACCATTTTTGCTCAATCTAGCAATACACTTTATTTAAAATGTGATTATTTTGCACTTCAGTAAATGGTACTTTTTCAAAACCTACTCAGCCTAGATAATATAGTTCACCTCATGTATTGTTTTCACACAAAGTACTTTGAGCTTGTGAATTCCTTAGTTGACTACTAAAATATGCAAATCCAAGAGAACACACACCCATCCACGTGCACACACATACAATCCTTATCATCTCTCCCCATGTTTTACAAACTCAGCGCTCACCTTTTGATAAGGTTGGTCATGCGTCCAGTTAAACCAGCACACTCATCAGAGGCGTAAGCTTTTGTCAATAATATGCAACCCCTGTTACTATATATAGCCAAATGCTCTAGTTGTTGACCTTGAGCAGGTGTGTTGCTCAGAGGGGGGCAGCGAGAGAACAAGGCACCACACATACACACAACACACACCCTTCTGGGCGTCTGGGGCTCCTTTCAGAGCTGCCAGGATTGTTCAATCAGGAGATAGCAAGGAAGACCTTTTGTTTACACTCTTAAAAATGGCAAATACAAACAGCAGGAGATCGCACAGTGCATGTTTCATTTACACTCTTGGAAACAGAGATATGAGAGAGTAATTTCACAGAACAAAACACTTTCAGTAGATGATTTCTCAGTTCATAATTTCTGTTAATGAAATGTGTCAGTGTGAAGAACCTTTAAAGAAAATTTTAAGAACCTCCAGATCATGCAAAGGCTCTGTAATAATTAAAAGATCCTCCCATGACTTTTCATTTATACCAAGAAGATTCTTTTAAGTGCACCACACAGGTAGGAAGAGTATGGCTGTAGGGTAACACCATACAGTGTGTGTGTTTATTTCATACTTTTTACTCTGTACTAGCAGATCTCTGAGCCAGTCTGTCCTTTAAGAATGTGGAATTTCAGCAGCCTTGGGGCTCCAGTAATATTATTCAAATACCATCACAATTGTTCAACTGCTAATGCGCTAATGCAGGCTGAGGGAAAACATGTGAGTCAGTGAAAGTGTTACAGTAACCCATTTATCCAAAACAATGAATGTCTTTATGCATTTTCATTGTTCCACATTTTTGTGATAAGACAAGTAAGGATGGAACTGGTTTATTACAAAATTCCTTCTTCTTGCTGTAAAAAAGCTTTTCATCATTATTATGCATAACCTTTGTCATTTGCAAAATTACAAAATCCTCCAGTTCTTTCTATAAAAAGTCTCAGTGAATAAAAGAATGAATGAATGAAGTGGGCAGAAACATCAAGGCCAAGACCCATGCCTCTGTCTCCTTCCTCTATTGATAGCCCTTAAGCCAAAGGCATACAATGCTAATTTGCAATCAGCATTTCATCCAGCACCATTCTCTGCTCTCACCCGTTTTTGTCCAGCTTGTAGAGAAGAGCGAGGGGGGAAGGGTGGTAAATGAAGACCACCCCCTCTCTCCTTTCCTCCTAGTGCTAGACGTAGGCATGCTTTACTGCACTGTGGTGCTGAGGACAGTGCTGGTTGATGACTGGCCATCCCAGCAGCGTTAGCTGTAGCATTGCATCACCAGTTAGTCTGCAGGGCCTGGATCAGACTAGCCCCGACACTGCAACCTCCCATCAGCTCCGCAGCTAGGCTCTTTTTCAATATCAATCTCCCTCTAGCTGCTCACTGTGCTAAGCTAATACTCATCCACAACACCATGCTAATGTCAAGCACAAATGTGCTCCTCTCACGGTGGACAGCAAGAGGGATGGATGGAGGGAAAGGAGAATGAGAATAATCAGCATCATCCTCTCCTGCAGAAAGAGAAGAGAAGTGTTGCTCAGTGACCAGAATTAATGATAAGAGTGGCCTGCTTCTAAGAGAAAAAAGAGAAGTCTTTATGCATTGGCCATTTTGCTGTCTGCGTGTTTCTATGTCCATTTTCCTCTCCGAAAGAACCATTCTCTCTTTCATCTTTTGTTGAGAATTATACAGTCCATTGTATCTGGCATCATATCTATTTTTGAAGGGAACATAATTGATAAAAGTTGGATTAATGTGCATATGAAATTCAGTGTGCATAATAAAGAAATGATAAATAAATGATTAGCCCAGTTAATAAACAAGTTTTAAAAAGGTCAGAAAACTATGCTGCTCTGTCAAAAAAGGGTGTCAAAAAGATTGCTGTCCTGGTAAATTTAATTTCCTGAGGAACAAACAGGCACTTAGCATCCAATTATGTATCTTAATTGAGTTTTAAAGGTACACTACATTCACGTTTCAGGATCAGGACAGGGCAGGCTCTATGGTCTAACTAAAAAAACAATATACTCATTTTTATTTGTAGTTATTAACCAAAGCACTTACTGTGAAACCAACCCAGAAACACAGTAACATAGAAAGGATGAAGGGAGCAGAATAGACATGAGCAGACATAAAATTAGGCCTTGGATATTTAATTATAAAGCTGTTAATACAATACAAGCAACCACATACAAGAACCCATGGGCATATCATTTACTAGTCTGAGTCATCTCTTCCTTTTCCTGACCGGGTATAGCATGTGCAGCTCAAAGACTCACTCTGCTCAATTCCATAGTGAATATGCCCCTAATCCAGACACTGCGGAACTCATGGTGGCTGAAACAGAGACTTCTGCTGCAGTAATAGTACACTGAACAAGCCCAGACTGGAAGGCAATTATATATTACTCAGCACTAAAGTGTGCTTTAGAGAATTACTGCTGCCACTGTGATAAGCACCTTTCCACAAATATCATATACAGACCCAGGAGTTCTTTAACTTACAAAATAAACACCATCGTCAAGCTCTTTATGTAACTTCAGACTCCCTCCAGGCTAGACCTATTTTACCATGCCATTATGTTTAAATCAAAGGGACATCAGCTGTGTATGGGACAATGGGGCAGCATCTCTGTACACAAGGATGAAAGCTTAAAACAGTGCATTTCGAAAGAGTTGTCCATTATGGAACATGTCCCTCAGGTGAGGCATTACTGAAATGACACAACTAAGAAGAATTTGGTGAAAGGCTCAGTATCAGAGGTTAAAGTACAGAGTGGCTGACCCATGGCATAAAACCCAGACTCACCGTGATATTTAATCATTTATGGTTGCCTTCAATTAACCCCTTCTACCACAATTAACCTCTTCTAGCGTATCATTGACAATTCAGAGACCTTGGTAAGGTGTCCTTTAACATATTGGATTCTGCCCAGAGACAATGGGTGTCTGAAAATGACCATGCTGAGCAAAATCAGCGCATGAAATATCCCACGGTGACTGGAGGTCCCTATGCCCCTGTGCTGGCTGCCTGCCAGCTTTCTTACCTAAGGAAGTAGGCAGCTTCAAAATAAGTGAAAATTTGGTTAATAATTCTTCATTTGAAAACATATCATGGTTCTGGTTGATTAAAAATGGAAATCTAAAATGTTCTGAAAGTGAATCTGAACAGTTGAAATTGTGTGAATGGCTTCAGGATGCTGAGTTTTGTAACAATCCTATTGCTACAGTCACCAGGTTTAATAAGCTTTTGAGCCTGGTTTGTCAGAGAAGGGCTTTATGTGACAAAGGTTAACAAATATATATTAGTAAAGATTACAATGGTTGAACACAACACACTCTTTAGTAGTGCTAAACAGATAAGAGCTTAAAAAGTGAGAAGCTTCAGGTGATAGCAAACTATGTAAGTTTGTTGACATAGAGGTATCATTCATTGGGGTGAATATGTATTTTTTTTTAACAATAACATTTCGTGTGAGTACCGCACTGGGTCTTGGTATATGTGTCCAGTGTTAGAAAACAGGACCAGGCCGTTCCACCATTCTTCGCTTCACTTTATAGTTCACTAGGATTTTAGGCTCAAATTGTGAGTTTACATCGCTCCTAAAATCTAAAGAGAAATAACAAAGAATTTTAATTAGCATCCTGAATTTGCAAAGTAGATGCATTACTGAGCCACAAACTGGCAGTGCATGACACGCATTGTGTGGACACACCATGGGCAAAGTAAAATAGATCAGCATGTGGAACTGCAGCTCAGGACTATAAGATAGGATAAGATCCCTATGAACTTATTATTATAATAATTGTTATATTTGTTTCCTCAGAGTAACAATAAAAGGTGGTCAAAGTCTGAAATATTTGTGTGAAATACATTTTTTTTTACAAATCAAAGTACTGAGAATTTGAATCAGATCCCTCAATCCCTCATTCACAGATTTCTCAATGTTTGATCTAGTCGGAGTCTCAAAGACAGGACCACTGATGACCCTGTTTGACCCTTGAAATCTGTTAACAATACAGAGCAGTCAATACACTTAAATGTATTAGCTGTGAACTCTCTATGCCCTTGCAAGCATAGGGAGAGACATAAATAGGAGCATGTCCCCCTGTCGTTTCAAAACACCCTGCTCCGGTTCTGTCATTCCTGCTGTAGTTACAGTGGATCACATCAGTGCTGCAGCTCACGCAGAGCACTGTGAATGCTGTGCTCAAAGCCTGTGGCCAACAGGCGAGCGGGCAGGTCAGAAGTCATGGCAGCAAGGCTGTCCTCAGATTTATGGGCTGGACACTGCTGTGTTATGTACAGAGCTTACTGGAAGGCACTGATGCTTATTTACAGACTATGTGTGTGAATGTGTGTGTGTGTGTGTGTTTATTGGATGTGATGGCTGATTTATAGACTGGTGACACAGATTCTTATCAGAGGAATCGAACTGTGACCCATCCTTGAAATACACTCCAGTGCCCTATTAGGGGTTAATCACTCCATTGTCTTGTAGTCACAGTTGTGTGCTTTGAAACACTGCTGGGCAATAAAACCCACTTACAAAAGTAGTTCAGAATTCTATAAATACATAACTTAGATATTGAAAGCAAAACATGGTTTTGATTTAACCATATACAAAAATATGTAGGTGTACAGATATATATATTTTCCCACCAGCCTTTTGGTGTTAATCAATAAACACACAAGGTATTACTACCAGGATAAGGATCACACCAGTATGACTACCATTAAAGTCACCAGACCTGAAAGATCTGACATAGCTGCACTGGTGGCACTTCAGCATTGTGTTTGGACCAAGTCTGAAGATTCATTAATGTTCACTGTTCCTTTTATTGAATTTCCTATGGCAACCACAGACAACAGTAATTGCAGACAGCCTGCAGGTCTCCTAGGAAACTCAATTTTCTTAGAACATCCCTTTGCTTCTGCATGATGCAAGAGCAAGATGCACAGTATCAATAATTACACTGGCAGACAGTCTCCAGTGCCCACAGCAGCATATGTTATTGTTGAACTGATTACCTTACAGAGTACAGTGCTGCAAACGTTTAGGTGTTTTCTTTTTTACCCTTCATTAAAAAAAAAAAAGGCCAGCAAACTTTGAAAACTCTAAAATACCTCTTCCCGATTCTGTTTCTTCATTATTCAAAGCTGTGCTGGGCTGTAGTCCAGTATAATTTAATTGAGAATTTACCAAGCAGGCTTTCAATTTCACAGCAAATGCACTGTCTGATTGGCACTCCGTAAATGAGAACTAAGAGCTTTCACTTGTCGCCACTCATTCAGCACCGTATTTCACTTTGCAATTATAACTTTGCTCAGAAGTGCACAATAAATACAGTTCTCATAGCTTTGGCCATTCGGTCACATTCACAACAAAATGTTTTTTTTTTTAATCTGAAATGGTAACGTTACAAAAGGATAAAAGAGTCTGTAAATTGAACTTAACAATACTTCATTCCAAATCATTTTGTATCATTGCTACTGGCCCATTGCTCATAAAAATATGTGTATAAAGTGCTGCACCTGCTGTTTATTCATGATCTAATCTACCACAGATCCCACCATGGCCAAACTCTAACCAATGCCACTCTGCATGACAACAACAAGAGGGCTGGCATTTAATTTAGCTTTTGTTACTTGTTCTTTTACTACCTTTTTCCAAGTACTTCTATAAAACACTGGCTTAACATCTCCCTGCTTGTTTTCTCAGGTGGTGCATGCTGATGCTGTGATAGTGGCAGAGGAGCAGACAGGCCTCCAGTGGATGCAGTGAAGTGCTCTTTGAGGAAAAGTGCAAGGAAAGGTAGGAGGCTCCAAATGGCTCAGCTGTGGCCTCTGCACCCTTCTGTTATGTGACCATATGGCACAAGAAGTGAGGCAATGAGATGACTTGAGCAATAGAGAACAGAATTGAAAATCGCAGCAGATTTTTTTTAGGAGCATCTGTATTCACCTGGAGTGTGGTGTTATCAAATTTTCTGATCTGTTTAGTCAAAAAGCTAAACCCAAGAATCTGATGAACACAATTCAAACCTTGTTGTTGCTGTCATAATATAACCTGGAATATCCCAAATATTTGTTTTCAGAAGAAAGAAAACATTTGTTCAATATGCGTTAATATCAATTTATATTTCAATTTTGATTTAGATTTTTTATTGGTCCATTTGTCCTGAAATGAAAAAGTTGACTGCTATTGGCACATCCTTGAGGATAGCTGTGTAGCTGCTAAATGTGAATGAATGAGTTAGTGTGCATCAGTTAATAGTCACTCAAATCTTTTCCATAAACACAGCCCCAAACCTCTTCTACCCTTCTTTAACCACATACAGCTCTTCATTGATGACCCACAGACTTGTAAGTGTGGTTCAGGACATGGAATGCCTTAGAACATATAAAACTTTAGAGCTACAGACAGCCACTGCTGACAAGATCAGGGCTAGTGAGGGCTGGCCCCTCCTTATTTATGTTATACTTTTTTTTTTGACATTTTTATGGATCGCTTTAAGTCATACTATGCCCTAAACCACACTGACAAGTTTGCCGTTTAAGTAGGCAGAGAGAAGTTACAGTGTTTTAATAAAAATTATTTGGGAGATTAGTGATTGTCAGCAACTTTTCAGCTCCATTTTTTTTTTACAAATGATGCAAAATTTACTTAATTTAAATGTGGGGGAAAATTGTTCCTTTTTTTGGTCAAATCAAAGTCACATGTGCAAATAGGGACCTTATTTGGAGTAACTTATGCACCAAATATTTAAAGTTATGCAGCGCAGCAGTGTGCAACCCCCTGCCAGCCGAGATCAGAGTAAAGGGGTTGTGCAAAAGCAGGCCTTTGCTCTAGTTTCAGCCCGAGACAGCAGAGAGACAGCTTGTGTTTCCAGCCCCACAGTGGCGAGCCAAAACTGTGCCTTCCAGCCTAACTTCCTCATTACTATCAACAGCTTTTCTGTTCATTTAACACTGCAGCTCACCACCCAGACCTCTCTGCAGCACTTTGTACTACATGGTCGGCATTAACGATTTTTTGTTTCCTTTTTGTTTACACTCAAGGACATGAAAAACAAAAGCTCCAAACGATCAAAGTGGAAAAAGAAAGTCAGTTTGTACACCTCTAAAGTCAAAAAAGGAACAAAAAGCTGGGGGCTTTTTAGCAGGGTTTTTCTTTGCGGAAGCTGAATCGATGGCCACCAAATTAATTTCGGACGACTTTTTTATCCACAGGAAGCTGCAGTTACTATGCTGAGTTCACACAGTCAGTTAAACCAGCCCTACTTTATAACATCCTGCATACCCACTCACCCTCTTCAAACAAGACCACAGAAAGCCTTTTATACCCACACACACACACAATCATAGGGTTGTTTTTTATACCTTATCTGGATGTCAGGATGTGGTGTCATAACCAAAAATGAACATTTTATTTCTTTAAAAAAGTAAATAAAATAGCCATTCTTTACCATAACTTAGCATACTTTACCAAAAAAATAAACAGAACAAAAAACCTTTACCGATTATGACCATTCTTTTTCTGTCAACCTGCTTTTCCTGTAAAATCGAGATATTTCCGTCCATATAATGTATGAAAAACAAACACACCCACACACACACACACACACACACGTGTGCACACGCGAACACACTTCTACATGCGCACATACTCACACACAATGTGCCTCTAAATAGCAGTCAGAAAAAGAGAAGTGTGAAAAGAACAGTGAGATGATCAGTGAGTGGCTTGCAGTGTACAGAGGTCTGTGCTGTATAAGCCTACGTGAGGGAAACTACACAACACGGCTAA
This sequence comes from Brachypetersius altus, assembly GCA_037974465.1. Classification (NCBI taxonomy): domain Eukaryota; kingdom Metazoa; phylum Chordata; class Actinopteri; order Characiformes; family Alestidae; genus Brachypetersius; species Brachypetersius altus. Next base: position 15,687,900 of record JBBPDB010000140.1, read on the forward strand.
ACTGAGGAATACTTCTCAGAGGAAAAAGAAGAGAAGAGAGGAATAAACCAAAGAAAGGTGGGAGAAGGCGTACAGAATTAGGCTGGTAGGTATAGCACACGACTACAAATGTCTTCACCCATCATGCTGGACAAAGTGTTCGAGGCTATTACTGTACAAACGTGTTGTTAGTATGTACACTTGCATGTGTGTTCAACATATATATGTCTCAACACAATAAAACCACTGAAAGTAATAACTTTGATTTATTAGTTATAGTGGCACAGTGGTCAAACAGTGGGATATCTTAGGGAGAAAGTGAAAAGTCTGTTCTTGTGTAGAAGCAGGAAACATGGGGTGTTCCTGGTATGCAGTGGTTAGTACTGTGGTCCAAGGAATCACAACTGGTGAACCATGGGTGCCCAAGGAACATTAATACACATGGGGAGTGAAGGCTAGCCTATCTCTTCCAATTCTACCGAAGAGTTACTGTGGCACTAATCGCTGGAATAGCTAATGCTGCACACAAAGCATCACAGCTTGCTGCGTATGGGGCTGTGAAGCTGCCTGCCTGTCAGAGTGCCAATGCTGATCTCGCCCTCCACTAAAAGCAGCTACAATGGGTGGATGAACATCAAAAATGGATAATGGAGCAATAGAAGAAGGTGGTCTAGTATTCAGGTGTTCAAGTTTCTTTGATAGGTACGACCTACCGAAACACTGGTGCAGGCCAAGTACAGCCCTTAATGGCACTGGTCTTTTTCAGCATCCTGTCCCACTTCAAAACATGCTCAGGGATCGTTTGAGGAACATGACAAAGAGTTCAAAATGTTGACTTGGACTCCAAATTCCTTAACTCTCAAGTGGACTGAGTACCTGTGGGATGTGCTGAACCAACAATTTTGATCCATAGAGGCCCCACCTCATAAAGGATCTGCTTCTGAAGTGTTTGTAACTGATATTGTAGCACAACTTGACATACCATGCATGATCTATTGGTTTAGTGTATGGTTTATACTGTTACAACATATGGAGATATACAGTATACAGATATACAATATACGTATACAGATATACAGTATACAGAGAGAGAAAGGGAGAGAGAGAGAGAGAAAGTCTTAATGCAGTCTAAAACACTAGCCCGGTAATTTAACAAGCATATAAACAATTTAGCAGCAGCAAGGAGGACTGCAGATGTAAGCAGGAGCACTCTGTAATAAGTTCAGGGACAGATGAAGAAGCTTACAGCTGATGAAAGTCCAAGCCATCCACTGATAGAGGGAAGAGGGAGGGAAAGCTGAGTGGTCCAGCCATGGAAACGGAGCTCGACTGGTGGTTGCCAGGAGACAGGCAGTGATAAACCAGCTGAGACGAGCCATCTCAGTACTGTTCATGTGTGTATGTATGTGTGTTTGATGCTAGTGTAAGGGTTAGCAACCATTTCACTTCACGTTTGAAACATGCTATTATAATACGGTTATGAAAACTATTAGCCTGTGTGCATTATGCTAATGTGTACACTTGTGTCTCTTGAGAAAAGGCAAAATTGTTTTTTTGATTATATTAACAAAATCAAATGGGAGTTTCCAGAGGACTGACTCCTATACATAATTTGCAAACAATTTGCAAATGCCAGTTGACCTTTACATTACATTAAACAATCAGAAAGAATGGACCAATAGAAGTGGCTTAAAACAACTTCTTTTACATTTACTTCCATTTCAGGCTATGAATGTTTTAGCTTTTCTATGAAATTATAATTTAGGAGACATCAGGTTCTTTTCTGACAGCAACAATATACATGAGGTGTATGGCAAAATATATCATGTAAACTGTATAAATATAAAATGGTATATACATTAATGCAGATAACAACAGCAGCATTAACAGACAATATATGATCTTAGCTGCCATTTCTAAAACAGAAAGAAACTTGACTGAAGTCTAAGGAAAGTGTTGTCCAGGACTATGGTAACTGTAAGTGAAGATACAAATGTAAAAATGCAATGTTGTACTGACAGACAAAGAGAATGAGCTCAGGTTTCAATAGAGCTCAGGTTCCAGGTTTTCAGGTTTTACAAAAATCTAATATGAGCCAAATAAAATTGACTACAAATGGGCATTTCCTTTGTCTAGGGAGAAAATATCCTAGTTCAAATCCTAGTTTCACAGTAATTATGGTGTCAAAATTGCAGTAACTACAAATTCCATACTAATACTAACATTTTAACGCCATTTTTCTCAGTTTCAGCTTTGGCGTAGTTACTGCACTTTGGCGTTATACGGCTGTATTATACTGTTTAAAAAGTTAGATCTTGGTTTGAAAATAAATTACTTTAAGTTCTGTAAACTTTTCAACAAGATTCTTACACATATCAGTCTTTAGGGCAGCAGAGGGACCAATTTGAGAGCCACTATTCAAAAAAATATGTGCAGAAAGGAAAAGGGAAGTGATTTTTGCAAGCGAAGTAAAGAAACACTAGGATGTGCTTGTACGTCACACATAAAAAACAAGAGTGAAAACTAGTTTTGTCTCGTCTTCCATCTGTCTCCCTGTAGACTCTTGTGATTTGGAGTGAAGAAGTTTCGATGCCTTTGCACTGTATGCATTTGTTGTCTCCCTCACCCAGGTTTGCCGGCCATGGGGAACCTCATTAAGGTCCTTGGCAAGGATTTAGAGAACTGTCCACATTTTTTTCTGGACTTCGAAAGTAAGTGTCTGCTGCTGTGTGGTGTGTTGGTGTTGTGTCAGTGTGCGTGAGAGATCGGGGTGGATGTGCTGAGGTTGGAGATGGTGTGGAAAGATTATACAAGGATGATGACTGGCAGTGTGATGGACTGGAAGTTTTATGGGTGCTTGCGATTGCTTTTGGAGAAAAGCTTGTCTAGAAAAAGAAGGGAGCAGAGAAGAGGAAGAAGAGGAAGAAGAAGAGTTTGAGTGTTGTACCTTGACATCACCCCAAAAGTCCCCCACTCTCCTGATCTCTACGACACTATCTAGTCCATTCCATCCACACCCCACACCCTGTACGTCCCCCTGATTCCACACGTCTGCATACACACACACACACACACACACTCGCACACACCACACACAACTCCCTGACCCTCCATCACCCACACACCTCTCCCTTCTCTCTCTTCCAGGGGGCTCATGGGGAATCTCCTGAAAGTGCTGGCTTGCGCCGAACTTGAGCATGGCCCAATAGTTTTCCTTGACTTTGAACGTGAGATCATCAGCTTCTTATTTTTGAGTTTTGTTTTTTTTTATCTTCTTTTTTAATCCTCCCCATTCTCTGTCATCTCAGGTTTCATTTCCTTTCTCTTTTCCTCTGTTTGTGCATAAATCGCTGGCATTCTAGAGGCCTGCAGTGTCCTCGACTGTTGTCGCTGTCTTTATTTCCAGGTCTAATGCTAAGCCTTATCTCAAGAATGCCATGCTTATGACACTGGAAGCTAAATACATGCACAATAACTTCCATCTAACTTTATTTCTCCTCATCTTTTGTCTATGCCTTTTGCAAATGCCCATGCCATCTGTTCCTACCATGAGAATGTGCAGGGCGTGAGTGCGGGTGCCAGTGAGCGACTGAGAGACGAGAGCATGTTGAATGGCTTGTGTATGAACTGAGGAAGTGGGAATGGAGGCCAGAAATCTCCATTTCTCTCGGTTCTCTTTCTTAAATTCTCCTAAACTCCTTAACCTTTCTCTTCCCAAATAACTGCTCCTTGTCAAATACCTGCACTCCTCTGCCAGCTCCACCTTTAACACCTCCACCTCTCTGGTGCTACACTAGCTAAACCTGCATGAGTAAAACGACAGACTGCTGTCCACTTTGTGCAGACAATTTGTTATTTCCAGTTCTATGCAAATGTGCAAACACCCCTAGTACAATAACATGTTTTGCTGACTTTCTATATGAAAAATGTTTTAGTTTACCATTTCTATCAATTTGCTGTCTCTTACACGTTTATAAAACATGCTATAACCTTTACACAGCCCACGTTTTCTTTAATATTTACCATTGATTTGAAATTCAGCCAATTAATAGTAATTGTGTATTAAAATGATCAGCTATCTGTAGAGGTGGTGTAGTTCAGTTAGAAATTTCAGTTAGAAAATCAACAAAACGTATCATTTGACCTGGGTGCCTGGCACACAACTGTATAGTAATGCAAGAACTGAACATGAACTGCAAGCTAAGGTCCTTTAACCAATCATTAATTATGACAAACTTACCTATGAATCCACACGAACGTCCATCGCATTTGCACTTCTATATTCTGGCATATCAGTAAGAATGTAATTATGCACAAGCTTTGCAAAAATGTCCTTCAGCTTAATGGTAAATTGTCAGTGTCAAAATATTTACAGTGTGTTATCTACTTTAAATTCTTTATGCTGTATGTGTATAAAGGTCACCCTGTAAGGATGTAAATTGAAGGCAGCTGCCTCAGTGTGTCTTAGGAAAAGGTACCTGTAACCAAATCGTGTTTGAGATGCACTTCAGAGGCAGAAATACATCACAATGTTGTCAGGACACTGACAGTTCAATACTAGAGGTTAACTTTTAGCTGTGCTGACGTCTGGTGTATTTTATATACGTGTCTGCCCCACAGAAAGAAACTCTAACGCTCTAAAAGCATCCGCATTGCACTGATTTTGCCTGGCTAGTTAAGCATTACTATCGACATTAGCTCATAAAAGCGAAATTAACAGAATATAAACCAGATACAACGAAGAACTGCCATGCTTAATGTTCTATAATGTCAAAATATAAGAAAGCAGTAGCAGCCAAAAAATCCAAAAAATGCCATTTTACCTTGTTACAGTTATGGATGTAGTTAAGTTGAATAGTTTTAGAAATAAACAGAAGTAAAATGCCTATTGTAAATTTGCATGCAAATTGGCATCAGTGAGGACACGCAGGATTATGTAAAATGTAAGGAATGACGTATACATCCATGCTGCAAACACGCCAAACAAAGGAATCTCAGCATGGAGCTCTTTATGCAGACATTCAGTCTGGACATAACTAGGTTCCTTAGTACCTCAGAATCCTGTCTGAGAAGGCAGCATGTGTTCTGCTTCAGGCACAGCCTCAGTGCTGGGTAATTAACATTAGCACGGTGGCAAATTCAATAATGTCGTTGCCGCTTTCAACCTGATTAGTTTTGATTAGCCACGACGTAGTGCAACTCGATAGCATCATGTTTTAAACTTGAAGAACAGTCTAAACAGACATAATATTAGTCCGGTTTCAATGATGACCGGGTTTTGACCAAAATGAGCTACAATTTCTCTTTCATTAGAATAGCATTCTCTAAATCTGGCCTAACCTAGCAACAGTAGCCAAAGTTCACATTTGTGGGCACATCTTGACTGGTCAAATAGCAGTTTGTAGAAGAAGTGGAAGTGTGATGGATATTCATGGACATTCTTAAAAAAAAAAGTAAAGCAACTGTGGGAAACAAGACAGCAGCCTTCACGCTCTGTACTGCACAGGAGAATGGTCACCTCTGTCATGGCTTTTGTTTTCCTTTCTCACAATTTTTGTAATGATAAAAATGATCAAAACCAATTAAAATGGAATAAAATGAAGCTTGCTGATGTTAAATGTGATGCTGTCTCTTTAGACAGTATTACGTTCTTTTTACATAAATTGAAAGTTGATTCCCACCTGTATGCACTCTAGTACTAAAAGAGGTCTGCCTTGTATAGAGGTGTATAGACAGAAAGGCAGTGCTTTAATATTGCTATTTTCCATCATATAAACATTATCAGGAATAAACTACAGAACAGTGAAAGTGAAAGAATGATGGAGATAGTAACTAAATCTTCACAGAAACAGAAAAATCATTTTTATCCCCAAATGCTACAGGTACTCCACACACACACACATCCCTTCCCTAAAGACTGAGCGCTAAAAAAAGACAAACAGAGTAAACAGAGCCTGAGGTGGGATGACTGGAAGGATCCCACTGGCAATGATGCTCAAATTTGTGCTTGTATGTGTGTATAGGCCTGGGGTAAGCACTGCTGCATGTTTGCTCAGCTGATAGCACAATGGCTGTTAGCCACAAACATGTGCAAGTGTATCCATCCAAACAGGCGCAGATGGAGAAAAAGAGAGAGAGAAAGTCATTGGGGGGGTTCTAATAGAGTAATTATGGCAGGCTATATTACAGGACAGGCAGGCAATATTATATGACACTCCAGTGAGAGCTGACTTGCGCATTAAATCAGGCGGTGAGATGACTTTTCTTATGCAGCTCATGAGTTTATTAGCACGGTTCACCATCCACACACACACTCACTCACACACACACTCGCACACATATATGCTCTGGGAAATAATGGGACTCTGGAAACCAAAATCTGTCACATCATAAGCAACTTGTCTTTGGCAGAATTGTATTTTTAGGGCTGTATTTTATTCTTCCCCATACAAACAATATAGTGATTGATCAAAGGGCTCATTTATGACAGAAGCACTATTGTCCTATTGTTAGTACCATTGTAATAGTACTAAAAGTGTCTGCCAAATGAATGGAATGGAATGCACAGTACTGCGATAATGATTAACAAATGATATACTGTGTGACCCTTAAACCCACTTGTGTAAATAAACTGATCTGCAGTGTTAAATTAGGTAATGTATGGCCCTTAAAGCTCAATTTCCACAAATAATTTATGAAATGTCCATATGATACTGGGCATTCTTCACCTGTCTGGGAGAAAGTTGTCTCCATAGTTTTCTGAAAAGAAACTACTGAGCAATAATGTCATAAATAAGCCTGAGATAAATCCAAAACATTCGTTTAAAACCTAGAAATCCTGCTTTTGGTGGCTAAGCCCCTTCTGTACCCCCAAAAAACACTGCAGATAAACTGGACAGTAGACAATGTATCCAACCAAGGCCTTATTAGTCACAACCAACCCAGACTCCCCAGTGTATCTGCTGATCCACTCATCTGCCCAGATTCCCTCTAGAGCTATTTCAACTGCGACAAATCCCCCAATACACTCCAACAAAACCTAAATCCTCCTCATGTATTTCAGACTCAGAATAACACCGTAGTCATTACTATACTAATCTGTGCGGATTTATAGAACCCATCTCTCAATGTCTTTGGACAGTGTGATCTCTCTCTCTCTCTCTCTCTGTCTCCCTCTCTTTGGGTGCCAAAGCCCGCAATGATAATCCAATATTAACACCAAAATTAGCTCATGGCACAAAGTCTCTTTGGTCTGATCAGACTTTCAAAGTAGCCTCTATTTCTGATCAGCGCCAGAAACAGGGTGTGTAATTTGGTTTACTGCCATCAACAAGAATCAATGCTAATGTAACTACAAGGCCAGTTAAAGCCGAAGCTATTGGCCGCCTGTGAGAAAGGAACAAACGTATGAAAGAGGTGATAAATCCAGGTGGCCAGAGGAATCTTAACCGGAAAGGATGTTGGTTGTCTTTGACTTAATTCATGTTCCCATTGACCTCCATAAATTTTGACGCTTCGACCCTGTTCTGCCCACGTTCTGCTCCTTCAGATGCCCAGCCGACAGAGGCGGAGACGGCTGTGTGGAACCAGGTCAGTGCCGTGCTGGAGGAGGCTCACGGGATCTTAGCAGAGTTACAATCCTACAATGGAGCAGGGCAAGAGATAAGAGAGGTGAGGACACTTTTTCTGATCTGTAAAGGGCTGGAAATCTATAATTCATTTTATGAATAAACACACCTTTTGTAGACCTGATAGCATATGTTTGGAGAGCTCTGGCATAGCATGTGTGGGTACATGGGGTTTACTCAGCTGCGAAAGCTCTTTCAGATCCCATAGATCAAAAGCAGCAGGTACTGAAAGCTCAATTAGAGGTGCAGAACCATCCAAGCTGATAGGGTCTTGCAGCAGTCCAAGCCTATTTACCTACCATGGCTCAGTCTATTATATCATAGCCTCCACTGGCAGCAACCTTCCATTCTTAATACTGTTTGTTTCGGTTCTTTCCCTCAGGCTATTCAGAACCCCAATGACCTCCAGCTACAAGAGAAAGCCTGGAATGCTGTGTGCCCCCTAGTGGCCAAGCTGAAACGGTTTTATGAATTTTCACTCAGGTTAGGTGAGTGGGTGGCCATTTAATTTATTCATTTATTTTCAGTGACCTTTTTCGGATCATATGAAAGCAGAGATGGCACCAATCCAATAACAATTCTGCTGTAGACAGAATGGCTGAAATAGATATGTTGGGGAAAACAACAAATCCAATTCAAACCTGTAACAAATAAATGATGTTGTGTTGTCTTTTTGAGTGTTTGAGTAGCATGCTAGCTAATATTCACCTTAAATGAAGAGCTTTGTTTAAAAATACCCTTTTCAAGCTCAATGTTTTTTAAAGAAAAAATATTGAATCGCATCAAAATTACACGCGATGCAAGGTTTCAGTATCAGTTTCAGTACTGGAAAAGAAAAGTGGTATCACTGAATGAAAGAATGATTTGGCTTGAGCCAACATGGCTGCTGTGCGCAGGGACAGTAGCGGTGCAGATGAAAGAGCACAGGCAGCTGCTTCCCCTCCTCTGCGGCTGACCTCGCAGCAGCGTCTCCATGGTTACGGCAGCGGGGAAAGCGTAGACTAGGCAGAGCTTCCGCCCTCCATGCACACTGAGCTTTCAGCTGATTCGCAGGGTGGTAACTGCTAGCCTGACACTTCTCCTGTGGCTGTGCTGACTTGGAGGCGGTATGCTGTTACAGCCAGTAATGCTGCACTGAAGCCTTCCCTGAAGGGCCATGGGAGACCACCTGACTCAGGAGAAACTTAACACATACCAAGTCAATGAAATGATGACTTTAGATAAAAACAAAAAAAGATAAAAACCCCATGCCCTTCTCTTTCCCTCCATAGCCCCACATCCGGTCCCCGGCTAACGGCTCTGGAGAGTCGAGTTTCTAAGCAGCCCTCAAGATAAAACATATCAGCGTGTTATTTATGGAAGCACTGCTGCATATTACATGAGGGGAAGGGATAGCTCCTCTAGAGACAAGCTAAAGCATACTAATGACATTAATAGACAGCTCAACACTGATGGCTGAGCTCAAGCGCCTTCATAACAGATAGATACATTAAAGCACTCTGTGCCCTTTGTTGCTGCTCAGTTGTACTGCAGATATTATATTCTTGCAAAACATTAGGATGTCATTAAGCAAATGACTGAGCAAAGTTATAATAACTTACATAAACATCAGTGAAATGTACTGGACCACTAAATGATGGCTTTTATCGTTCTGTCTGCATCCTGCAAAATATTGCCATCTCCTCAGTAGTCTTTCAAGCGTATATGTCTGCATTAAATGCAAAGAATAAAATTAATTTAAGAAAACCTGCATCAGTAGATCATGATGCAGTAGTCTAATGAAGCATTTAGGCAAAAGTGTCGTTGTAGCCCTCTATTCATCACAGAGGCACTCACAACTCACAATAGCAAAAGAAAAACAAAAATGAGAGAATAAACAGCACTTTGTGAAGGTGTCTAACTAGATTCACAGATACCAGGCCCTCAGTATTTTTTTTTGCATTTGCAATGGACTGACCTCAGTCGTTTTCATTGTGTGGTCTGAAGACCGCAAGGCCCCTGGTAGCCAGAGACCTTTGGGGTCTGGCCCCACTAGCCTGGTCAGTAATTCATCCTCGAATGCTGTGTAATGTTCATCTTTCCAGAAAATGCTCTGCGCAGCCTGCTGGAGGCACTGACGAGCCCTCCGTATGCCCCCATGCAGCACCTGGAGAGGGAGCAGGCTCTGGCTAAGCAGTTTGCAGAGATCCTGCACTTCACTCTCAGCTTTGATGAGCTCAAGGTGATATATCTTCACTCTTCAGAAACCACGTGTATACGTTTGGAACGTGCATTGAGTGTCCTGAATGAGTTGTATCTTCTCTCCTAGATGACAAATCCAGCCATTCAGAATGACTTCAGTTACTACAGGAGGACCATAAGCAGGAACAGGCTGAACAATCAGCAGGTAATTTGTCAGTGCACCAAAATGGACAGTTTAGCTTGTTTGTATGTTTCTGCTGAGTTGGCTAATGCAAATGACTCATGTATGGAGCTTCAGAACCTGCATACTATCCAATATTTGTTCTTACTGCAGTTAGAGGCAGAGAATGAAGTCAATAATGAGATGGCCAATCGGATGTCGCTGTTTTATGCGGAAGCCACGCCTATGCTGAAAACCTTGAGCAATGCCACAACTAAGTTTGTTTCAGAGGCAAGTAAAACCACGAAAGAAACTCTAACTTTACATCACAGTGCCTAAGTGTTGTTGCCATCTAGAGGTTGTCACTGGTAATGCACTAACCCACTATTGGATGTTACAGAACAAGACTTTGCCCATTGAGGACACCACAGATTGCCTGAGCACTATGGCCTGTGTGTGCCGGGTCATGCTGGAAACTCCGTAAGTTCTTTCCTTCTTAAAAGTTCTTGTTTTATTCTCAAAAATTCGTTCCAGATCTTGACTTTGTAAGCACTGGCCAAGAGTACCATCTCATGTCCTTTCATGTTGTGCCAGCATTTCAAACAGTATCTGCCTCATGACTTTTGTAGAAGGTTTAACTTGGCACTGTTCCATTTGTGCAGGGAGTACCGCTGCCGTTTCACCAACACAGACACTATGCTGTTCTGCATGCGTGTGATGGTGGGCGTCATTATCCTCTATGATCATGTTCACCCCGTGGGTGCCTTCGCTAAAACCTCCAAGATTGATGTAAGAGACTCCTAAATATTTCTGATTTTTTTAAAATCTATTCCCACATTTTTCTTAAAAAGACATTCTGACTGCATTCGCATTGCAAAGCCTTATTGCCCAGACTCATCACATACAATCTTTCAACCTTGGCAGTTAATTTATGATTCGGTAAATGACCCCTCTATCAATATTTTAAAACCAGCAACATCACATGAACATCACATGGTTGGGAACAGTAATTTTTTATGGTAGCATTGCAATGAATGGCACTGATGAATTCTAATCTAATTGTTCCCATTAAGGTCACATGACTGTATATATGTGATATGTATGCAATTGAGGAGAAAACGTGAAAGTGTTTCAGGTCTAACTTAAAAAGACTATTCATGATCTGTCAATAATCTGTCAAATTAATGCCCAAAATTCATTAAACTAAAACCCTTCAGTACTGTACCAAGAACATATCCATTCTTCCTCGGTTCACAGAGCATCGGTTTCTCTGCACAGTGTTCTGTGCATCAGAATTGCTTATTAGGCAGTGTGCGGGTGTGGGCCACGGCAGGGGTGAGGATCAGAAAGGGGTGACCTTTCTCTAAAGCAGTATGTGTTTGTTTCTGTATGCCTGTGTATGTGTGTGTGTGTGTGTGTGTGTTGTGCAGATGAAGGGCTGCATCAAGGTGTTGAAAGAGCAACCTTCAAACAGCGTGGAGGGATTGCTGAATGCACTGAGGTGAGTCGAAGTGTATGAAAGTGTGTTTGTGTGTGTAATGTGAATGGGCTGTACTGTATGTTTAAAGAGCTGGATGAGCTTTGATGTAGCAGATAAGCTCTGTTCAGTTCCCACTTCATCATGGTTGTGATGTCATAACTTAATACGTTAATGAGCTTTGATGTAGAATGTAAACACTGGTTAGTTCCCACCTCACCGTGGTTGTGATGTCATAACTGTGCACACATCTATAAGCATTGATGTAGTAGATCCCCGATGCGCAGAACCCGAACCACTAACCCCCACAGTCTGTTTACACTACAGTGAGGGGCAAGAATTATTCAGACACATTGTTCTTTTGTTTTTGTTTAATATAATTTTAATGCATTTATCCTCTTCAAATGTACACACATGGGGTCGTGTGCCTTTGTATATATAAATATGTATCAATCATAAATAATACTGTTTATTCAGATATGTTAAAGTAATCTAAGCGCTAAAACATATTCCCACTATATGTACATTATAGACATGTATGTAAAGGTTAAAAATCATTTCTACATATAAAGGCAAAAATAAAAAATTTTTTTTTTAATTTTAAAAAAAAAAAAGTTGCATGTAGCAATCATGGTGAAGGTGAAGTGCTTCCTAGGGATAACATTATTGTTCTTATAGAACACTCGAACTGTGCATATTAAAGAGATACGTTATTTTTAAATTGTAATTGCACAAAGGCTAATTGGGTGAGTGGGTAATCTGTAGATATCCATCACCATTTGTATTTGTCTTCATCATTCTTCAGCACTCTTCAAAACTGTGTTTACCTACATACATGCTTTTCAACTGGCAACATGAGATTATATGATCTGCTACATTTCTAAAGAGAGACTATAGGAACCAGGAACACCAACAAGTCAGACACCACACCTGAAGGGCCTACAACAGAATGGATTTCTAATAGGTTTCATTTACCTTAGGGGGTGTGTGTATGTGTGTGTTTAGAAAACCAATATGTTCCAAGACCTGAAGTGTTTTAGCTGGTCTACTCGTCATCTAACACTCCGCTTCTCACCCGCAGGTATACAACAAGACATCTAAACGACGACAGCACCTCGAAACAAATCCGCGCTCTGCTTCAATGAGAAGTGGCGACGTCTGAAGAGAGGGATGAAAGCAAAAGGGAACGAAAGAGGAAAAGCGGAAGTGACTGACATGATGGCAGTCTGGCAGTCTTGGGTGATGCAACCTCAGAAACCTGTTTGTTTACAAGAATGAAAATGCAAAATTATCTCAATTTCAATAACCTTAAAAAGAGAGAAAAGAATATGAAAAAGTATATAAATATAAATATATATATATTGTCGATTGTTCATGTCTCTGATTTTGTAAAAAAAGAAAACATGGGTAAAAAGAATATAGAGAGATATATATATAAGAATATATATCTAGGTCTATTTGAAGTGAAAACTGGAACAGAACCACGGCTCATCAGATGACAACACTCAGAACTTAACAGATGAATATATTTAAATCCATATGGTCAGAAACAGAAGATCAGCAAAGAAAGGGTTCATATACTTCTGGAGATTATTTTTGCACACAGAAAACGATGACAGCTTCTCCCTTTCATGATTAAAGGTTTGAAAATGGCTAGACATGATGTGTATAGTTTAGCTTTGGATTTTTTTTTTAACACATTTGCCTCTTCATCGTTGCCATGCTTCCTCCATTGCAGTTTTCCTGGAACAATTGCGCTCTGTTTTATTTCCTCCTGTGAGTTACAGGATCTGCTCGTGATGCAATCAGACATCAATTACATCAATCATGCTATTTCTGCGTTTTTCGACAGAAGCCCACCGGCGATTATAAAATGAGATTTTATGTTGCTGTATATACTCCAAAAAGAAGAAGAATAATGATAACATTTTAAAAAAAGCACAGGATAGTTTTGTAAAGAAGTTAAGCATTTTGTTAGACTTGTTCACTAGTGCTGTACAGCAATACTCAGCTGCGGTCATGACTGCAAAGGCAGTGATCTGTTTTTCGAATAAGCTGTTTGTGCCAATACAGGATGAACAGAAAGAAGGCTGTACATATAAGAACGTCTCCTAGGGTTTTTCTGCTCCAGTGAACTGTGGGAAAGGGCATTCTTGAAACTCTTGAGTAAGCCATGAAACAGTCTTTCAAAAGCCACTCCCATTTCACTCGGCATCATAGCTGCTTCCGTACCACTGCTTCTCATCTGCGGCCTGATAAGAGACCATTACAGGGCGAGTGGACCTAGGGGTCATGTTCTAGACCCTGGGTCAAATGAGCCACTTTAACCTGACCTCTTGGGAGCATGCAGTTAATAAAAACGGAACGGACAGTAGTCGTACATCTTCTACGATCACAACTTATTGCCAAATGTGACCATGACATTGCCTTTTAGAGAACACAGTCAACTGATGGGCAGGTCTAGTCTCCTACAACACTGGAAATCATACAGAATACTTCTTTACACATATTTATAAATACACAGACACAAACACACACATACACACTTGCAGACACAGACACGCATACACACACAAAAAAGGTGTAGAGCAGAAATAACTCAGAATGTCTCGGTGTAAATATGCGAATAAGTGGAAGATTTTCTTCCAGGCGCCTAAGAGGCCTGCAAAACAAATGTGCTTAAATTCAGCTAGAGGATGTTTCTTTTTCGTAAATTTAAAAAAAGAATAATAATTAAAACAGATCACAACAGAAAATGAGTGGGTATTAAAACTATAAATTATTTTAAAAAAAAGATTAAAACAACAAAATGCAGTGTTGTACTTTCAATGTCTATAGCCCTTAGTCTAACTTAATTTGATCTTACAGTATATTTTTTATACAGGCGTATGTTCACAGACATATTCTGTATAAATCTATAGATGGCATGCTGTACAACTTCGGACAAGATTGTGTAAATACGGTGTTTTTATTCATTTTCAATTGTTCAGTGAATCTGAATTGGGTGTGTGTTGTCTGTAAGAAACCATGCATTTGGCTCGGACTATTGGACTTGCTGTAGTCATAGGTTCCAAAATCTCTAACTTCATATTGGTGGATGATGAGGGGTAGGTTGGATGGGGGAGGGGGGGAACGTCCATTTGCTTGTTATTTTGTACATTTTGTGCAACAATAAACTTGTCATTTATTACGTTCAGTTTTGTTTGTGATCTTCAGTTCTATTGTCCTATTCAAACTACTATACAGTAATACCCCGCTTTTCACGGTGGTTACGTTCCAAGAGTGCATAGTGAAAAACGATTTTGTTGTGTTTTGGTAAAGAAAATGCCTATTTTTATAAATATGCTCCCAGAACACTTTAATGTAATTTTAAACTCAGCTTAATGCATGTAAAGGTAAACCCGTCTTGTAATTTAAATTCCCTGCCGAGATATGCAACTTGGAAGGTTGCTGGACAAAAGTACTGGGAATAAAACCTGATCTATGAACTGTGGAGTTTGAAGTGTTTTCAAGTGCTTTCCCCCCTTGTGTGAAAACATCCAGAAAAAATATATTTATTGCCACAAAAAAAGGCAGAGGATATTTGCAGTTTCTGCGTTATTGTGGGGATTTTTTTAAGTGAATGAATGAATCCATGACTCCTGACCAAAGTAAAACGGGGGGTTTACTGTATCTGCAGATTCAATTTTATGGCAAATTTAGTTTTTCAGAAATTTTTCTAATATTCAATCCAGTAATTTTGGCCTGTATCCTGAATATTATAAGGATCACAACCCCGTGTGCCTACAAATTTTATTTCATATTATGATAACTAGCTACTCCTCAGGTCTCAGATGACAGTAAAACACTGTAAAAAAACGAAAACATTCACTGTTTCAGGGTGCTGCTGTCCATGGTTCTGACAGTACTGTCCTCTAGCATTAGGAGTGGAACTAATGCACCATAAATCATTTTCCATTAAGGACTTTAGGTGTGAATAAAGCTAAAGGAATCCATCCAAGCTGTAAACACTGGGAATGCCTTAGCAAATGCAGGTAAGCTTATTCTAATAATAGCAGACCAGGTACCAGGTATGTCATGCTACAACACGATCTCAGTAAAACTATGCAAAATTTGGTTCCTTGAGGTTGACTTTCATTTGCAGTGCAGCAATGAAGGAAGGCAAATTCAAGCTTGTGCATTTATAGCAAGACTATTAAAACAATTTAAAATTAATTATAAAACCAATCAACTTTTAATCAGATCAAACCAACTAAAGCAGTGGCATATTTAAAATGGTCAAGTGACACAAGAGAGAGGGTTTTTACTTAGCCATACTTCTTTTTGAGTGGCCCCTACATTGTCTATTTGCTAACAAACTATCTGGCGAAACTAAACTGATTACCAGGAGCATTAGGGCTGGGATTAAGGTTAGGCTTTGATTTAGGGTTAAATTAAATGCAATTTACTACATTTAATGTAACGCTCAGTGTGTTCAGTGTTACCATAAATTCCAGCTCCCTGGTGCTCAGTAGGTATAGACTGATTGTCCTTGTTCAGGAAAGGCTAATCAAGTAAATGGAATGAGTTTGAAAGTTTTCATTATTTATGATGAACACTGGTGTAAAACAAATCTGCATAGGACTGGTGAGCACTTAAGCAAAAGCCAGTGTGTGACAGACCAGTATATGAGGACAAACCAGCATTTTCATTAAGACTGCAGAGATGAAGCTCAGAGCTTGGTATCAGACACACGTCAATAAATCACAAGAAAAGGTGGTGGTGGTAGCTCAGTGGGTAGGATCCTTGCCTCCAGACCAAGAAGTCATGGGTTCGAATCCTACCTTCAGCAGACCACCACTGGGTCCCTGAGCAAGACCCTTAACCCAAGTTGCTCCAGGGAGACCGTCCCCCGTAGTTAGGGACATTTTACTGCCGTAAATGTAAAATATATTACTTCAACAATTCATTTTCCACATTAGGAAACATTATTTCATACAGAGCCCTGTTTACTGAAATGACATGCTGT
Source organism: Brachypetersius altus (assembly GCA_037974465.1). Taxonomy (NCBI): domain Eukaryota; kingdom Metazoa; phylum Chordata; class Actinopteri; order Characiformes; family Alestidae; genus Brachypetersius; species Brachypetersius altus. The sequence goes on from JBBPDB010000140.1 coordinate 15,704,333, forward strand.
TCATTTAGACCACCTGTATAGGCAGAAGAATGTAATCTGCAAATTAACAAGACACATTTTGTTTGTAATTAATAGGAATATATTCTGCTCATTCCAAGTAGGGATTTAAAAAAAATACAGTAGGAAGCGATGGTTCAAAAAGGTTCAGTAGCACACAGATCTATAAAGTTCACACCATGCATCTTTATGAGCAACCTGCTGCAGTCACATTATAGCCACAATATGACTCTCCTTTATGAGGAATATTACCAAACTGCAATCTCTATAATAGAAATAATAGGAAGACTAAGATGAATGAATAACATGAAAATGTCTACATAGCAGTCTTTTCAGATTCAGCCACAAGGGGGCAGCAGAGTACTTTAAAAAAGGATAATGCACATTCTTACTCGATCAGTACATAATCTAGGAAAAGCCTATTTAGAGTAAACCCTTATAATTGATTGAAATTAAAATAATCCAATATATTATATCAGGCAGATTTAGGTACATCATTTCGGCACATTGCAGTGCAGCAATCCAGCAAAAGGTTTGGGGACACAGGTAGTTCAGCAAGTACTCTCCTCCAGTAAACTAGGGCAGGAGGACACTGGAGATGAGATATGGAATGTGTGTGCATGGCTATTACTGGAACACCATTATGGGAGGATTTATAAAAAGACCCCAAAAGAGGTAGACATCAGCTCCTTGGAGGACCAATTCCAAAAGGTACAATCAGTTCATGAAGGACCAAGTTGTGCTGTGGGCCATTCAAGTTGCATGATCATGTGTCATTTTTCGTGGTGGACTGCACCAGGGGAGGCTAAATGAAGACCTCCATCAGTCTCTTGACCCACTTACTGACTTAAACATAGCTTACAACATGTGTGTGGCGACCTCACCTTTCACTACTTGTGTATAGAGTGCCTGCCTTTGTATTGTTATGTAGGGCTGGGCAATTTGGCCTAAAATCAAAATCGCGATTACGATTAATGAACGATTATTTTATTTAATTTTTTTTTGCCCTCATAGTTCACTGACAAGTTGCTCAGTTGTCTGTGTTTAAGCTCTCCGTGCTCGACATGTCGGTGGAATAGCATAACATAACGGAGCGGGGTCATGTGACTCCACACACGGTAGTGGTTTTAAAGGGAAAGTAATCGAAATAATGGACCTGGAAAATTTTGATCGATTATAGGTTCTGAATGTCCATTTCAATTACTTTTCGATTAATCGCCCAGCCCTATTGTTATGTATTTTGGAGAAGGACCTGCAACCCCAAAACTAACAGTTTGTGGAAGAAACACATGTATTCGTCACAGAGTTGTAAAACATTCATCAAAACACGGGACTGTGGCTTTCATACATATGGACCTGAAATCATGACTGTGAGTATAACAGTAAATGGATGTTTCAATTATATGCATATTTTAATGATGTTATTGGTAGCTACTAGCATTAATTCAGTATAAAATATCATGTTTGATTGAGACATTCTTTTAAACAGCAAGAGCCTGTATGTGAATTGACACTTTTAATTCCTCAGTTGATATCTACATAACGTATACACTGACTTCATAGTTGTTATGTAATCAATATATAAATTATGTGTATTAGTTACTTCGTAAATGGGCCATTTTTTACATTTCCTACCTCCTGGGTCCATATGTACCTTTTGTGTGTTTGCATACCAAGCACTTTTTAGTATGTCTTTAAGACCGATGATATATGCAAATTACCTCTGTTTTTAGTGGCTGGCCCATGTTGTGAATTGTTCAAAAAGCAGCCCAGGCTGAAACATGCACCAACCATGTTGACATACCTGTAGCCAAAATGCTGTTAGCTGAACTTAGATTCATTTTCAAAGCTTAGATTGTTTGTGACATCACAAAAACACACAAAAAACTGTTTTAAAAAAAAAACAAATAGTAAAATATGTTTCTTTTACATCTTTAAACTTTATCAGTGTTTACATACTACTTATTTTAAAGCAGAAAGGATATGTTTTGGGCCCTTTGCTGTTAATAAATAAGCCCAGTGTTGAGGGATATTTTCTGTAGACCTACTGGCCATGTACAGACATGTCCAGTTAAGATGAAAGTAATCCATTTGGGAGGAGAGAGTGAGGGCAACCAGCAGCAGCTGCCCATCCCTGACAGGGTAAAAAGCCCCTGAGTTGCTGATGACTCAATGTTTGACTGGTCTCTGCCAGCAGCCACACTTTTGGGAAGTTTCCAGGTAGGCTGTGGAGTGGGTCCGTTGACAGGTGCAAGGCAATGCAAACACACAGGCCAGGATGAGCGTGAGCCGTTGGCACCCTTGCAGAGGGCGGGAACGAGACAGGGAAATACTTTGAGAGTTAATGGGTGTCTAAATGTGGTTAGTCCAGTACAAAGGACGGTTAGAGGCTCATTTGCCTGCTAATCTGTTTCATAACAGCAGCTTGATGTTTTTGGAGCAGTTGGAGTTTAAGTGCACGGGAGTTTGAGCGAGCGAGAGACTGATAAAAGCTGTTTAACAGCTTTTATCAGTCATACCCTTCAGTGACTGACTCTCTCACTCACTCACACACACTGTTTTGTCTATGGTGTTTACTACCATTGCTTGTTTTTGCTCCATTGTTGCAGATAAATAGTGGCATGTGACAGCAGTATTATTTTGCCACCATCTGCAGTAAAAGAAAAAACAGCAGCTGCCCTGTACCTTACCCCTACCACACCCACACATCCCAGTTTAAAAGGGCAGGTGTGTTTATGCACCAAACAAGTCAACATTACCTCATTCAGATACATTTAACACTTCACCTCTATTCACACACTAAAGCAATCATATTCTCTTGTAATTCAATGTGGGAGCAGAGGGCAGAATTTTTTTTATTTAACTAGTAAAGCACTCTAATACTAGGCCTGCTAATTTCCCTGGACTGCCAGTGTTATCTCACAGTGTCGCCAGCATCTCCCTCTCTCTTTGGTGTATGAAAGTTCAACCAGTCAAGTGTGTAAAAACATCTGAAGCTGGAGCTTCGACTGCATCAATTATTGTAAAGTTAAAATGGCTCATGATAAAACAATATTCAATCAAGCATATATGCATTTTTGACTAAAAACAACAAGCTATTATCAATATTTAAAACCCAAGGTTATGGTTCTTTTTATTTGTAATATACAAAACACTACTAGGCACAATGCAATTTCTGAAAATTTGAATGGTCCTAGGAGACATCAGAGATTTTATATACACACACACATACAGTATACATATATATATCTATATCTATCTATATCTATCTATATATATATATATATATCTATATATATCTATATCTATATCTATATCTCTATATCTATATATATATATACACACACACACATAGGCTTGGAGGCCTTACACAACTGTTTATACTGCTTATAGTTACAAGTGTATAATAATTAATGGAATTGTGAAGAAATGTGAGATTGTACAATGCATTTAACTCTTTCCTTCAACAATCCACCTCTAGCAGTAGCCTAGTAGGTAGAACACTTCCCTGTGAACCTGATGACCATAACTGTAGCTAATTTCACCCAAATGCCACTTCTTTACACTCCTGTGTATGCATGCATGTATGTGTGTGTGTGTGTGTGTGTGTATGTACACACACAAAAGAACATGTGTTCTTTTCTACAGGACATGATACTGCATATAGAGAAGAGGCACCTTTCGTGTTTGGCACACGTTTGACACACACTACACAGCTAAAGCATCATCAGTCAGTCAGTCAGTCAAAGTAAACTTTTAAACTGGTTCACTGGTCATTTCTCAAACACCCAGAGAGTGAGGTAGAAATGTATAATTAAAATTTACACAAATACTTGACATTAAGTCACAAAAGGTCTTTGGTCTGTTGGGGAGCAAAGCTCACAAAAGCCACAGTAATTGGTAATCTATTTTCAAAGTGGGTGATGGCATCAAAGTGGGGGCTCTGTAAGTGGAAAAGCAGCTGCTGGACTATAATGTTCCACTTACAGAAGACTGGGTGTTTTTCTGTTGCATAAGTCTGGCTATAAAGGTGAGACCATTCACTTACATAACCAACACACACACACGAGGTGCTGTCTTGGAAGCAGGCACTGAAAGGGTTAACGTTGCAGCAGTCTGTCGTTGGCCACGCCTACTCATTTGCATGTAGGGTATTTGGCGGGAAAAGCTGCTGTGCGCCGCCTTTGTGCTAGAGCCCCGCCCCCTGCGTCCGGCTCTAATGGCGGGAAAAGCAGCGCGCGAAACTGCAGCAAGAGTGCAGCAGAGCGGCCCTGACCACGCCCTCCCCCCGTCTCCCCCGGTAACCCGCAGCCAGCAGACGCCGTAACCTAGCAACCCACAAAAACATTCAGCCAAGCTTGAAAGGAAAAAAAATAGGAAAATAACGACAACAAAGTAAGACATAATAGAAATATTAGTAAACACTAAGTAAAACAAACACATGAAACGGCACGTCCAGGACAAAGGGGGTGTGTGAGGGAACGCCCAATATTTGGCGCGAGACAGCCCTGCTCAGAGATAAACGAGTGTGTTCAGTGAACAGAGAGAGGGGAGAGGAGGGAACATGGGAGGCCACAGAGGAGAACACGCTGCAGACCAGTTATCTAAGATGCTGAGTAAATACTGCTCTACACACACCCACCTCCCCATACCATCAAAATAAGCACCGCATTATTACTGCACACAGTCACTCAGCTCAGACACCACAATCACATCCTACTGAAATCACTCAGACAAGGACAAATGACTGTGTGGTGTGATAATGTGAAGGAAAACTCTGTAATGGGAACATACTTGCCCCATAACGAGGGCACATGTTTTTGCAATAGACCAAACATATTTAACTTAGAACAGTAATGTTAAATGATTCAGTGGTAACATTAAATCTTAATTCTGTTTTGTCTCTTTAAATATTCAAGGTTGTGCAGAATCCTGCTTCATTTCCTCATTCACACTCAAACACAATGTGTGTATCAGATAAACACACACACACCCTTGCTGAACTTTCTCACCTGCTTACACGTAGTCCTCCAAATTGCTGGACATCTTATTAAACCGAAATAAATACATTCAAGTTAGCCATAATAATATGATCAAAGGATGTTAGGGAGCATGAAGTGGATAAACATGACATCACCTACAACTATGTTCAGTAAATACTTTTATATTAACTGTCACAATAAACTGTTTATGACAAAACCTGTAGTTCGTTAAGAGTAGGAATTAGTAGCCAAGCAACCAAACACACACAATGTCACAATGGTTTTCAATAACTTTGCACATTAACACAGAATTAAACTGACACATGTGGTCACGTGTGTGCTGGAGTACTTTACAGTAACTTGATCAGATTTTAAAACCAGAATTGTCCGTTTTATAATCAAGATTTTAGAAAGCCACTAAAAGTATGGCAATGCGAGTCACTCAGGTATGAACAAATCATTTCATGCAGAGGTCCATGAACATGGTCACTAACATCACGTATATGTAAAGGACACAAGAACTGCTGAAATAAACTTTGGGAACATTGCCAATGAATGGCATAAGCACATTAAGACACAAATACTGTGACGAAAGCTAAAGCCTAAAGCTTTGCAGAGGATGTGTTTGTGTGTGTTTGTGTTTGCGTGTGTGTGTTAAGGGGGGACTTCCTTACAGCTGAGCAGCTGCTTGCAACCCCACTTCCTGTGCCTGGGAAAGGGTTCAGTGGGCCACTGTGAAAACAGGAAGCTGAGTAGGAGAGGTGTGGTGAGCAAGGAAGAAAAGGGAAGAAAGGAGTGAGGAAGAAAAAAAAGAAAGCAGAGACCAGCCCCCGCATTACATAACCACGCAGGAAATCTGCAGGGCTTCTGTAACATTCTCCACCACAGACACACACACACACACTCAGAGTAAAAACTTTAAAAACACTACAAACAAGCCACTTACCAAACACACACACAAACTATTTGCAACTTGGGCACATCAGTCTTACCATACATACCAGGCATGAGGCCAGAACATTACCCTTCTTCAAGGTTTCTTATGTCGGCTGTGTGATTGTGTTTTAAAAAAAAGAAAGAAAAAAAAGAAAGGACCACCAACATGGTTCTGACTTTGTACAGAGCTCCATGTTTAAATTCTGAAGTGTAAAAGGTGAAAACCGAGGTAAGGATTGAATTTTGGGTTAGGCTTAAACATTCTTGTTACGCAAAGGTACATACATGCATGTAGAAATGGGGCAAATATCTTGACGTGTATTCGCATTCCCTTTCGAGATTTACAGTTATGCTGGGAGTCACTAGCCAGTGTGTCTAACTCCCATTTATTCTAACATGAAATATTCCTCTGAATCACATTATGAGGACCATCTTAAGGCCGAAACAACTGCACAGAACTTAATCTCTTGTACAACCATATTCCCACAGAAACTGGAGGAACCGGTTGGTCGACTTTGTTGAACATGTGAAGACGGTGAGGCCAGTCAGCCCTGTAAATCCACTTAGAATCTTATTATTTGGTCACTTACCTCCTTTCTCCCACTAACCCACTAACCGCACACAGTCACACACTCGTACAAATCCATTTACTCATTAGGCTCATCAAGCTGCCTAAAACAACCGCCCGGCTCAGGCTTGCTTCTGCCTGATTAGCTCTGCAAATGCAACACGGAATGTTAACCCTGAGAAAGGGAGCTAATTTAATTAGTTGTGGGATATTAGACAGACGCCTAAAACAGGAATGAGCTTTGCTGCTTGGTAACTTGTTAAAGGTAACTTAAAAGTTAGAAAAACATGTGCTAAGGTTACAAGAATTTGTTCCACGTAATTCCGGACCACTTCTGCAAGTCTATTCATCATTAATCGTTCACACAATATACAGGACAGTGGAATTTCAAATAAGAGTGACAATAAATAAGTATTCTTACTACAATAATGCAAGGGAGATTTAGAAGAAGAGAAGGGTGATGAACTGAACTGAACTCATTCTTTCTCTCTATGTTGGTAACATGGAAATCTCTTGTGTTAATTCAGCTGGCATTGAAGTTCATGTGTTATTGTTTGTTGTCCAGGTGGTTTCCTTGTGCGCACGTGTGAAAGAATCTGAAAACACCTAGCCTTTATCCGCTGGATCCAAGAACATTTCCGCAAAAAGGCTAGCTGAAGCCAGAAGAGAGGGGGAAAACAAAGGGAATGCCTGGTGAGGAGGTTAGGCTTACTGCAGGTGTGATTACATTATTGCTATGTTGAATGCAGTTACATAAAACTGGCACTATTCTTGCCAAGTTTGTACACCGTGAGACACATTCAAACACACACTAGCACTTTACGTTAAAAGCCTTCCTCCAAAATGATCAGAGCCACACACACAAACAGGGTGTGGTGATTCCAGGGAAACCAGTTAGCCGTTGCTCTGTGGTTATAATCAGAGTCATGCAAATAAGAGGACTGCTAAATGATCACAGAATGCAAACATTAGAACACAACTCTACAGCTGCAGAGAAACTCAGTCCTTCCCATTTCACTGCTGCAGCAGGACACTATAGAGCACTATTATAGAAAGACAGAAATTACAGAAGAGTGTAATAAAAGAGAGAGAGAGCTACACTACAGTAATGGCCTTGAGTTTCCCCTCGTTTCAGTACTATCAGCTGTAAGATGGTTGGTTTATCAATGGGCCTATAGGTTCAATATGTTGAGAGGGGCCTAATTTTTTAACCATTTCTGAGATTCGGGGCTATACATAAGACATTACGGCATTAAGCCTGGATTACCACTCCCTCACATGTTAGTAACCAAATTACTTTATTCAACAGCAGTAAAACATGTGAATCAAGTAGACACTTTCTGCTCAGCCATCCAACATATACCTGATCTTCTGGAAGGTTTTTTTGAAAGTTAACTAGACCAGTGGTCCCCAACCTTTATTTAGTCACGGACCGGTTTAATATCAGAAACTATGTTCACGGCCAGGCTTTAAGGAGTGGCAGGTAAATATACGTATACGAATTTATACAAATAAATGATACGCATAAAAATGTATATTTTATAAATATAATAATGGGGTATCTTTAAAATATAATACTAAACGTAAATCCAGTGTGTACTCGCAGCTTTATTAACAGCATTTTCATAACAACGAGCCGACAACATAACACGGGTAACATCCGCGTTTTGTTTTTTTCTGTGCACCCCACGTCCCGGTACTGGTCCTCGGCCCGGGGGTTGGGGGCCTCTGAACTAGACTACGCATTCATTCTTTGTCCAGTGCAGTGTGGGAACCTGCACATACCAGTCGATGTTATTACAGTGAGAGCAGCATCTTCAGTTTCAAGTATTGTGTTTTTTTTTTGTTTTTTTTGCAGGAGTTCAAGAACAGGGTCTTATTCCATTGCTTAGTAACAAGAGATACACAATGCATGTTGGTATTCATTCAGATAGTATAGAGATCTAAAGAGCTCACAAATTACAAGTGGTTTGTGGGAGCTTGTAGTGCCCTCAAGACCACTCTAATTCCATTTTATAAATCAGACACCAAGGCCTTGTCCATACGTTTTGGTCTTTCATCCACACACATGCTATTTTAGGTCACTGTTAAATATATTCTTAGAGCTGACTAGCATGTTCAACCTACCAGAGCAGTCAAAATTAAGGAAAGGAACTTTAACCAAACTATTTGGATGCAGATAGCAACATTGTTAGTTTTGGATGATAATCTTGTTAGCCACCTGGAACTGGTGGTAACCAATATGGCCTTGCAGTTCAGTCCAACCAGCCCAGTTTGATTAGTTTGGACGCGACCCAGCTCAGTAGCATAGGATTTTAAATGGGAAACAATGTTTGTAGCCACTTTACACAAAGATAACTATTTCGTGTTAGGTTGTGGGTCATGAGGGATTACTGTACCATGGTATTTGAGGTAATAAAATGTTGCACAATACAGTTATACTTTGAAAAACAATACCAGCTGATTTCATTGTAAGTCTGAGAACTTTTAGTCCTGACCTGTGGGTGAAATTGCAGGCACTGATGTGTGAGATGGAAATGGTCAGGTTAAAAGAGGAGAGAATAAGAGAGAGAGAGAGAGAGAGAGAGAGAGAGAGAGAGAGAGAGAGAGAGAGAGAGAGAGAGAGAGAGAGAGAGA
>JBBPDB010000140.1:15714838-15738887 GCA_037974465.1 Brachypetersius altus
CTTCATATTGAGATCTGATGTATCTAATGTGTTTCTTTAAAGTGTTCCTTTAATTTTTGTGAGCAGTGTATATATATTTTTATTTTATTTTTTTGGGGGGGTGGGGGGCTCATGTGTTCACCAACACGGACTTTAATGACACTGCAGCCAGATGCATAGACTTTTATATGGAGTTATATGAAGCTGCTATTATTGTTCCACCCCCATGCTCTGGACTCTTGAGGGTAACTTGTTTTTCTATAACAAATAACATGTAGAACATGAATGCCCTGGCAGGGGCAAATAACTTTTGTTTTATATTTTATTTGATTACATTAATGTTTAAATCTGGTCAGTGGTCAGTTCCTACCAAAAGTGGACCAATGAGATAAACATATTCATTCAATATCGTCGGTGGAACTTAAATTTCTGCAGCTCACATTAAACTAACTGTTCTGCCTACTTAATTTAATGTCAGTAAACTGGTTGGGGCTTTTGAACTTTTTATGTAAACATTATAGTTACACATCATTGATGTAATATTCCAAAGACTCTTTTAACTGAGATGTAATGGATTTAAGGATTTTATCAGTAATATTAATTTGTCCATGTAAATTTGAACCACACTTGATTAAACTCAGTGAGTCTGTAAAGCTTTTGTTAGCTGAACTCAGATGGTTAAAGGAGAGAAAATGCCGATGTGTGCAGAACCGTGGTCTTCCAGGCACTTGTCACAGGTTTGGCACCCCTGGATTTGGGCTTAGATGGAACCATAGAGTGTTTAAGAGAGCCAGAAGGTATTGGGCTTGCAGTCTTCCTGCCTTATATATATATAATTATAAGCTGGGTGGCCTAGTGGTTAGGGCAGTGTCCCTGCAATCACAAGATTTGAATCCCAACTGCTAGTGTCACCGAGGTACCCTTGGTCCTATCCCCACATGCTGCTCCACGGGTGCCCCTCTTTGGTGGCAGCCCATTGCTTCACTGGGTGAATGGGATAAATTAAGTTCACATTGTGCTGTGGTGTGTTCACGTGTGACTATAAGGGTTGGTACATTTTTTAAAATTAAAAATTAGGCCTGGGCAAGCTAAGGCCGACAATTATTTTCTTTTAAAATCCTTTTTTGAACTTTCATTGCTTTGTGTTTTTGTGCTTGTGTAACTGATTAAAACAAATTCTAGCCTTTCAAAGTACCGATGGTTCAGCTGCTCCTAATTGCTGCATCGGTGGACTTTTACACCCAAACACAGCAACAGGGCATGAATCCATGTATAACCTCACTTCAACCTGCCTGATGTTGATGCAATGCGAGGTCTGTTATGTAACGAGACTCCAGTGCATCTCGCAGGTGATGTTTCCTCAGACGGCACTGAACTAGCACCATGGAAAGATCTCCTAAACACGGTCTCTTCCCACAAACCTAAACCACAGAAACTGAGGAAAAATTCCCTCCTCAACACATCTCTGCTCAATGCCCAGCGCTCTGCCTAAATAACAAAACACAGCACGGACACTCATAGCAGACTAAACATCTTCACACATGCCTGGAATTCAGCAGATGCCAAGAAGTTTGAAGACTAAAGAATGTTACAAATTCTAGCCTTGGGATTGTGAATGCAGACAGATAGCTAGGCATGATTTCTCACTGGGCACAAGTTCACAGATGAAAAGCTGTGAAATGTTTTCATCCAGGGTCACACCGATAGAAATGTTCCACAGCTTGTGTTCAGTTAGTAATTAAGTGACCAAATTAACTTTGCCCACGACCAAAGAGTGCAAAAATCAGTCATGTGTCATCACACTGCGTCTTCTCACCAACGGTCCTAATTGCTATATATGTTATGAATCTAATTGCTGCCCCTAGAGCTCCTTTACTGCAGTTCGAAAAGTTTGGTTTTCAGTCAGCAATGACATCAGTGAACCTGCTCAAGCTTCAGTCAGTGTTTATTTCAGCAAGCAAATTAAATGTGCCTTTGATTACTGAAGAGTTAAGCCTGCAAGTTACAAAGTCTGGCTGGAAGTGTAACTGCTTCACTCGGCAATGGACTGGTGCGTCAGAGCGTTTTTAAAAATAACTAATTAAAAGGTGTTTTGTGAGCATGGTAAGGGTGAGAGGCTACGGCACATCTGTGTGTTTAACACTTCCTGACTCTTTATTGCTCCTACCTGAAATGAAACCGCACAAACAAAGATGAGTAAGAGTTCAGGGGCATGGAAACAAAATATCTAGTGAAATTCCAATAAGAAGAATAATGACATTCTAAAGGTTTTTTTAAGTCATCTACAAACATCACATGCATGGACACATGCACGCACACACACACACACAGAGGGATTACTGTGCCATTGTTCTACTGCTGTCTTGGTAGCTACAACACTATTACACTTTTTAAATATAAGATCACATTTGTGGAAACATGGAATTTGTGTGTGTAGAATAGCTAAGCGTGAGGAAGTCACACACTGTTGAGTGGTTTACGGTTTGTCACCGCCATGTGTTTACTGTTTGTATCCCAGTTTGGTCATCAACAATGACGAAGTGCAGAGTCAGAACTTTTTGCTCTGGAGAAAAATCTTTGTTTAACTGTTTTATCAGGTCTGTTGGGTCTTCCTGACTGTTATGATATTGGTGCCATTATCTTACTGCCGGAATGATTGTTTACAGAATATGTACTAGTGTTTGCCCGTATCTGTAGCGGCTGTATAATATTTGTCAGTGTCTGTGGTCACAGCGTGTTTATTGGCCATGCTCGTCTCGCCAGTTCCAGATGGCTGCCTGTTTTGTCTAACGGGATTAGGATTATCTGCAGATTTGACAGGCGAGTCTAAAAGACATCCCACCGTCTCCATGAATCCAGGCCTTCCTCATTCAAAGCTCGGATTGGAAAAGTGAAGTGACGAAAAGAAGAGAAGGGAATTCTTACTACTTATTGTGTGTGAATGTTTCATAAAAAAGATTGACAGAATTGGTCCACATTTAAACAGAATAAACTAATTTAGAACACACAGGATACTGCTTCAGGACAGGCTCCAATAAATGATTCACCCACAAACATTCCTCAAACATCAGCTGTATTAGCACTCTGAGGAGAACACATCTGGAGGGCAACATTCAGAAAGTGTTCTGTGTTCACTTATGCAACAGCTCGCCTCTGTTGGTGCACCTAAACGTATGTTATGTAACACATGCTTGACAGTTGAGAGCTCAGTCTGCCAGAATGTCGAGCAGGGATCAGACACTGACAGAATGTTGTGATGAGGTGGCCTCATAACAGCCCACCAACCACGACTGTAGACAGACACAGTGCACCACATGGTGAGGCTGCACAAGTTAAAGGGAAGACCTTCAGTATGCACGGTTGAACACACTCCAAACGTAAACACTACCCAGGTCTCTCTGCAGAAAGGGTGAAAGAAACTGATTCATAGAACAAAATGGTCAGTATTTCTTTCTCTCTCTTGCCCTCAGTTACTATTTTCCTTCTTTCATGCTCTGAACAAACTCCATTACTATTACCAGAGAGAGAGAGAGAGAGATCACATATCACAACAAACCTCTCAGTTTATCTGTTTTCCCCTCTCTCTCTCTCTCTCTCTCTCTCTCTCTCTCACACACACACACACCTCTTTCCAAGAAGTGTTCCTGAAATAACCTCAAGTCCGGCCCACTTACAAAGCTGACACTATGCAGGCAGCTTTATGGTGCCGCTCGGTTCCCAGCAATGATGGTGTGTTCTGGAACTGCAAACCAGTCTAATCAGACCAAGGCAAGAAGAACAAGTAAGTAGTCCTGTTAGACTGTCCTACCGGAGTCTGTCCCAGTTCTCTGCACAGTGCAGTAAGTTATGGCATCTAAAATATGCTACAGCCCCATGCTTTTTTTTTTTTTAGAGAAGCATGATTCAGCACTATGGACATAAGAGCAAGTGGGCAAACATAGGTGTGAAAGTAGAGTGTGTAACAGAGAGTGAGAATGTATTTGACCCAATGAGCTCCTAATAGGCTAATCAGCACAGTAGGAGGTAAACAAATGCTCTTTCGTAACATACTCACTCGAAAAATACAATTGGAAAAGTGTCACTATGCTTATAAACAACACAACAATAACTCAATCGTAAGGTACATCTAAGAATCTGATTAAAGACTTCTTAAAGGAGGGCAAAAAGTAAACCTGCATCAAAACTTGGTTCATGAGGAGTCTTGGGAGACCACTGATAACCTTTCTGTTAACAGACAGGAGGTCAGCTCCCACTGCTTCTATTCTTTGGCGTTTCTGTTTTCAGTGCAATGACCCTTTGCCTTTGTTCTTGACATTGCTCCTGACTCCAGATTAAGACATGTAATCAGTTCAGAGGAAACACAGTTGAACCCCTGAGTGTTTTCTGCCATGCCTTGCACTCTGTAAGAGTCAAATAAAACACTTACACATGTGTGCACACACACTCACAGAACAAGAATCAGAGCATCCAGGCTCCTGTAATCAGCACTGCCTTCACTGAAGTCACAGACACCCTCTACGCCAAGTTCTGATCCAGATCAACATGTAGCAATTCACACATGGCCTCTCTCTCGCACACACAGGACAAGAATCCTACGTTTCTGTTATCAGTCCTGCTTGCACTGAAATCACAGACACTCACTAAGCCAAGCCGTGACCCAAATCAGCATGTAGCGCGCGCACGCACACGCACACACACACACACACAGAGTAAACACTCTCTTCCAGCTATTGTGTCGCCAATATATATTTATCCCAATACTGGGTACAGTAGTTATGAACATGGTCTGTAACTTGTCTCTCCAACAATGTGGAAAGTGGAAAGAAAATGGACGGGACAGAGTGAGTGAAGTTGACAAACTGTCCCAGCAACCACTATGACTGAATACAGCAAAAATCAGAGTATGATCACATAACCCAAAGAAATTCCATGGAGTGCTGTAAACTGACTTCAGCCACAGATACAAGTACAGGGCAGCAACAGCAATGGTAGCATTTAAAAAATAAAACACTTTAATTATAGAATTAACACAGATGATTATATATTATACACTCTAAAAACAGTCTGAAAAAATATATACATGACCAGGCATTTCAGAAAGGACATTAAAGTCTGTTTTTTAAAAGACAGAAAAGGCACAAGAGAAAAGTTGCAGTACTTAATTTATCCTGCATCTAGCGTCCAAAGGATGACAAGATGCTCCACAAAGTCCAGAGGATCGGTATCATGTGGATGACGTAGTAATCCAGCAATCGATTCCAAACAAAGGCAAAAGAGTAAGCATATCCTCTGTGCAGATTTCAAGGCTTTTGTTTCAAAAGGATGGTGCGATCTGAGTGCAGATCACTCATTTTAAATTACAAATGCCAAAGTAAAAACCTTGGTTAAAAAAAAAACAACAAACAAAAGTACCAGGATGGGAGGTGCACCTCAGAGGCCTTGCCTTTCATTATCCTTGTTCCCGTCTGTGTCAGGCTCCGAGTCGGCTTCACCTACTGCAGCAGAACTTGCCTGTTTTGGTAGCTTTGGTGTAGAGAAGAGATCAGATGAAACCCTTTGGTGAAGCGTAGAGCTTTCTTCGACCTTTCTCCTCTTCCGGGCATGATACTGATGGTTTTTCGACTTCAGGTGCACTGAAAGGGAAGACATAAGTCATGTTTGGACAGGAAAGACATGGGTGTATTACTCAGACACTTTCTGCTGCTGTAAGAGAGACAAGAGGGAGAATGTATAAAATGAAATGTGTCATCTAGTCAATTTTCAATTTTAACCAATTTTTTAAAATTGCATATTTCAGTTTACAGTTTAAAGTCAACAGATGACTGATTTTGCAGAGTGCTCACCTGTCCACTCCAGGTCACCTATGATTATTTTATCGCATAGTTCACACATGTGGTGGCTCCGCTTGTTGCGTGGTCCCTCCCCTTCAGCTCTCATCGGCTCGACTGATGGCTGCCGTCCCTGGACAGGTTAACGGAGAGAGGAGAAGGGGGAGTTTAAGCATTCCAGCAAGGTATGCAAACACGCCATAATCCACTGACCACAAGGGTGTACGGCGGCCACTTTTCTACTCTGAGCACAAATGGTATCCACTTCCTCCAGGCTAGTGCGATATTAATCTGATGGAGGAGGTCAGACATGAGTGCTACTTTAAAAGCCTGCGCTAATAATGGCATCATTAGCTCTGCCACATTTGCTCGACAGATGATACTGAGAAAGTCGGCTTCTTTGGCAGGAAACCACCAGCAAACCCTATGAACTGAAGAAAACGTCACGGACAAAGTTGTGGGACGTTTGGGGGTAAAGTGCCAGAAACAAAGCGCAAACCTTTTGCAAGCAGTCCAGTATGTCTAGCGCAGGATTGAGGACTGTTTGCTCCCAGCAGGACACCTCTGTCACATCCAGGCCATAGACAGGTGGGACACTGGTACCTGGTCCTGAAGGTAAATGAGACAAAGAAGCAAAAAGAAGAACTATCAGTACAAAAGGGAAAAAAGGTGTAAGAAGAAAACGTATAACAAATACAAATTGTGACTCAAAATACCAACGGGACCTGATGTCCCAACACGTTTACTAATAATAAACAAGAACACAACAAGTGGCACTCTATGAATGTGACAGCGCTAGGGCAGTGCTATTTGCGGTGCAGAGCGGAGCAGGCAGAGAGCAAACTGAACCTGCTGACTCACAGCAGCACCATAATCTCCCTCTCAGCATTCTGGCACAGTCAGCAGTCCCAGCCTAGCCCAGCCCAGCCCAGCCCAGCTCTACCGCAGCCTGCACTCTCACTAATGATCCACACAACAGAGCACACACAGCAGCAAAGACATGGGACAACTGCTCAAACATAGGCGGCTACAAAGGGGTCTATAACATTAGCTACAGGTACACACCGGTCAGCAAAAACAGCCCCAAGAAGCACGATCAGACAGACGCACAAACAAGAAACAAATGTCTGGTTGTGAAGACTTAAACCACATCTTATCAGACAGAAAGTAAGATGCCGTTAACATTAAACAGGCATCTGTGTTGAAGTCAAACGATGCACAAACTAAAAAGCAAGATTACTACAGCAGGCTATTTTACTTTAAATAGAATTATGTTAAAACATAATCTTTGAAGATTAAGACTTGCTTAACTCTTGTTAAGCAAAGGCTGCAAAGTGGCCTTCAAATGAAAGATCATATTGGTCCGCACTGCCTTCGTGCCATGAACGGCCCTCTTATTACAAATCCTATTTGTTACAAAGGCTCAATTATCCAAATCAATTACAGGTTAATCTACTCCAAACAGCCTGAAGCCTATAAAAAAAAGAATTACAAAAAAGACCAAAAAGGAAAAGTTCCGATTGCCTGCCCCTTCTGCCTCACTGAGCTTAGATCACGGCTCTGCTATAAGAGAGCCCACTTCACCCACCTTTACCAAGTGGGTGGCCAATCCGCCTCTAATCTGAGTGGAAAAAATCCTACTGATGAAATCAAAAAGCTTATATTCTCTTTTAAAGAAATGTCCTTTCACTTTATCTAAGCAAGCCAAGTGAAGTGGCACTACAAGTCAATTCCAGCACTTTGGTTGAGGAAAAAAAAAATACTTTAATTACTTCCTGAAAGAACCAATAAAGGCACTAAGAGTCTCAATATCCTGGCCTTCCCTTAGGCCACAGCCTGACACACGAAGCCCCAGACACATTCAAAGTAAGCTTAAAGGTACGTTTGCTTATTCAAATATATTTAACGTCTTTGTTTTATTTATCGGTGTAGGAAAGTACCACACAACGTCAGACCGAACCTATAAGTTTAGAGCAAAGCTGCCGCACTGTGCTCAGCAGAGATGGCGCAGAGAGTTAGCACAGGCTAACAGGCAGATAGGCAGAAAATGGTGAATGATGCATTTAAAAATAAAAAAAAAAAGGATGAATGAGCCATCACTAACAAATCAAGCTCAAAATACACAGGAATTGTTATAGCAGGACAAAGTAGTGCAGATAATAAAATCAGTTACATGCAGTCCAAGTATTTTGCTATATAATTATATTAATTAAAAAAGTCTACATTTACATTGTAAATGATGGTCCTTTACAAATGCTGTAGTTTTGCATGTTTTTTATATGCTTTTCTAATAGTTTAGTAGGGTAAAGGGTTTGATAATGGTACTTTGTACCATTATATGGCCATTTCCAGGGAATGTTGCAGCCATAAAGCCCATAATTGTTTATGATCACAAACAGTTTACACATAAGAAGCAGTGGATAGTGGTGCTTAGAGATTGACCTCTGGAGGGACCCAAACCCACAAAGTGCCAAACAGGAGCCCCAGTCCTGCACTTTTCAGCAACTGAAAGAATTTCACACATGCCTCAAGCTGCTGAGTTTCTGCTCCGCTGCTTTTTGAACAGACCGGGATGTGTCTCAGCAAGGAGGATGCACTTCATTTCATTCAAACTGCCAGTAAATGGGACTGACAAAAGAATTTTATGGAAATTAGTATGCAAATACATCTGATGAATGCTTTCCTAACAAACTCTTTCTAGGGCAGTGAGTCCATGCCTTTATTGGCTGTTTGTTTGCACCTGGTCTGTATACAGATAACGTTGCGTAAGAATGAAACCCACAATGCTTCCACTAAATAAGGTCAAAAGAGCTCACTGTTTTTGAACGGAGACATTACCCCTCACCTGCCGCTGCTCTGAATCAAAGATTAGCTTTCTCTTTTCAGCCCACACACTTTTTGTTCTCTTTGATGCTCTTCAGTGGAGAGAGGGAGCAGCTGGTCCAAGTATGTTTACAGCCGTACAGTGATAACATCAATATTACATAACTAAAGCCAGTGCTTCTTCATACATAATCTAACTAGGGAGTTTAGAGAAGTCCATGTACAACTGACCTCTCTCTATAACTGGTCTAGCTTTCAAATGTAGTAATGTCTAACTGTCCAAAACTTTAATAGCAAAGCCATTTGAATCAAACAAATAGCAATAAACAGAGGTCCTCTCTTGGTATCCCTCCTCCCCCCACCTTCTCTGTGTCCACACACACAAAAACAACCCCACCTGGCTCGTGTAGAGCACACCTCGCCCTAGTGTGCCCCGTGCTGCCTCTCGCCTGCCGCTACTCTTAATCAAAGATTAGGTTCCCTTTTCAGCCTGCTGTCTTTTTGTCTTCTTTTATGCTCTCCAAACAAGAGAGGCAGCAGGTGGGCCTACGCTGAAGCACCTGGCCTACCTGAGCCATGTGGGGACTGGAGGAAAATACCTCCTTCTCTTTTCTTCCTGATTCTTTTAACTTTTCCCCTCTATGGTTCTGGGGGCTAAAAGGGTCAGGGCAGAGGGGCAGGGCACCTTGCCTGCGGGACAGCATATGCTCAGTGGGGTGCTCCCTTCTTTTAACTTCAAATCTCAGTGAAATCTAAGTAAAATAATCCTGCTAGACGTGAATGGAAAGGAGCAGGGAGAAAAGGGCTTTCTGACCACAGAGCTCTCGAGTATCAACCTCAATAGGTCAGTGCCATTCCAATGGCAGTGCAACTGCAGTGACCAGTGCTGCCGCGAGGAACAGAGCTGTGTGTGTGTGCTGCCAGAGCTTAGAGCCTAAGTATAGAAGGGGCCATCAAAGAGCAAACCGTGGCATCACACCTGCTGCTTCTTCTGTGATACGAGGCCCCGCGAGAGGGAAAGGTGGTGGGGGTGGGGTGGCGGTGTTCAACATTTCATCACAGAACACCTGTCTTCATTTCTCAGCAATAGCTTTGAGACTTTGCCATTTGTTACTATCAGGCTTTTTATTCTGTGTGTAAGTGTTTACAAACATTTACATCAAGACAGAGCGAGAGAGAACCAGACTGAATGATTTAACTTTAAATTGCTTAGTGATATATGACTGAGGCTTACGGCTCTCTTCAGTTACAATCAGATTCCATTTCAACAAAACAGCCGTTCAGAGACTTCAACCCTCAAAGTTCGCGCCCTCAAGCAAGCGGCATCAGTTCTAGTTAAATGGATCAAGTTCAAAGTTAGCTTTTCAGAGGTATAATGAATACATTCAACTGAAAAGATGAAAGACATCCAGTTGCTTGCTTGAATTTCTCCTTTTAAACACATCTTTTATGGCTAAAATCAATAAGAGACATTTCAAACATCATACAACAAGTGACAAGAAAACATAAGTAAGCCTTTTATTTTTATCATCAAGGCCATTGCCTTTGTTTGCAGACCCTGTCTGCCCTGCGAGACTAATTCAGCTGCACTGTTTATATTAAACTAAGTGTATTCCATCTCCTGGACTTAAGACATAACTATCATAAGTTAGACAGCTGACAATCCCAATCAATCAATAAAGCACTGTTAGTAAGGCACTATATTTACATCTGTATCATTATATTACCTGCTATTATTGAAATTTTCTGCAGGAAAAAAATCAGTATCAATTATGAGAAACCTGTCAAGTGTCGAAACTACCTGGAATTATAATCCAGTCGGGGACACATACAGCAACTTATCAAACGGCTTTACTGGGTGTAAGTGTATGAACGCGTGCACACAGTTTGGCAGTTGAACACTAACTAGACCTGTTCTGTATGGGATGGCTTGTGTAACGCAGAGCCCCTCGAGAGGGAGAGAAGGCAGCATGTGGTGTGTTAGGGGACACTTTTCAGTACCGCACCTGTTACACATCCTGCTCAAGTTTCCCCTGCCGTTGACAAAAGGAGCGAAGCTGTTACTTAATGCTCACACGGCCTGTACACAGCAGCCTGAAACTGCCACCTTATGCTTCCTCAGCACTGCATCCACCACTGCCTCGCCATAGGCATGCACAAACAGACTCTAACATCGCACAAAGACACTCACAGTTGGACGGCAGAGTAAGCACGATTGTCCAAGATAAGTCAATTAACTCCAGTAACGTGTGAGCTGCAGCGCCTGCACGTTCCTCTCCATTACAGACACACACAGACCATTCTGTGGGTGGTTTTCCCCTTCAAGCCACTGTGGGGTCAGTCTGGGCCAGGCCTCATCATTCAAAACACTGGCTTGTCTAATTCAGTAACAGTCAGAGTACAGTTCAATACACAGCCAACAATGGCCATTCAGGAAAAAGAGTTGAGGGGAGGAGGGGGCCATTCTTAGCCAAAGAAATGAAACCCTGTGCTCGCACAAATAATAGCCTGCCTCTAATCAAACACGCATAGACGCTTACTAACACCCAACACAGAGCCTTTGTGCTTTCCTATACATACACTCACTCTCTCACAAACACGCACACGCACACACACGTACACACACACTCCTTCAGGGGCTGCAACTTACAATTATTTCTGAAATCAATTAGCCCATCAACTATGGATGTGCATTTTATTGATATTCAGATACAGGGAGAGAAAACAAGGTATGATTTTTAAGTATGATGTACTAAATGAACTAAATGTAGCAGAAGCACAAGGAAGCTTAACACATACAGGAGTACATTATGAACTATTGTTATTTCATATATTGTATAATTGTCATTTCAGTTAAACTCAGTGTGAATCTCAAGTCAAAATGCATGTTCCTTGTGTACTGCAACCCAGCATCAGTGAGATAATCTGAGTGTTTTATGACAGATGGGAGTGGTGGGGTGGTGGGATGGGAAGGTGACAAATGATAACATTTTGATTCAAGATTATGGAAAACTTGTGGGGGTGGTCATTTTTTATTCCAGCTTGACTGCATGTTTTCACCCTGGCTGCTAATGCATCACTACTAGAATACTGGCACCTCAAACAGTTAACAGAATACTGGATAACCGGTGCAGACATTTATTACTACTATTTTATTAGCTGACAAATCAAATGATCAAATAATTACACCTCTCTCCTGTACAATAAATAATTCTGCTGTGCCATTGTTTTACATTTACTTTTACGGCATTTAGCTGACGCTCTTATCCAGAGCGACGTACATCAGTGCTTTTACGTAAACATGTCAGAATCAGCGATGTGTAATTAGCTTTGTAAACTATTTGTTACAACATCTGATGTCCAAATAATGCCCTTAATAAAAAGAACAGGAAAAATCTTTCCCAAAAATGACTGCATTATCTATTCCTGTCAGTGCTGCCTCCTACAGGAGTAGGACAATGAGTCAAACACTTAGTAAATAACCTCAGCACCCCAGGAGGCCCTAAATCCCCCCATGGCTTCACGCTCCTAGCTCCTGTCACACAGGCAAATTCCAGGCAGCTAATGCTGACCAGATTAGAGCGGTCAGCTGAGGGCCCCATGAGGCCCTGGCGGCGGGGGTTAACTGTGACCGAAAGCAGGTCAGGAGCCCAATAAAGGCAATGTAAGGCAAAAGAAAAGAGGTCTAGTGAGGACAACGACATTGCAGTTGTAACAGCAGGAGGGCAAGTGGTCAGCTGACCATGTATGGAGTAGGGTAGTGGGCCAAGCACTGGACGGAGAGTTGAAGTCCACAGGCTTAAAAGCAGCTCAGTAAGCAGCTGATGGTGGTGCTGATGGAGGCACGGAGAACACTGTAATCACAATGAGCAAGCATTTTGTGGGCTACTGTGGGAGTTCCATCTTTTGGCCCCACAAAGTGGCTAATGTGACACACAGGTCAGAGGTATGAGGGTCTCAAAACCAAACTAATTATCTGCAAATGCAGTACAATATCTCTGAAGAAAAAAAACCCCAGGAGTGTTTAAAACTAATATTATGCACCCCTCCAAAAGTAATGATTAAACTGAAGCGGGCCAAAATAAAATCTAGTTGTTTTCGAAAATAACTGAATTGGAAAGTGATTAAATCGAACTGAATTGTGGTGAAATCTAAGATTTTATGATGTATTGAATCATAATGAACGAGGTCATCATGAGGTCAGACATATTAAAAAAAACCCACATCATTCTCATGTTAAAACGTTAAAAAAGCCTTCATTACTCTGTCATTGCTTCTCACCACCGAAGCAGCCGTACACACCAACCTGAAGGCCTAGGGGCAGCAGGGTGTGGGGCCATATGGCAGGAGACAGACAAACACTTAATCAGGTTTAGCCACTGTTTCCACTCCATCCTTTTAGCGCTAACTGGATTGCTAATAGGCCAAGAGGGAGTGGACAGAGGGCCATCTTCAGCACACCAGCCTCAGAGCTGCAGTACAGAAGGTAGAGCCTGCAGGCAACTGGGGAAACAATGACTGCAGGGTGGAGATGGGGGGCGGTGGAAGGGGGTTTGGGAGATAAACGACTAGCACAGGAAATCCGAGACACACTCTGCTGTTGTGGTGGAACAGTAAAGAGATGTGCTGGTGGTGGCGGCGTGGGAGGAGGGAGAGCTGACATCTAGTCAATGAGCAGAACGGGAAAAGGATCAAAGGGGGTCCCACCGGATGGTGAACCATTACAGAAAGAGCATGGGAGGGATGGGTGGATGGATAGATATTAGGAGGGGTTGGTTGGAGGAGGGAGGAGAAACAAAATAAGCCTCAAGCATATCTAGTCACAGCCTGTTTTTTCATCACACCCTGATTTTTTCCCTCTCCACTTTATCTGGACACCACCTTCGACTTGAGGCATCAATTGGCAAAAATATGGGGACACTTAAACATTTCATTTTCTGTTGTATTATAAGGGAATTCCACTTACTCTTCAAAATGTCTTTATATATAAAGCGCTGAGAGGGGAAAGTCAGAACGATTCACCGTAGAAAAAGAAAAATGACCAGTGTGGTGATATTAGGAACCAGAGGTCATGTCTACAATGCAAATACAATATTTTCATTTACTAAATAACTAGAAAAAAAAATATGATGATTCAAAAAAATTACTTACATTTGAGGACTATTTTGCCCTACATTACACTGCATGAGGCTCTTAGTCATGCATTTAGAACGGTGTAATAGCTTTCTGTGATGATTTTAGAAGTGTTAAACTCTTCAGATACATGGTTCAGTTTTCTAGTGCCGTGAACAATTCTGATCAGGGTTCAGAGGATGTCAAATTTGGGTGGAATAGGTGGAATTTCCCTTTAATAAGAAAAAAAAGGCCAGACAAGGTTTAGTTGGAATAAAACAATTAAAATATGAAATAAAATGTCTATATATTGTTCATCACTCTGCTTCAGGTCTGCTTCTACTGCGTGTCACTATTCCTTCTCTACAGCTGGTGTGTACAGCAAGGCCGGCAGCCCAGGGAGGTCTGAGCAGGAGGCCCATGCAGGCTGCGGCTGCTGCCTTGTTTGTGTGTTTAATGGTCTGTACGAATCCCATCTCGTTAAAGGCGGCTGTGATTGCCTGGCCATTAAACCATGCCGAGAGTGGAAAGGGAAGAGAGACACACATACACATTCATAACACCAGTGTCTATTGTGGATCCATGAACAGTCAGTCATCTGTAATCTGCATGTACTGTGCAGTGATGTGTTCAACAGAGCGATTCCTGAGGCACACAGCAATATAGAGTCAGAAAAAGACTTAACCCTTGACAGCAAGGCATTAACATGAAGCATTGCATACAGTCACTGCTCCCACTGATGTTCGCAGCATTCCCCAGTAGGACTGAATCTACTGTGTGTTACACTGCCTTGGGCACCAGTAATAAACCTCTCTGCCTCATTCTCAGTCACTCGCACACGACATTAAACAGTGAAAAAGCAAAAAGAGCAAAGGAGGACAGCACAGATGAAAAGCGCAGTCACGCTGGCATTATAAGTCAGCAGCACTCTGCCTGTATTTTGCTCAAATTCACAGGTTTGCTTTGGCAAAAGGGTGAAAGTGCTGCGCTCTTACTCTTGAGGAATCGGTTGCGGACCCACTTGTTCTGCTTCCGGGCATAACGCCGTGTCGCCTGCTTCAGGGCCTCGATACCTGAGAGGGGGATACAGAGACAAAATTGAAGCTATAGTTTTAATGCCTCAGATAAATAGCACTGCCAGTGGTACCAAAGGATCTCCCTGCACCGGGATCTCCTCCATCAGACATTACACCATGTACAGATCTGAAATAAAGCCTAAAACTCCAGTGGCCTACAAAATGCCCCTGTACACAGTAATGATAGATCAATAGCTTCAGACCAGGCTCAGATCAGTGTCCTCGTCTGTGATTCCTGTCGACAGTGCAGTACAGCACTAACAGTAAAAAAAAAAAAAAAAAAAAAAGGGAGGGGTGAGAGATAGAGACTACAACAGTGCAGCATTAAAGCACTACTACAATTTTTTTCTTTTTTGCACTAGTTTTACAGCAATATAGTGCACACAGAATTACAGGAATGCAGCATTCACAGGCAACCCAACACACCTCAGACATATTTTGTGCTCAGCCACGAATTTAAATCTTTTATAAATTACTATCACAAACTGACCTTTGTGCCTTAAACAAACCAATTACACCCCAACTGCCACCGTAAATACCTTTTATTCATCATGTCCTGCTGCCATTATTTGCACTGCTAATATTTATTGTTGTCTACTTCTGTTCTGCATTTCTGCACACCACTGCTAGCAAACACTAGTCATAATACTGCATTCAATCAAACGTCAGCTGCACTAACTGTTATCATGTCCTGTTTTTATTTGCACTCACTCTCTTGCTCTCTTTGCACTCTGTGTATTCTGTACTGTCCACACTTGAACTCTTGTGGTGTTTTCTGTTTTTGTTCTTGTGTTGCACCACGGTCTTGGAGTAACGTTGTTTCACTGTGTACTTCATATATTGCAGAAATGACAATAAACCTTTTTGACTTGACTAATCACCTTCCTCTTTTATGTTCAGTGTAAAGGTTTACTTTTCTGTTCTCATTTCAATTTCTTCTTTTCAGAAACTCTGAATGCATACCAGTTCTATACTCGGCACAAAAGGGAAACTTGTTGAATGAACAGGAAAAAAAGAACCAACTTTGAGGGATATATCTACCAAAAAACCACTTCTGGGCAAAAAATTCAACCGTAAAGCAATCGCAATCTCAAGAAACTTCAAGAACATTTTGATCCTTTGCGCTTTCTTTGGGAAAGTCTGAAACCGGTTTTCTCTAGCCAAGATGTACTGGTTCAGCTCTAAAATAAATTTGAAAGGAAATGACCAAGCAAAGTCCATGCTTGGAGGCCAAAGGAGAGAATCACCTTTCAGTTTTAGTTTCTCTGCTTCCTCCGGACTGATGTCGGCAGAGGCTGTGAGGTACTCATGGAACTCTTTAAACCCAATGGACTGGAAGATGCCATGCTGGTAGTCTTGACTGAAACACAGATCACAACAAAACACGTTAACTCACTTTCCTACACAAACAAAAGTGTTTAGGCATGGTGTCTGATACATGTAAAAAATGTACAGAATTGCTTTAGAAAACTGTCATTTAAAGTTTTGCTAACAGTGAAATACACAAATTATTCTGGGAAGATTTTTCACAATGTTGGAACATTGCTGTGAGAATTTGATGGTATTCAGGCACTGGAGTGAGGTCAGGTACTCATAATAGATGATTGATTTTGGACCACAAGCATAGCTCCAACTCCATCTAACATTACTGAACAACAGGCATCTTTTCAGACACACAGCTTCACTGCACCACAGTCCCATGCTGGAGGCTTTCACCCCTTTAGCTCATGCTTAGCTTGAAGCATGGAGATTTTAGGTTCATGTGCGGATGCTCCAGAATATCCCACGCACTTTTCTATGCAGATTACATGCGCTGAGAGTGAAGTGACAGCTACAAAACACAAGACGTGTGATAAATGCAAGACAGCTGAAACCTCTAGATGAATCACTATTTTCAACTATTTTATGACTTGGCCAATTCAGTTTAAATTATTTATTGTATTTATTAAAGTTCTGCATAAATGATCCTGACTAATGCTCAAATGCTTACTTATGAAGCAGACAATTCAGAAAAAATATTCTTCACACTAGCTTATATTACATGTGCATTGGTCTTAATCAATATTGCTTATGTCTCAAGTTTTTCCCCAAATGTAATTCCTTTACAGTTATTAAATGTACTTCAAAATTAAATTAAAGATAATAAGAATAAAAATATGAACAAATAAATGTCCTCTCATTGGCTGAGTAATGGAGGGTTAGGCATCTTAATACCCTGAAAAATTCTTGGCATTTTTGGCAATCGATGCACAGATCAGTAGAAAGAAACGGAAACGCCAGAAGCTAATGACGATTCATTCATCAAACGTGAACGTGTTATCAGCTGTAATTCTGACAGTGGACTGATCATTAAAAAATTAACCGTAATCATAATCTCATGTACCTCTGGTATTGAATTTTTACATCTTCTTGCCTGCCCTCACAATGGAGAGCATCATAATCTGTTCAACAGGGCGGATATGCAGACAGAATTAAAGTGTGCGCGCGTGTGTGAGGCACAGGGGGAGAGACTGGAGAGGAGAGCAAAGTTTGACCTTCCTGCTTTTTGACGGCACCATGTGAAAGGCGAGACGTCCGGCGGAAGAGGGGCAGACAAAGGCAGAGCGGAGGGATGAGCGCCGGAGAAAGTGGGGGAGAGAAGGCTAGTGAAAGAGGAGAGGGAGAAAAGTGCTTGGGTGGCCAGTTTGCGCAGTCAGAGGATGGTCAGCCGCTGTTGCCGTTAGCCTGAGCGGAGACAGTAGCTGATTGGGGGGGCAGGGAAGGTCAGGTGGGGGCGGGGCTCCGACTGTCGCGACAGAACTCTGGGCAGTCAGCCACCAGCACATCAATTCTCCGCAACCCCACCCATCCCCGGACCCCAGACAGAGCTGTGTCATCAACATCCACCCACGGAACGCACACACATTCCGCAGTGCAGCCAATCAGCCAATATTGCTGCACAACCAGCAAGAAACAGCACACACTACAATATCAATAATTAATTTTCTAACAGACCTTTATTTTCCAAACAAAACATGCCTTATTTCCGTAATAGATTACGTTAAACAGGATTTCTCCACAGTATATATACAATAATATAGAACTGACTGGTGAACATAACACAATGCTGATCCATTTTGTTTATACAATATAAAAAAAGCCTTTTTGCCAGATGTCTGATACCTAACACTGGATCTTAGGATGCCCTCAATTATTGTGTACAGTACAGTGCAAAGGTCTAGGTACCTGTGAAAATAATATTTAACACCGTTTAGATGAAAAGAGTGTATTTTTTCCTATATTAATATCATTAAACATGCTAAATAAAACAAACATTATAGGGTAAATAGTGACTTTACGTACAGTATATCAGCACATTGTGGAAGCCCAGCATTACTTGTAGTTGCCATCAGAAACCTGGTCTGACTCAATAAGTCATTAAATTAAATCAGGAGCTGCTGATGGAGTTTCACACACAGAGGACAAATCTGGAACCAAACCTTACCAGCTCATAAAATATTACCTTTTTTCCCCCCACAAACAACACAAATTTTTATTCTTTCTACTTTTTTCTTGTTTGTTGGCATTTATTCACATGTTAACTTTGCTAGCAGAAAGACATTATCACACGGTGCAAAAAATAGCTTTAAAGAATTTGCACACTTTTGCACAGTACTGCAGACCAATGGTTCTCAAACATTAAGGCCCACCTATGTATCACTGTATGTTGCCAAGGCCTACTTAGTCACATTGGAAGATATTTAATAACCAATTGTGGACCAATGGCCTCTCTCTATTTAAGATTTTGCGACCCAATCAAAATAAATGTGGTATTACTGTAGAACACCACATTACCAAACAAGCTTAAAAGTTCAGATCTGCTGACATGTGGGAACATTAGTGTCTTGCGGCAGCCAGCATGAAATAATCAATGAATGAACAATTAACTGTCACCAGGAACAGTCTGTGATAGCCCTGTACACAAACTGCAACAGTGAACAGATTCCTGCACTCCATGAAGTAATGCTGTCCAACAAGGAAGAATACTGTTAAGTTACCAGCTGTTCCACATCACTGCCTTTCCCCTCAACCATGCCCTTAGTCTAACACAAAACACAGTTCTACACTTCAGATGTTTGAATACATCTACTGATCTTTTACCCAATAACCTACTCACAATCAACCATTAACGTTGCTTTTTTTAAACATCTCTATTAATGAGATCCTGAAGTATCATGGTACACGTCAAAGCATATAATTACTTACAGAAACCAAAACATCGCAAAACATCGTCCCTTTTTAGACAAAGCCCCCAGTAGTTTAGACAGAACTACTGATAATACAAGAAGGCATGATGCATGAAAAGAGAGGGTGTAAATATGTCACTGAAGTCTGACTGCACTTCGGAACATGAAATCTGATGAAACTTGGAATTAATCTCAGTGAAGAAAACTGCAGAATTGTCACCAGACTGGGCAAAATACACCACAACCAAAAACAGATGCTAATGTTCTCAGTGATTTCACATGCAGTAAATTAACAGTTTACTGGGCAGTTGTCTGATTTTGCAAGAGAGAGTTAACTACTAATCTGTTTTGTCAGAGCGGTGAACACATTTATAAATCAACAGTTAATTCATTTGGCAGACACTTTTAAAAGTGATTTGCAATACGAGGAAACACAGGAAAGTTTCAGGACAGTGTGAGAAACAGAGGAGAGTACTAAATCTTTATGTAAGAGTAGTGCATTAGGAGAAGAGATGCTCTCTGAATAGATGAGTCTAGGAGGGATTTTGCTGCTCTGGTCAGCTAAGGCAACTCACTCCACCAGCAGGCAACCACAAAAGAGAAGAGTCTGGACTGGGTTTGCCTTGTGTTTAGGGATGGCAGAGCCTTGCTAACTACAATGCAGCCATCATATCAACATATCAGTAACATTATTGTCATTTCTGTAGCTTTTAAGAAGGATGAACTACTAGGGCACATGTTTTCATGTTGTACGTGAGAGCTTTGACTATGTCAGGGCCAGTTCTCCTTAACCTAATGCGGTCACTCACGTGGAAACCACAGCTTTCACTATGACAGAACAGGACAGGATGTCATCTGAGAGGAGGGAAGAATGTCACACGGTAGTAACCGAATTCAGCTTTAAAGGTTTGCAGTGCTTTTCAGCTTCTGAAACTCTTAGGTTTAGGTAAATTAAGTATCTGGATTTTTTTCCCCCTCGCGTCACTATACAACAGTGGTTACAACCGTGTGCGCTTTGTCAGGCTGTCCTGAATACCAGTTTTTGGCCTAAGGAAGCAGTTATAATAATTTGCTGGAATGATGTGTTATAGAATGTTTACTGTTACAGGGAGTAATGTCAGGTACCAAAGCTGAGCTTATATAGGGCACATGCTTTCATGTTGTACGTGAAAAGCATGTGCCCTATACTTATATTGTTAGTGAAAATATCCAAATTGTGATGTATGCTTTGTGAAATAACAAAAGCATTAAATCCCAAGTACAAGTTCCCCACCCAGGGATATTCTATCAAATATTTGTTGTTGCCAGAAAAAGGTGTTGGAAAAGGTATCTATATGGTATCAATATTGAATTTAAGGTATCGGATCACTATTACCATTGAATGTTTTCAAACAAGTTGAGGTGACGAGTGGGCAATATAAAAATATAACTACGTAATAAAAAAAAAAAAATGCAAGATACAATTCAATTTCTGGGCAATATATCATTTTCATTATATACAGCATTTTACAAAGAGTTTTACAGAAACTTTAATAAAAATGAGTCATAATGCATATTTCTTATCCTGCCACAGTTAAGACTGAATTTCCAGTTTCTGAGTGTAGCTTAACATGAATGAGAATATGATCCTCTGCTCCTCTGTGCACTCTGACCCCATTACCAGAGTCAAGTTTCCAACACTTCGTGTGGATTTACTAATGAGCCACCAATATACACACAGGATCACTGTTGGAAAGGTTAGTAGATTCCCACTATACTCTGTCTCAGCCTGCAGACTGGAATCTCACATGGTGAGTAAAAGTTTGTGTGTATTTGTTATGTGATGGCAGATATTTCCAGCTCCCCCAGAACATTCAATATGGGAACATAAAATAGAGGAAACTTTTGAATCTGAATATATAAAGTAGTCCAAATGGCTTAAAGTATGCTACAATTTCAAGAGTATCCAAGAAAATTAAACGTGTTCACCTCCTAACTCCCTCAGCAATTCACAAGAACACAGTGTCCCAGTATCAACAGGCTAGAACATGTCAAACAGTCCAGAAAACAGGTTCTGCTTGTTAAATTTCTCATTCATGCGTTTTTCTTTCTGCTAGGAAATATTAAGACTATTTTCAGAGCTTTGGAGGCTGACTTCATTTGGCAATTTGACAAGAATGACAGAGTAAGACATCTGTGCTGACTGAAGAAACTGATTACGCCACCTGAATTCCAACCATTCTCGTTAATGCTTATGCCTGCTAATCACCTGCTCTCCTGGATTTTCTTCTCATTGAAGCGATGGTGAAAATCTTTCAGTTCTTCAATCAGTCCTGAAGACAACATCTCATCCACACGCTTGTCCAGCCTCTTATCGAAAACTAAAAAGGCAAAAGAGGAGCTAAAATTTGTCATCATCGACCCTAGTGAATGTCCACAGACTGGAGGAATGATCATACCATCCATATTGGAGTGAAGCCAGAAGATGCAGGGGTCAGAGAAGCGCAGAGGACCCCCAAGACCATCTCCCCCATTCTGCTCTCGCTGCTCCTCCAATAGACGGCTGTGCTGGATGCCAGTGTCCTGGTACACCTGAAGACTCCTGCAAAGCAATTGATCAACAAATGAAAAATTTCAATCAATTTGATTAATCTTATAAATTACAAATGTCACAATTGGTCTATAAAAGTCCTAGACTTTAAAAATAGCAACTTTATTTTCAGTCTAACACTAACTCAATTTCAATGGAACGGAGAATTAACCACCAAATGGTGCATTATCCCGCTGAAAGAGACCACCGCCATTAGGGAATATCATTACCATGAAGGGGTGTACTGTAACAATGTTTATGTAGGAGGTTCATCGACATGAACGCCAAGACCCACAGCCATCCACATAATGTAAAAGAAAATGTGATTCATCAGACCAGGCCACCTTCTTCCATTGCTTAATGGTCCAAATTAATGGTCCAGCACGTGCCCACTGTAGCCACTTTCAATAGCTACAAGAGTCACAGCATGTATGTGCTGACCGGTATGCAGCTACACTGCGATCTGCAAGGTACTTCATGTACTGATGCCTTTCTGTCACGGCCAACATCAAGTATTTCAGCAATTCGGGCTTTTAGGTGGAATCAGGAGAGACAGGCTGGCCTTTGCTCCACACGTGCATGAATGAGGAACTGCATACCAGGAACACCTGACAAGACCTTCAATTTGAGATGTTTTGATCTAGCCATCACAACTGTCCATTTTTCCAGCTTCCAACACATCAACAGACTGTACACTTGCTGCCTAATATATCCCACCCCTTGACAGGTATCATTATAACAAGATCATTCGTTTTACCCGTCAATGGTTTCAAATGTTCGGTCATTGATTGACTAAATCTTCATTTCACTCACAGGGACATCTGACAGCAGGTTCTAAGATAAGGCATCACACTGCTCTCTGAATTTGACACTCAGTTTGCTGCCATTTTGCCTGTCTATCTATAAGGCGACACCTCGCCGCAGTGGCAGAGGCCGCCGTCTGAACTGTGAGAAAAAAGGCCATTTCAAAAGCCGCAGATCTATTACAGACAGAGGGAGTGTGGGACTGATCACCCAAAACATGATGCGGTGGCACAAAGGATGGCATCAATTAACCAAATGAGCTGAGCCAGAATCGCAACCCAAAGAAGAGGTGCTAATTGGCCCCTTGATAGTGATCAAACACCAATCTAAGCACAGCAAAGTGAGTGTGCAACATGGCAGGCTCGCACACCCTCAGGCAACTCCTTCACACAGGTGGAGAGACAGATTTTATCAACTGGTGCCAGAATTAAGCACCAAACCGCATTCAGGGGTGAAAGCGTCGAGATTATTACACCCAAGACAGCTTACTACACCTTCTGTTCTCATTACAGAATATTAAAAGAGGAAATCCAATTATTTCTTTTAAATTGGTGTGTAATTATTGCTTTTAAATGGGTGTGTAATTTCAACATTGAGATGTTAAAGTCAGAGTGGTTTGATGTAAAACGTGCCCTTCTAGAAAAATTCACTTCACTTTCAATTTATTTACTTTATAAATTAAACTTCATTATTTTGGTGATAGGGACCGGGGGTCACAATGTCCACAATGCAAATATAGCCATTTGCTAATCAAAATCAAATCAGTGAATCAACACACATTCTGTATTTAAGGCTGATAAAAGTAAAAATAGTTGGAAAGCTACCATTTTTTGCTATTTTTTTAATTTAAACGCCCTGCATATACTTCTCTGTCATTATTATATTTCAAAAATACGTATCAAGACAAAATCTTCTCAACATGATTAAAAAATAATGCTTCAGGCATCTGGCAATGACTGGAGACACCTGCTCCTCCAACATTCATTCAGAATCCAACAGCATTAATAAGTGGTTTGTTCCCCTTTGATGCAGCAATAGCCTTGACTCTTCTGGAATGAGATGTAGGAACATTTCTGTGAGGATTGCATTGCATTTAGCCACAAAAGTATTGATGAGGTCAGGTAATAATTTTCAATAAGTAGTTCTGGATCATAAGAACCACTGCAATTCATCCTAAAGGTACTGGAGGGAGGAATACCTGCCTAAAGAGCCTCTAGCAACACTGGCCATTGGGCATGGTTACCATGTTCTATTAGCAATGTTTTATATGAGATTACATGAGCAGTGTGTGTTTAATTAAATACTTGTGTAGGCAATAGGCACCTTAACCCTTTTGTGCAGATAGGAATTCCAGCTTCATTTGGAGCGATTTGTACTTACATCATTTAAGATTCATTATCTATTGTTGTACATGCAGCACATTGGTTATTAAGGGCTTAAATTGAAAAAGACAAATGGGCCAAGACATCCATTCACCTCCAGACCTTTGTTTCCTTCATTATATCTACATTTCAGAACATCATATACAGAGAAAAATGTCAGAAAAGGAAAACACCACCTAATTTTTTTTTTGTTTTCAGTGAGTCCATGGATGGTGTGTTACATTGCAGGTCATACACTACATTTCCTGAT
>JBBPDB010000140.1:15738987-15767897 GCA_037974465.1 Brachypetersius altus
TGCAGAGGAAGAGTTTCGTGCTGTTCACACTGTGTGCTGTGGTGTGTTCACGTATGACAAATGGTCACTTTCACTTCACTTTCACTGCTAAGCTAGCTCAATATAGCTCGTTCTTGGTAACTACTGCATTAGAGTCACCCACATTACAGATGCAAATAGTTGACATGTTAGTAAAAATGACTAATTGGAGGAATAGTTAACTAGCAAAGTTTACATTTCAAAACTAGAGGGCGCTTCTGCACAAAAGGGTTAAGGTTGTATTAACTACTAATGAGAACTGCTTGAATACTTTCAGGCATACAGTGTAGCTTTCAGTGACGAATTTCAGTTTTAAACCACTCTGAATGGCTCTGTGAAACAGAAAGACTAGGAATAACATTTTGATTTTGGTACAACCGCTGGTACAGTTGTGAACTAAAAAAATACTACTGACTAAAACCCTGTAAATGTATAAAGACTAAAGCAAATTAAATTTAAGGTCAGACCAGAGCTGACAACCCTTTTTCCTGGAAGAAGAACTAGATTTGTACATGACAGCTTCATTTCAACAGATCTCCAGGAGCAGCCTAGACCCGATCTGAACCACTACACTCACTACCTTGCGATCTTGCGTGTATCGTGGGGATGCAACATGGCCGCCATATCTGGGTCCACCTCCATAAGTCGTCTGTGAAGTTCAGGCCCTCCCAGCTTCTCAAGATCAGTCTTCAGGTCAGTGCCATTCTCCTGCTGCAGGGCAGACACAACAGCACTCATTGTTAACTGCTGATGAATTTTTAAAATTCAGATTTAAAGAGTATATTAATATATGTGCTTACCCCAGTATCAACAAGAACTTTCCATAAAATGGATTCAATGTAATAGTTGGTGCCTCCAACAATGACTGGAAGTTTCTCGCGGTGATGAATGTCCTCTATGTGTTACGTTAAGGAGATTAACTGTTGCAAATATCTAGTATATTACAGACTGATAAAAATACATGAGAACGACAACAAAATTCATTTGTCTGGGATCGCGTCACAATACTTGTTCACTCTGGATGACACTGAAACTAGGGCTCAGAAATGCACTTGGACAGCTCTGTCAGTGCTGACAATTACCTCTGTTCCTCCACACGTCTGTGCAGATTATAATAAAGAGCAGCAGAGCCTCCCAGGAGTAATAAGATAACTGATCTGACAAAGGCAAGGCCCATAAGCGCCCATTCTCCACCACACCCACTCCCCATCTCCACCCTGTTACACTCTGTTGTCCCTGGGGAACAACGGGACACAAGAGTAAGAGCTGGAGCTGTGGCTCTAAGAGAGAGAAAGAGAGAATAAGAGAACTAGAGAAAGAGAGAAAGAGAGAATAAGAGAACTAGAGAAAGAGAGAAAGAGAGAGACGAGGATGTGGACAGAAAGATGGCTCCAGAAAGCAGCTTCATCCCTCACTGAATGAGGACAACACCCTTGCTGTCTGTGAGATCATGAGCATCGATTAGACTGTGTGCCACTCATGTACTGAGGAGGAAGCATTAGTGTAATTCTGCTAAAACAGCAACTACTACTCTTATGGTGAGAGTGGCAATTTGTAGAGTCAACTAAATACAATGTGGAACATCAGGCAGTTGTGTGTGTGTGTGTGTTTGTGTGTGTGTGTGTGTGAGAGGATGTGCGAGGATGTGCTGGAAGTGTTAGTGTCTATATGTGTCCATAGTGCCACGCCTCCCATGTCAGAGTGATGCCTCCTCCCTGCTATCGAACACACAGAGTGCATCTCCCCAATCTATTAATATCCTCAACGATCAGTGCTCACTTCCCACCAAAAAACACTGCAGCAGCAGGCAGGGGAAAGGAGGACACACACACACAAAAACCTAGTGCGCATGGCAGCTGGGGGCACATTCATAACCCACTCGGAAATGCCACAGAGCAAGTAAAAAGCCACATTTATACAAACCAAATAAAATCACAGTAATTCAAACCCTGCACTAATGTCTCAGCACTGGCACGTCATAACATAACGTATAAATAAATAACAGGCTAATATAAAACCAATTCTATGATAAGTGTATAAAATTGCCCTCACATTGTTAGCCCTCCATAACTTTACAGGAATTAGTAGGAGGCTGGGAAAGTGTCCAGACTGGTGAACACAGTATAAGTATAATTACATATTAAAAATAAGGATAGTCACATTTAGTACATCATTTAATAACTTCTAGATTCTTGCCAAAATAATATCCAATCATAAAACACATTCTGGTGTCCAGTGTGTAATATTTTTTCTATTATATTATAGTTATTCCTGAATAAAACAACAATTATGACAGATGATTCCAAAAATCGAAACATGGCTATAGTTCCTCTAGAGGCAGATTCCAGATGCAGTGTTTGTTATTTTTAAAGATTTTTACTGCTTACAAAGAGATGCATGTCTGCAGGGACACCAAAACACCTGATCTTGAATTATTCACACCTTTGAATGAGTCAGTGGGAGGAAAAACCTTTTAAAGCATGAATTAAAAAAACTCCTTTTCCAAAAAGGCTTTGGTACAGCTAACTGTCTCATTTGTCAATGAAGATAGCTGCAGGCTTGTAGAAAGGATATTAGAGACAAAACTCTATTCCTGAAGTCCACCACTGTGTAGTTGCTCACGAGTGGATCCACAAAGCTGATCATGTGATGAGGACACTGCGCCTGCTCCTCCGCTGTCACCTTATTCGTGATGATGTCCAGCCCTTTATAAACCTGCGGAAAGAAACAAAGCATATTAGGCTCAGTTCATTAGTAATCACTAATTAATCCCAGTGGATTGGTCAAACAGCCCCTGCCCATGTGTGTTTACACGCCTACTTCAACTCAAAAACAGCTGGGTAATTAACTGATTAGATGGATCAGGAGTGTTGAGATCTGGGAACACTAAAATGTCCAGTGCAGTTGGTACTCCAGGACCCATTTGGGAACCACTTTATTAATCAATCGAATTTTCTACTTAGTTATTACGAACCAGAAAAAAAATGCTAGTGAAACACGTTATCAGCTAGCTTACCGCTCTGAGCTAGCTTACCGCTCTGAGCTAGCTTACCGCTCTGAGCTAGCTTACCGTTCTGAGCTAGCTTACCGCTCTGAGCTAGCTTGACAAGTAAGCTTGGTGGAAGTGGAATGTAAAATTATATTTTCACATGTAATAATTTCCCCACCTGCTAGTGCATGGTGATGCAATCAAAACTCATAAGAGTTTTCTAGGTAGGTAAAAGAAATACAGACAATTCTAGAATAAATGGGTAAAGAGAATTATGCTTCAAATGGAAAAAAATGCTTAGTTTTTCTTACACAGAATAAATGCCATTTAAAGTATGGATATGCACATGAATTTTAACAACATATTGATTGTACTGATATGAGTATTATTCTCCAGCACAATCCTTTGCCCATTACTCAACAGACTAAAATCTTTTACATCATTCTAAATGAGCAAATAAATCTACGTGAAGAGCAGTTTTTTTGCACGTATGAGGTGCAAAACACTGTTAATGAAAGGCCATCAACTAAGCAGCATATGGAGGAGTCAGGACAAGTTCAGTGGAGGTTGTTCGTTTTGGTATGTGGCAGCTGCCTGCCAGCAGTTTACAATGAGACGACCACACAGTCTCTGCACAGAATCTCCTGGAACGTCAAAGGGGCCTGCAGTCTGCGTCTTGTGCCTTTTTCAACTATGCCAGCCTGCATCCCTAAACGTTAGCTTACCTGAAACCGCGCTTGCAAGCTTCAGCAAGCAAAGAAACTGTTCTTGAATTATTAAGATTCTCCTCACTAGAGCTTTCTCCACAGGGCACCGCTGCCGGGCAAATCTAGAGGGGAGTGGAATCAGCAGTAAACTATTGACGGCAGCTCCTGCCTCACTCTCCACCACCCTCCAAAGAAGCATATATGTGATTTTTAAAAATGCACAGATGTCTTATCAGTCTCCCCCAGCACTCAGCAGCCCACTGTGGTGTTACAGCTATTCCAAAACACTTGCCTCTGCTTTCCAGAGACACGCCTCCGCCTTCGCTCTGCGGCTCTGAAGTCTTTATGAAAGCACAAAGTCAATAACAATCATTTTTATATTTGGCAATAAACACGGCTTCTCCTGTAATCCTTAATCACTATTTCCCACTAACAGGCCACTCAAGCGCATAAGCTACTTCTAATGCTGATGTGAATGCAAAGATGTATTACACAGAGATCTAAGAGCATGACAATGACCACGTCTGAACTGTTAACAGCTGGAATTCATTTTTAGAAGGACTGATTGAATTCTTCTGTGTGCGCTAGTCAGCGAAAAAGAAAGGGAAAGACACACACACACACACACAGAGATACAGCAGTCACACAGTCTCCATCTCGGCGTCTCAGAAGGGTGAGAGCAGCACGTTTGGCTTCATGTCGGACCCAATCACTGCTCATGAGTGCAGGCATTGGACACAGAACCTCACGCCACCCAGAGAAACATTTAAACCAGAGCAAAAAAAAAATATATATCTCAGGCATGGGTTACGAATTTTAATATGTGCACATTTAACACCAAAAATCAACCACAATTCAAAACAAAAAATAAATGACAACCAGCTGTACAGTGCCTGTATAAGACAATAGCACACACCATCGTTATTGCTGGGTTTTACACTATATTATATATGCAATACGTCAAAGCGTAAAACCCAACAATAATTAAATTTGATTTAGGTGTTAAAGAAATCAGCACATTTCAATATAAATTAGTATTAAGTATTATTAACTATTAAGTAGAAAAGGAATTTCAATCCTGCATCAAAATCAATATCAAAGTGGACGGCCAATACAACTACACGGCTGGGTGGTGGGTGGCTGGGTGGAGTTTTTTTTTATTTTGCTAAAAAGTGACATGGCAGGTGTTGAGAAGTTTGGAGAACTTCTATTTCTAACTGTATATAACACACCCTGAATTACACTGGGTGCGTAGAGTACAATTATAGCTTTGCAGAATCGAGTGAAAATGTAATCAGATCTTAACCTCAGAATCAAAAAAATGGCTGAAACTGAACAGGGTGTATTACGACAGCCTAAAATCCTCTTTCTGTAGTCACTGCAGTCATACGCCAAACAGTGATCACCACTAATATGACGTGCCATGGCAGACACTGAAACATTTTTTTTTCTCTATAAAGAGGCCAAATTTATTATTGTGCTAATAACAGTAAATAACAAGGCTAATCATTCTGCACATCCAGGATGCATTTTGCCTGCATTTTCCTGCTTAAAATAAGCAAAAACTCAAAATAAAAATAATTTGTTCAGCAAACTCAGTTGCTGTAAATCTTGGCCATTCCACTGTCACACTCTCTCCATTTAACTCTTTTTTTTTAAAGGGAATATTCACACTCAAGTGACAAAAATGCCCTATACTGTGCAGTCCTAATTTTAACAGTGTCAGAGCTCATCTGTCAAGTCCGTGCAACCAGACACACAACCCTGCGCCGAGCCACAGCACTGCCCGCGTCACCTGCCTTTTAATAGAGCCTCATCTGGATCCACTCAAGCGATACTCTGGGGCTCTGCTTACATTAGCGGGGATCAATAATGTTTTATGGATTTGGAATGCAGCATTAGGATGCGAACATGGAGTATGAGCACGACCCTGAGAGAGGCACTGCTTAGATCCATGACAGGGTCATGGTGGGCGTTTTCAATCCGGCCTGAGGTGACATTTTATCGAGGCATCATCAGTGATATGGCTGAGTGTTAAGCAGGACAGTAAATCTGAATGGGAGTCGGTCTTAAACAAGCCATTTCAAAAAGCCAGAGCCCCACCTGGCAACGATTTTATACATGTTATATTGCCTCTTATTCCAAAGTGGAGTTAACAGAGTGGCTGTGTAATGAATTGTTTAGATTCAGATTTACTATCTCGTTTGATCACATCCATGATGATGACGGTGTTAACTAGCAGTGAAGGACATGGTCATTTAGATATATGGGCAATAGGGTGCATCTTACCCCCCATGAATTTGACATTTTTGTAAAAATTTGTTCCACTTATCAAGCAAAATATTTGGGTAAAGTTTGAAGAAGTATGAATGTTATTTAGGTGGTCCACCATCCTCGAGAATTTTGAGGTAATGGTGGAAAAATAGTCAATTATAACATTTTGATATTTTATCAGTACAACATAAGATTTTTATTTTTTGAATTGCAACTACATCAGAAAAGTGCTGTCCCAAAAAGTATCAAAGATAAACTAGGTCCATGCACTATATTTCCGATGGCATGGTAATCTATTAACACCAAGAGAGAGAATGTCACCGTTTCTGGGGTCGTTTGCTATTTCGCAGGATCGTCATCTGCTTCCGATCTTGTTCAACAATTTGAAGAACATCCTGGGAATGTTCTTCACTCTTTGCCAACGACAGGAAGTCAGAAAGTCAGAACTCATCTTCACACCCCTCTCTGCACAGTCATTGATGGCGTTCAGTGACTGCAGGTTGACAACTGAAGCTTGATAAGCAGCAAATTCTGACTCGTCTGCAACCAAGAAAGCTGGATTAAGTTGCAAAACCTGAAAGGTGAACCAGGAATCCGGACCAGCTAGATTGGCAAGGGTTGTCAGCTCAGTGACTGCTTTTGGAAAAATAGCTTGCCAAACCCTTTTCCAAAGCGGTTCAGCACCTTGTTGTTCTTGTGGCACAATGTCTTCAGTCAGATACCACTGATGAAGCTTCAACGCTCAAGCAGCACTCTTGGAGATGAGTGCACCGACAGACTTGCAATGCAAAAGTTTTGTGTACAGTTGTAGATCTGCAACTCTGCAAGCTTTTAACAGAAAACCAATCTCATCAGAGTACGTGTTTGTGATTTTCATCAAGACTTGGCCTCTTTATAAGAAGTAAAAATGTTGCAGAACCAAGAGCAGATTCTCATGTTTCTGGGGTCACTGAAGCACAGCTGAATCCTTCATGGAAATATTTTAAACATAACACACATGTACAAGGTTGAGTGTCCCAGAGTTATGTACATCAACTGGTATTTTATTAAAGCACATATGCATAAAATATATGGCAACTACCAATTGTTGATAGCTTCTTAGACTAGCTGCA
The DNA here is from genome assembly GCA_037974465.1 of Brachypetersius altus. NCBI lineage: Eukaryota > Metazoa > Chordata > Actinopteri > Characiformes > Alestidae > Brachypetersius > Brachypetersius altus. The sequence continues at coordinate 15,746,088 of JBBPDB010000140.1, forward strand.
TGCAATAAACATGAAATTTTCTTTCAAACTGCATCTCGGAGCTATTTTTGGTAATATTTCAAACAAATAAAAACGCAATTCACAAATTCTGTGCCAGTTAAGCAGCTCTGAGTTCAGGATGTCTGGTACAGGTAGTACAGGCAGCACTGTTACAACACAGGTACCTGAAACACAAAGACAAATCACACAACCAGCCAACCAACCAGTCACCTATTAGAGCTTCAAATATTTGTCTTAACCTGACGTCATTTTCCCAAACAAGTCTCTGGCTCAGGTTGGGCTCAAGACTCCATTTAGGTGATCACAGTCTAACTTCCACATAGTGAGAACAGCAAATCAATTTGCACAGCTATCTCAGCTGCTGTTGTCTCACTTTTAATATTTCAAAACACTGTTCAACTTAATATAATGTAGGAGACAGAATTCAGGTCAAAAACATTAGGTAGTGTCAGATCAAACTTGGACAGAAGGTTCTGAAGCTAAATTTGCTTCGCTCTAGTCCCTCATGTTCTTGATTTCTGCAAGCCATAAATAAACAGTAAGCCTTTCGCATTTATGAATTTCATTTATAACAAATTAAATCTTTTCTTGTTAGAATTCAATACATTCTAAGAGCAAAACTAGTTAAAAATGAGCTAAAAGTAAAACAGAGCAGGAGTTGATTGAGTGTGTGTGGCAGAGCAAGAAAAAAAAGGCATGTGAATGCCTAGTCTGGTCATGTGGCTCTCATTTGGGGACACGCTCCTCAAGTGCTGCCTGCATTAGTGGGTTTTGTTCCCGGCACTCAGTCCCTCTTTTAACAGGGTCCGTACCAGCCTCCCCTCATCACCGCACCCTCAGCAGCCCCCATTCACCCCTCCATCTCTTTTTCGGGACTCTCACTGCCTCTCTCACTTCCTCTGTGTGTATTTCACACACCGTCCTGTGCCAAAGTGCTCGCTCAGTTAAGTCACACTCATCCTCGCCTTGTTTGTTTCTTCCATCACAGATAGTTCGGCAAGAGCCTCCATCTATTATTCTCTTAAGGTACCGCTGTTGATTTTCCGCCTCTTTCAAAACCTGCTTTCTTTGACAGGCAGATGCATGAGTGGGAGTGTTTGTGAGATACATAAAGACAACAAGCAAAAAGGCACCAAAATGTGTAATTAAAGCACTTCAGTAATCCAGCAAGACAACAGAGAATGGAGTCCAGTCACTGAATCCTTCATCTAGATTTGTCAGCTTTTAACTTTGACAAATTACTTATTTTTCCAACTGAAGAAAAGTGGTTGCACAGAAGGAAGAGACAAAAGGGTAAAAATGTGGATTTGACTGGTTCATGAGTTCATAAGTGAGTTTCATGTTTGATTGCCATAAGGGTTTATTGATCACAAAAAATAAGAGTTGATATCATGAATACAAAGTAATGCTTCATACCTGTTACTCTTTCTTCTCTACCTTTTTAGGCAGTCTGTGGGATTTCTAATCATCATCTCTTAAAGAGCTCCCAGCGTAGAGTAGATGGGGAAGTTCTACCACTCACACTAATTAATTAGTGATCCACGCTTTTCCAGGTCCGATCCAATCCCGATACACGACTGCCGATTCAGATTCCGCTTATTTTTGCTAAAATTGTGCTGTTTGTTAGTAAGGTTACATCACAGAATAAATAAACTACTAAGCACTTATTAGAAGAGCAAAAAATATACACAACCACACTGAATTTAAAGGCATTCCAAACGAATTTATTTATGTCACATTTCACAAAAAGGTAGGAGCAACACAGCTGTAAAATTTTGTGAATATCAAATATCACGGCTGAATCAAATAAATAGTTAAAGTGTGTCCATTTTAGCAGCAACAACTGGGTAAAAAATACTAATAAACTAATAAAAACTGAGACATGACATGGGCAGAGTCTAACCACAGCTGTATTTAAGGTGGACCGGCCGAGTTAAGAGATGCCCAACTTTAGCCTTGTGTTTTGAGAGATAGAGAGAGGGGCAGAGGGCAAAACCAGCCAAGAAAAAACACAAAATAGCCCCTGAAAGAACCCCAAAGAGATCTTGAGGGAGAGATAAGAGTCTTCTCTAATATTCCTTTCGCTTTTGGGTTGTCTGCTGTTAATTTGTTGCATTTTTGGAAAACGTCAACAAGCGTCTGCTGCCTTGTGTCTTTTCCCCGTTTGCTACCATAAACTCCTGGTACACTTCATCGTGAAATCTCTGCAGGTGCTTGATTAAATTTGTTGTATTGTACGACACACACGTACTTCCACACCTCGGCACACGTAGCCATCTTTCTTTTCGGCGTTTCCAAACTGAAGTTTCTGAAAACGAGCGACATTTCAAAACAACGGCTCACTCAGATTAAAGTTGCCACAGGTTCATGGTATGGGAGCGCTGACGCATCTCCTATTCCACAGCTTCGAGTTTAAGGTCCAGCCCAAGCTGCGAGCTGGAATATAGAGATCGGGGCTGTCCGACCGATATCCGATATCGGATATACAGCTATATCCGACCAGATACCGATATATCAGATAGGGCCCATCTCTACAAGTAATGATTGAGAGACTGTTCTAAAGCAGTCCTTGTGTTGTATTGTTTGTGTTGCATTTAATATACTTAGGAGCACTGTGCATCTAAATAAACCAAGGTCACAATCCCTTTTTTCTAACACAAGGAAATATAACTAAAGGAACTGAAACGATCAAATCACTGCGTTTGGTAAAAAAACAGTAGCTTATTTGGCCTGTAAATTACTCCGGGGAGGATTTAGGAAAACACAGATATGGCCAATCCAGATGGAAATAAATAAGGAATTTACCACCGGACCCAGAGTGAAATTAATTGTCAAAATAGGGCTGATGTGTATTTTACTAACAGGGCAACAGCGCATATTTGCAATTCATTATCATGATATTAGCCTTTGCCATACTAGTATCACAGACATCTGCAAAATGCTAATGAGCCTTTAGCCAATTACTAAACATTTTACTACGTGCTGCAAGAATCCTGACCAATCCCAGAGGCTCTTATGTGTTTTAATAAATCACAGCATTAACATCCTACAAATGCTAGCCAACCTTCACAACTGCATCACATTAAGAGTTCTGCGAAGTGCAAAACATCATATTACTTAGAAGTACTTGGTCCCAACACACAATATGCAGACAACTGATGGATGCTTCATTTGAATGCTGCTTCTGCATATGCATCCAAGGGGACCTCACACAAAATCAGTGTTTAATATCAGTGTGTTTATTTAGCCCTGAAAGGTGCAGCTTGGGATACAGAGCAAACACTATCCAGCCAAATAAGTAAAGATATCAAAATCAGCCATGATCTGCTGCACCCACTGCAGCAACATAATCATATGGTATTTTATTCACATCATGCAGCCCTACTCTTCATGCAGACCACCAAAGAAGGAACTAAAAGTGCATGTGTTTAGAGGAAGCATGGCTCCACATGGTAAGACTAGCTCCTCTTTGTGTGCATCTATATATGCGTGTGTGTGTGTGTGTGAGAGAGAGAGAGAGAGAGAGAGAGAGGCCCACGTAGGCCCCCACCACTACGTCTACACACTCTCAGACAAGCCTCCAGACAATGGGCTCAGTGTTGGACGACTGCAGTCTGACTGCCATCCACACCCAACCTCAGGCCATGCACGAGACAGCTGCTCCATACAGAAAGAAAGAGAGAGAGAGAGAGAGAGAGAGAGAGAGAGAGAGAGAGACAGAGAGAGAGGGAGGGGGGAGAAAACAAAAAAGAGAAAGAACGAGGCAAGGGTGGGAGAGGAGGAGAGAGAGAGAGAGACAGAGAGAGAGACAGAGAGTGAGAGTGCAAGAGAGAGAGTGAGAGTGCAAGAGAGAGAGTGAGAGAAAGAGAGAGTGGGAGACAAACAGAGAGAGACAAGGAGACAAAGAAAGACAGGCGGGGGCAGAGTAAAGGGTAGACAGAGCTAGGAAAATGCATGAAGAGAGACCAAAAATAGGACCTAAACAACAAAAACAAAACTACAGACTAAAACACAAGTATTAGGAAAAAGCTCGTATTAAGACATCATGTAGACATCAATACATATATAATTAAAAAACTGCAATACATTGGACAAAGTGTGCTTGAAGATGACTGAAAGAACCCCCCCCTACACCCACACCCACCCCCACCCCCACTGTGTCCTCAGGATGACCTTCATCTCTCCAATGTCAATCTTGCAGTCTCTTTAAAAGGAGCACCCTCCATCACTGCAAGTTCCTTTTTTACATCTCTACATCTTTCCGATTGTCCATCCGTCCCTATCTTCCCTGCATCCCTCCATTCTGCCTTTCCCACAGGGAACAGCTCAGAAAATCCAGGCTAATAAATCATTGATGACGTTGATCTTTTCCTCCACCTCTGCGCCTCCACTCTATCCAGCGTTATACAGTAGCGCAGCACTCAGTGCACCACTCAGAGCCTGGCCCCATTTCCGCAGCCCAGCCCCTTCTGCGCCATTCTTAGAGAGCAGACAGAAGGCGGATATCAGAAAGTTTGGGGGGGGGGTGTATATGGACTCCAGTTCTGCGGTCAGATGAAGGTGATCTATAACCTAGAAAATGCTCCAATGTAGCCACACCCAGTACTGCACCAACACATTATCAATCAGACAGTCCTGCTCCAAACCACTCACTCAGATTCAGAGGTCAATTCTACAGTGATAACACTGTTACCAGCGAGAAGCCTTTTAAATGACAATGGCCTTTAAAAAATAGTCACTGGTCAGTGGAAAAAGATATACTTTAGAATAAAATAAATAATTAACCACAAAATAAAGAGTAATAAAAGAAATAACTTTGGGTTTACTTATTCAGTAAATAAATGAATCACAATGGTAAAAAAAAAATCACTCAATAAAACTCATGAACAGTGCACATGTAGTAATTGTAAATATGCTACTACTGCATTTTTTTTTATGACATAAGTATTAGTGTCTCATTAGCAACACTTTCGCTGATAATGATGCAATTGTAATATCAGCCAAACAATTCATTGGTTAGTCCTCAGTCATTTCTGTCAGAACCAAGGAAGAAACAGGACACCTACAGACTGACTTTGGGCAAAACAGAAAACTATGAACAATGTAAAAAGTCACAAAGGCACATGTAACACAGTCTCACATCAAAATAATCATAACACTGCTTCCTACAAATCTCAACACACTTAAATTTTGTTAAAAGACTTTATGGAGTTACAGGCTGCACAACACCATGCCACCATGCCATCATCTGAGAATGGTCCTGATTAGCTGACCACCTCCATCCTTCCTGTGTCACTGAGCGGGTAAATGGAAGAGGCCGTGACAACGCTCAGCACGATTAGCTTTCTGACGAGGTCAATGAGGTCATGTAGACACATTAAACGCAGCCTTTCTAGAGTAAAAGCCATGGACATTTGATGCCTATTCCACCTTACAACCAGAATTTCAACTTTCTGATTACAGGGCCTATCAGAGGTTCTATCAAGCTCCCTCAGAAATCTGGATGAGTACTGACGTCACACCAGACACGTGCCTTGACGCCAGCCATGGCACCAGACAGACTGACAATTGGATTTTCATTCATTCAGCACAAATTTAATTTAGCTTGTGGTGTGTGGAGAGTGATGGAAATGACTCAAAACACCAAAACACTTAAGGTAAGCTTGGCCTTAAAAAAAAAAAAAAAAGACAATAGAAACAGAAGACTCTAAATCCAGAGCTTAAAACAAACTAAGGTGTGTCTTGGTCCAGTGTAAGTTCCCTTCATTCTTGTTTTCAACTATAATGATCAAACATTATGGTGCATTTCAAAAACATACTCTAACTAAAGCTTGTTCTCCTGTTTTATACCAAGTTAGTTGTCAGGTTTGTGAGATTATGAGAAGCGTAAAACATCCAAAGGTCTGAACAGACGAGTAAATTCCATTTAAGACAGTATTCCAATTAGTGTACTTGCATTCTGTGGAGGAGTGAACAAGTGGGTTAATTCAAGTACAAACACTGCAGTCTACAGTCAACATCGCCCGAATTTCCTTTAACACTGAATCTACATTAACGTTGGGATTTAATATTTAATAAAATGATGCAAACTGAATCATTGAGCACCAATGAGCATCAAAAATGTAATTCAAAACCAATTTCAATATATTAGTAGTGGGTCTTATCAGCTGCCCCAGTCAAATAGAAAGATCCTGACTGTTCCAAAATCTGAACTTTAAATTAAGACTCCCTTCTAGTGTGTGTTATTTTTAAAACATGTCCAAAAGAAAACTGTGGTGGCCTAACTGGCCCATGCCAGCCAAGGCCTACCCACCAAAAACAATCTCATAAAGAAATAAACCAAAACCACCATATAACATGCAAAAATACGAGCCTCGTTTCAAATTCCATTTGTTAAACTGACCCATCCAAATTCCTGTTGAACCAAAAACAGCCATTTTATATATATATAGCACACTAGTTTTGGCCCATTTCTTTATGGATTTAACTTTTTTTTTTTTTAATTATTATTCATCATTACACAAACATGAAAAGGACAAGGGTGCCAGATCCTCTAATATACGTGTCAGGTCTGAATCCAGTTTGTTCCAGCATATTATACACACTGTGTACTGGTGATGCTTGGACTATACAGCTTTATCAATGGCTGACTTTTTATTACACATAACTAGCTCTTTTAAACAAATTGGTTGAACAAACTAACTCATATAGCTGTAAAACATGCATATGTTATACAGAAGACAGGGGTGGTTTCATCCTCAGTGGATGTAGTAATAGTTTATGGATATGGACTAACCCAATCAGAGTGGATAGTCAGAGAGAAGAAACAGAAGCAGTACAGATGTCACCCTAAAGAACAGATTAAGTTGGTTCATAATGATTAATGTAAAGTTAACAGCTGTTGAGTTATAATTGTGAAGTAAGATTGTACAAGATTGTATAATTAGGCACTGATTCAATTATTATTAACCTGTGAAGCATCATTAGTCACAGTCCATGTACAGTTCTAATTAAGAGTTTGAATGTAGCCAAGCACAGACCAAATACACTGAAGTGCCTATGATTCATTGGTTTAATTGAAGATGGACTAGGGAGGATCTTGCATGGACTTGAGTAGTTTCCTAAAACGTATTTCACACAAAGTACAACCAATGGCGACAGAGAAGCTACCACATCACTGTTTTAATAGACCAAGTGCTGACTAAGCCTTTGTTTCTTCAGGTTTTATCTACCTTTTCTTGTACTCCTTAATCAGCAAACACACTCTACACCCAGCAAAACATTACATTACATTTACAGCCTTCAGCAGACGCTTTTCTCCAAAGAGGCTTCCATTCCCTAACTACAGGGGGCAGTCTCCCTGGGTCTTGATCAGGGACCAAGTGGTGTTCTACTGAAGGTAGGATTCGAACTCATGGCGAATATCTTACCCACTGAGCTACCTCCACCCCAAGTATGTCTCACCACTTGGACTTTTAAATGGCACATATTGTGAATATTATTTTTTATAAAAAGTTCTATGATAAACAGTAGTGTGATGTGTAGTGTGATATATTAATTTAAATGTCAATATTAAATGTACTCCTGTAAATATCAAATATAATGGCAAAAAGTCACAAGCCTCGGTTCAGGCTCTGAAGCTGAGCAAGGATGTAAGCATCGTTGCTCCAAATGCAGATTGTGTGTTCTCCATCTTCGCACCCTCAGGAGTCTAAACTGCCATGCTCAAGTTTCTACATCTGAATTGCCAGAAACGTGAATCTGCATTTGATGTACTCTGTGTTTAGAAAAGCTCACAGTTCTGTGAAGAGAAAAGGGTCCTCATTTTCTGAGGATGATGTACAGGCTGCATGACTCAGATCTCCAGTCAAAAGGCCTGAATTTTTTATGCACTGCAGTTTGAGTCATGGAGGTGTAAGCACAAGGCAAACTCCCTTGAGGGTTTTATAGTGAGTAGTGCATCACTCAAGGAGGGAGAATGAAAACACACAAATCAAAGGCTCAGGGGAATTACAGCACCCAGTTCAAGTCATAACAGAGTACTGAGACCCACGGTCAGATCAGGGCAGCATGGAGAGAGCAAGAGGTAAAACTGCACTGGAAATACAGAGCAATCTGCACCATAATTCGCTGTGTTAAGTACAGCGACTCACATTCTTCCTCAAATGGAACTGAATTAAAAGAAAATAATAAGAGGTACATATCTGTAGTGGTTGACCAATAATTGGTTTCATATCAGGTATCATATCAGCCCTGAAAAACTCTTCTTGAACATTAGGGCTGCAACAATCCCTGCAGCACTGTGACGGCATTATGCCAAATGCAATGGTGAGCATGTCACTGGCCTAACTGTGCTAATTTCTTATTTTCATAAGAGTGCAGGTAAAAAACATGTTTTAGCTGGTAACCACACACACCACTGCCCAGTAAGAAATGCTTACGCAGAACATCAGTGGTTAAAACCACTTGTCCAGTTGGACAAGATGAGCCAACATTTGATTTGGAGAACTACGGACTTGATATTTTCTTCCTATCCTAACATCATTTCACTGTGGAAAAATGATTTAATACAGTTTTGTATACGATGTGTACAGGGGTCGCTGCAATTAATGCAGAAAACACATTCATTCCCAATACGGTAAGTACGGTAAATCCCTTTTTCTCTCTCACACGCACAAATAGTATTCATTTACAATATCTCTTTTGTACTATGCTAATTGATATTTGCAAAATTGTTTTTAATAAACCTGTTTGCGACAGTATAAACTCAGCCCACTTGCCAAGTTGATGGAAAATGTTTATGCTGAAGCCAGCTGTTGCCATTTGCAAAGAGCTGCTGTGTTATCAATGGGTCCTTTCATGCCAGCCGCAAGTGCCGATACAGTGATCACACACTCACAAAGAACAGTTCAGTGTCTGATTTATGGTTTTCCGAGTGTCCTGTGAACAGAAGGGATGCCCCATTGCCACACTCAAAGCTTCAGTCAGATTTTATGTTGCATGACAATAGAAATATGGGCAAAATCATTTTAAACAGAGACATATTTCCATTCACGGCATTGCTGAAAACATCCTGTTAGTTGCTGTGTTGTGGTGCCTGTTCTATATTGTGTTGCTGATATATTCAACATGCAAACCAGTTTATCCAAGCTAGCCTAATGATAGTCATATTCCTTATCAACACTTAAGTATTAAAAAATATTTTGTATCTATGCCATCCCAACCTCACCGTTTTAAAAAAAAAAGGTGCCCCCGAATCAGCCCCAGCACTCGGGTACGGTTAAGAAGGACACAAAGGCGAGCGGCTCTCTTGGCTCAAGAGCTACACTGTAAAGGTACTAAGCTATAAGGTCTTTTATACGCTAACAGTGCATTCTTCTACTACAATAAAGCATCTACATGACCCCTCAGCACTTTCACACTGATCCAAAGCGGACACCAGCAAAAAGTAGTCAGAATTGGTTCCACACCACCGACTCTAAAAGCACAAAGGTTTCACCATACCTCTGCGAGTTAAAGGCAGCCCCTTTTTCAGTTTTGTGAATGACCCATTAAATTGCCCTTCAGGACCTCAAAGACCTTGTGTGAAAAGAGGGATACATCCACAATCCCTTTTCTCTCCCACTCTCTCACCCATGAGCCCTCAGTCAAGCCCACTGCCTTTGATTTATGACCCTTAATGTCAGGGTTTCTGTGACCGGCTCTCCCGTGGGTGTCCACAGCATCATTATTTAAATATGCTAACTTAACACGATCACGTTAACAATTGCGCTCTCACTCGCTCTCTCACCCTTGTACAGTACTGCCATTCAAAAAGTAAATAATGCACTATGCAGGCTGCAGCGCCACTGAATGCAAGGGGTGACCAATGGAGGCTCCTGAGCACAATAGGAGTGTGGGAACCAATTCAGCATGACAATAGTGGCTTCCCAATGATCATATCGCGACTGTCGTCCCGCACAAATCCCTCTACCCCATGCAAAATCTGTACTCCCCATCTCTTACAAATGCAACACACACACCCCAACAGGAGCCAGTTTGCTGCTCAGAGTATGACCTACAAGGGGCAGGTCCACTAAAGTGGTGCAGCAGGAATTTTATTAGCGTAACCTAGTTAACTGTACCAGGTGACAGCCATGCACAATCTCTCAATGGAGCAATGCATGCTCAAGTTCAAAAGACAGAAGACAAGGAGAGAGTGTCCCTGAATTATAAAGGTGAAGAACGCAGTACAGGTTGAAAAAAACGACTGTGGCAGAGAGACTGATTGAATCTAAGCTTCAAGGGTGAACCCTCAAAATCAATTTGCCCATATTAAACGAAAGGAGACTTGATGTATTGTGAAACAACCCTCCTCTTTAGTAGTGCAAATAGCTTGAGCCCTTGAGTTCACAAAGGTAGGCTAAAAGTGGTTTATTAAACAGAAGCATGGAATCTGATTTAAACAATGGACAATGATATCTTGTCAAAGAACCATAAGAAATATCAACAGCAGTGAAATTAAAATTAGCAATAAAGGATTTTAATAGATAAACTGTATTCATTTTATAACAGTCATTTGAGTGGCTGTTATTACACACAGGTCAGCACCATTTTGGTCCCTGCAACAGGAGAGGAAGTTAGCAAAAAATGTGAGTGCATAAGTAAATGCATAAATACACCCTTAATAGGGGACTATATACAGAAGGGCAATGGTCACAGAACCATGGCACCTCAAAGAAATGTGCTCTGAATGCATGGATGGTTCTTTACCTAGTTTAAGATTTTCCTCTATTAGGAACCACATGGTTCTTTAAATAAAAAAAAAATGTCTCGAATCTGCCAAAGGTGCATCAATGAACCCCTTTTCCTTTTCACATAGAACGCTTATTGCTAGGGAAAAATAATAATAGTAATTATGTAATGCTGACATATTACTTTATCACTTGTCACTTCAACTACTGCAGTAGCATAATTGATATTACTGTTATTATTGTGATTATCATTATGCAATTCAGCAGGGAGTAATGTTCTAACAAAGCAATATGTCCCAGATTTATTAGCATGTTATTTCAGTCACAGACAAACAGCCAGGTACTAATATTCAAATGACAAATTTAAAATGTATTTTAAAGTGGCCACTAGGCTGGAAATTGAATAAACATTTCCTCTTCACTCCTCTTACATTAATACTAGGGTTGTGCGATGTAGGTAAAATATCAGTATTGCGATTATACTGCTAGGTGACTTTGATACCTTTGTGGGAAAAAATCTCTCAACAGTCAATTCAAGGTAAATAAGCTACAAAAAAACGTTTTTCATAGCAAAGTTTTTGAAAACAACACATTAAATGTAGCTCCCTATATTGCCTACAGTAGTTAAGCCCCTCTCATTGATGCACCAAATCACCTTCAATAGTTAAAGATTAAAATAATTTGTTGGATTACATGAAGACCTGGAATCTTTAGAATACCCAGTAACTCACCTGACTGGTCACTCGGTCAGAATTACTTTGATTGGGCAGAGGCAAAATTTCCATATTGCAGAAACAATTAACAGATGATGTATTGTGCAGCCCTAATTAATACACAGAAAACTGCCATATCATTACTGTTATACTGTTTTAGAGATGCAGGGGCCAAAATTAAACCACTCACTCAAGAGCCACTTGACCATCCCTGTCAAATGCTATATTATACTAACTAACAGAGCTAATGCCTTTCTCCGTCAATGGGTCTAGGCTTCCAGCGCTTACTTCTATAAGCTACCAACAATTTGTTGCTTTCACACTTTCCAGTGTTTTCCATACAGTTATAGTATAATAAGCTATATAGGGAATAAGGGAATAGATTTCTCTGAAGATCAACAGCAGTATTCAGACAAACTCTTTGTCAACATACATCAGTAATTTGATTAAAACTGACATATGATCTTTGAAAAGGTGGGCATATATATAATTTTTAGTTATAAGTAGGGCTAGAAAATGTTTTGCCAGGATGACCAAGCACAGCCCTAGGTGTGATACTATATTACTTCTTCTTTTCCATGACATCCTTCATTGTTCATTCTTATATTACAATTCCAACCTCTGTGTACAATTCGACAACCTATGTTTTGGTATATGATATATGTAAATTGCCTCTTTATCAACTGGCTCCTCTGTATGAATAATGAACCTGCTGCAAGGTTGAATAAAAAGCTACATGTAAATGTGTTGAGGTCAAAAATATGATTAGAAAACTGGCTGTTTTATCAGGGTAGTTTATAAATACGACCTGAATGGATAGATTCGTGCACATACATTTGGAATCTAACAATAAGTACATATTACTGTAATATATTGAAAGGCATCACGATCACAAAATGTAGCAATGCTAATGTTTCATCTATGTGTGGATCATGCAATGTCTAACAGGAAGCTCATATTCAGCATACATATTAGTCCAAGTCGTCGTGTAACAGCCCTTTGGTTAGAATGCACACAATGTGGCACAACGGATTCCACCAGAGCTGTGCTAAACTTTAAGAGGCTATAGCATCATTCAGGATTTTGTGCACCGTTGAAAGATCGCAAGAATTCAGGAGAGCCAGAACCTATGTGAAGCCTGTGAACCTTGCACACCATGCAACATTAGCATTAGCCTCGTGCTCCCAGCACAGCTGGCATCCACACTACGCATCACAGGAAATGCATTAGGACTTAGGAGCAAAATATGCCTTATAAAAATGTGTTTCAGAATTACATGATGCCAGTCAACAGGGATTGATCATCATGACTCTAATAAGACAAGTAGCACCATGTAGAAATTCAAGCAATCACATGAACAATGATTTGTCCAAGACTAAACGTTAGCCAGCACTTACGAAACATGTTTATCGTTCTTTATGTGATTCCTGAGCAGTGGTGCACCGATAATATATATTTTTTATTTCTGCGCTCGAGATGATGGTCATGGCCTTTCACGTGTTCCAGTCTCCCTGCAGCCATGTGGCGAACTCACCTGCATGGAATCGGCGCTTATTATTTCCCCTTGCACCCTTTTCCCGAGCTCGATCGCCAGTTTGGACTTGCCGGTACCGGTAGCCCCTAAAATCACGACCAAAGGAGGGACGACAGCTTTCCTCAGTGCACGCTGCACAGCCACACTGGTGGCGGCCATGACGGAACCTCCACGAAGCTTCCCCGAGCCTGTTCTGAGCGTGCGCACAAGCCTCGGCGAGGAGGAGCGATCCGTCTCCTAGGAAACCTGAAGCTGTTTCCATAGCAACAAAGACTTCGCACTGATCTACAGACTTACTGTGTAGATCGCATAATGCATCAAATGGACAAAAGTATTGGGACAACTGTTTTTTTTTAGACCTTGGGCTAGGCCCCTTATTTCCAGTGAAGAACAGTCTCAGCATGTTTCAGCATACTAAAACATTTTGGACAACGCCATGCTTCCAACTTTGTGGGAAGAACCTTTGGGGAAGAACCTTTTCTATCCCAGCATGACTGTGTCCCATAAAGTTCCATAAAGACATGGTTGCATGAGTTCTGACCTCAACCCCACCCAACAACTTCAGGATGAACTGGAACGGAGATCGCGAGCCAGGCCTTTTTGTCTGACATCAGTGCCTGACCTGATAAATGATCTACGGAGTGAATGAGCACAAATTCCCACAGAAACTCCAAAATCTTGGGGAATGGGCACAAATTCCCACATAAACTCCAAAATCTTGGGGAATGGGCACAAATTCCCACATAAACTCCAAAGTCTTGGGGAAAGGCTTCCATAAAGATTGGAAGCTGTTTATATCCACATAGGAGTACCATATTAAAGTCTATGTATTTGAGTGCATTAACATTAAAATCCCTATTTGTGTAATAGGTAGTTGTCCCAATACTTTTGTACATATAGTGTATTAAAAAGAAAAGACCATTCTTCAAGTAATGCCAAATAAACACTCAAAATTATGTCCAATTAATATTAATGTTAATTTATATCCTGTTGCAATACTACATGCATTTCTACATTATTCATACTAGACCATTTTAATTAATCCAGGTATGTAGATATTTGTTCCTCCAAAGGGTGATGAATCTGCTTAAACATGATCCCACTCCTCTGTGGAGCGCTTTCAGCTTAAGTGGGACAGTTGGAAAGATAAAGTAGGGTACTGCTTCCACATTTATACTATATTATCAATGGCCTACTATCAAAAGATGTTAATAAAAAATGACACACTTGCCTGTAATGTTTTATAAAATTGCCAGTTCTTACTCATTTCTGATTTTTAAAACCACAGAGCAGGCAAGCCTTAGAATATTAGAATAGAGATTCTAATACTACTGTATGTACTGAGATTATTTAAAGGATTTGATTTTTTAAGTCTCAGAGATATATATAGGCAAGTAAAGTTGGTGTACAGCCACATATATATACTTCTGCATATACATATATATTTTAGATTTTAGTACATAGAGAAATAGAGCAACATCTAAGTAAAGTTGATTGGGTGGGGAAAAAAAGCTGCAAAGCACAGTGCCTCTAAGCTTATGTCCAACTTCACCTGATGTCCAGCTTAACCTGAACTCAGTCCGGCTCCAGCAGTCAGGTGGATTTTACACTCCACAACACACACACTTGTGTTGACTTTCTGAAGAGCGTTGCCTCAACGTGAAAGAAAAAGAATGGCTGGTTTGTTGCTATGGAAACTGAACGGCCTGCGCCATGGAAAAAAGGGACACTAGTTGCCACAGCAACCAGTGTGCTGCAAGCGTCCGCGTGCATGAAATGATCCGAACAGGTCTCCTCACCCTCAGTGCTACAGGTTAGGGGCACTATAGGAGGCTTATCACATGTGGACAAGCCTCCTATAAATCATCATGAACACCCTTTTAAATCATCCAGGTCATTTGAGTAATAGTTATAGTAAGGTAATTATTTGTGGTGTAATCCATGCAGGGACTAGTTGTGAAACGGCCTCAAGGCTGTACCACAAATTCTGTCACCTTGACTTAATCCAGTCATCTCTATTAGCTATGAAAAGGGAGTCCTTTAAATATGGGGAAATAAAAATGGGACAAGGGCCTTCAGCATCTCTCCGTTCTCAAAATTGGTACAATTTAGTCCTATTAATAGGACTAGGCCTTGATTCAAGAGACCGCACTCTTTCTGGCAACCACTTTAGTCAGTCTTCCTGCACCTGTTATAAGAAGGCCTTTTTAACTGTTAGTTCAGCAATTATTTAATACTATTAACAAAAAAAGAAACCACAACACACTGAATAATTTGATTTGAATTTATTAATTGTCTGACTTCTATAGGCTCATGAGGTACTGAACACAAAGTGCTTAATGCTGCTTTCATGCTCCCAGCGTATGCCCACAGTGGCCACCAGGAGAGAGCAAAAGAAGCATGAAAAAAAAAAAGGACTAAACAAGTCATGTAAGAAAGAATAACTAGAACAGTGAGGGGAGGGGGATAACAGAAATCAGGCAACTTCCGTTTTTAAAGCTTGTCTCCTTCCAAGGAAAACCAAGACCAAAGAGCAGTGGGATGCTGGTGGCATATGCAGGTCACAGCAGGTGAGAAAGGTCTAATGCAGTGAAGGGGAGTAGGTAGCCAGTTACAACCAATTACAAGCTTTCATTGAGGATTAATCCTATTCCTATACTGTCCAAGAAACCTTTACTCTTCTACCACTGATGAACAGGACAACTTAAGCCAGGAGAAGCACGCTAACTGAACTGTAGCAAAGTTAATGAGCTAAAGCACTGAATATGTGACACAGGGGGAATTACTGATGGATGAAAAAAGCATATCCCACCAGCATTGAAATAAAATGTAAGTGAAAAAAACAAAAGGAAAAAAAACCCACAGAAAATGACAAATATTACAAAAACACAAAGAAATACTGAAATCTGTAGGAAAATAGAGTACAAAAGTCTCTTCAACATTTATGACTTGCTAACTTATAAGATTTTACACAATCAAAAAAATTCCACAAGATGAAATGAGTAGGCAGTGAAAACAGCATCAAAGTGGCTAGTGATACAAATTAAAGTTTGATAGTGTCATTTTATTTTTTTTATTTTTTGTTTTTACTTTTCTTAACAAAAATAGAAGCTTTGATATATTGAATAAGCCAAGTGGGCTAACCAAGTTTCAGGACATATGAGGGGAAAAATAAGGGAAAAAAAGTGAATCAAATCAACAGCATTGATTTTGGTATTAAAACAGAAAGCATTTTTTTTACACATGGATCTACAGCAGAGTTATTATGTACAAATATGTCACAGTTTATATACACTGCAAGGCTGTGTAAGGCATTGACTCAAATGTGCACCAATAGAATATTTGAGAAAAGTGAACTTTATGGACAGACAGCAAACAGCAATGCGACTTTTCACCTGTTCGGCCCCGGCCCTAGCAGAATATTGCAATGGGAACAAAAACTTCACATTGAAATTGTTTTTGATCATTTTGAAGGTTAGTCGTAACACAGCAGGGCATTAATTACATAATTCAGGTTTTACTAAGCTCATGAAATCAGATTTTTTAAAGTTTCCATCACACAAAAATCATTTTATAAGGGTGGTTATTCGTGCATACAGGCTAAATGCTACATTTCAAACAATGCCTAAATGGCATGCTAACTCAATATCACCCCCATGAATATACCCAAGTGGGGTTGTTTTAAGTAAAAGAATTTTGGGGGTCATCGTCATCTGTCTTCTTTTACAAAAAGTATAAATAATCAGCAGGGCCTTCTTTGGGACAGCGAGTGAAGTTTATGTAATCCATAACACATCATAGGAAACAGCCACCGCATCACTCCATTTGAAAGTATAACTCCAGAATCAAATGTGCAAAAAACATAAAAAAATAATATTTATAACAATACAAAATAAAGTACAGCTGTCTTTGCTTTTAAATATCTCAGTTTTTGACAGAACTGAGCAGCTCCTGTGACTGGACTGGCTCTTTCAAATGACTATTTCTTTCTTTTTAGGAGCGTTTCAGTTCTGCTAGCCTTCGAAGTAACTGCTGTTGCCTGTTCTTAAGCTGCTTCTTCTCCTGAATCTTTTGCTTGTCAGTGATGTGCAGTAGACGCAAGTACTCTGTTGCTTTGGTCAGGATTACCACCTTGGGCGTCTTTGGACAGTCCACCAGGCTCGGGATCTCATCCCTCAAGGCCAGAAAGCGCGAGCGCAGGTCGTTGCGTCTCTTACGCTCCAGAAAGTTGTGGTTCTTGCGTCTGTCCATGTCTTCGCTGTCTGAGCTCTGAGGGCTGGATGGCTGGGACTTGGGGCTGTGGTGGCACAAGGCGTGGGGCGGGGATGCAGCCGTGGCCTGTGTCGGGATGGCAGCAGGTAAGTGGGGGTTCTCAAGCATGTGCGATGTGGAGCCTGTCCGTGGTTGGGAGGCCTCATGCCGCACCCTCTTGCGAGGGGGCTCTGCATCATCATGGCTGTCAGGGGAGGGGGCGGCATAGTTGTGCTGCTGCTGGTGAATAGAGATGTGAAATCGCTTCATGCCAGGGTCATAGGGGTCAGCCCGCACGGTGATCGTGACCGGCTTACGGGAGCTCACAAGGCGTGGCTTGTTGTGCTTATGCTCCACTGTCACCACATCAATCTCTTCATCGTCTAAAACAACAAAAAACAGTAACCATTAGTAACCATTCTACCTACAGGCATGCTAGAATATTCTAGCCCCAATTTGGCATGTATTTAACAGCTACAGAAAACCCATCCACAACTCCTGAGACTCCTCCAAGCTGAGAATTATGCATATAAACGAATTAGACACAGATTTCACATTAATACTCTGCTCAGTGAGCGAATGTCCCATAAAAGCATGATGTTTGACTTGATTGAATGATTCTACAGGAACTCAGGGCAGGACGCTGCACGCCGCTATGAGCCTTGCACGTGTTCTGGACCTGCATACAGTCTTGTAAACATAGAAGGGCTTTTACAGTTTAAGCCAACTGTTCTAGGTTTACTTCAGATGCACTCAAGGTCAACACATGCATCATCACAGCTGAGTATCTAAACTCTGGCGTGTGATAACTGCTCTCATTCACTGAAAAACAAATGCAGCTGAAGGCAGTGAGTGAAAAAAAAAATATTCTAAGAGTCTAGCTAGATACTTGGTCTGCTACCTTCCAAACAAGTTGCTGTATTCCACAACTATAATGTAAAAACACTGCAGTTCTGTTACAGTGTCCTTTCCTGTAGCTTCTGATGTGAACAGCTTTATTGTAGTAAATACCTTGCCTTTTAAAGACAAACACATATTTTATTTACTCTTACAATTCTTCACATCACCCATCTAGAAAAGCCAATAAGTTTTTAAAAAGATCTATTTTGTTCCTAATGATCAAAGGAACTCTGCGATGTTCAACAACTCATTATGTTTGCTACACTTCTCACCGATTCCTCTTTCAGCTGATCGGTCTCTACTCCCTGCCACAAGTAAAACAATCCATCCCATTGTTTGAGTTCAGGAATGTAGAACCATGGCACAAGTCCACATAGGCATTCCACACATGATGTCAACCTCAAAAACCGAGGCGTCATTCCATAACTCGAGTAACACCTCTACAAACTGCATTACATACACTAAAAAAATGTTGCTTCATACTAAAAAGTCAAACAAGCCAGTGTTGCCTGAACTGACCATTATAAGTTGGTATGTTTTATGACAAATGCTCATTATAACAAATGCCTAAGTGTAACTATCTATGAGTATGTCTAAAACTGCAAGCACACCTTTCACTTTGATCAATATCAAGTATATGTGCCTACCAGAGGAGTCTGTGCGTGACTCTGACCCGGACGACACCTGTTTCTTGCAG
The DNA here is from genome assembly GCA_037974465.1 of Brachypetersius altus. Taxonomy (NCBI): domain Eukaryota; kingdom Metazoa; phylum Chordata; class Actinopteri; order Characiformes; family Alestidae; genus Brachypetersius; species Brachypetersius altus. The sequence goes on from JBBPDB010000140.1 coordinate 15,764,916, forward strand.
CTGCTCAGGGGGAAGGTCAGGACAGCAGCTGGATCCACACAATCCGTCGCCAAGCTGTTGAGGGCAGGCACACTGTCTGCAGGGACACTCTGCGGCTTGCTGGGGTGCGGCGAGTTAGTCTGGAGGCTGAAGGGCAGCTTGGCCTGGCCCGAGCAAGACAAGCGCTCATTGACCACTTTTTCTAGCCGTTGGCTGGCGGAAAAGCCACTCCACATGCAATCCTGGATAATGATGGAGCTCAGGTTGCCGAAAGTCTTCTCTGCACTGACTTTGCATTGTCCCTCATGCTCCTCATCCTGCCCCAAGAACTGGGACACCCACTCCAGCTTGTCCCCCAGCGACGGATACACAGCTCCACTGGCACCCTCCACTGTTCTAATGGGAGACATGGGTGGGGTTGGCACCAGCTCGAATTTCTTCCAAATGTCCTCGCTTGGTGCGGTGGACTTGAAGAAGTCCTCATCCAGGTTGTGGTCGTCGTAGAAATAGTGTTGATATTGGTCGCATTCCTCCATCTCCCACCTGTCACACGGCAGAACGTCTGCACTGACTCCTGGCATCCGTCTCCTCAACCACTCAACTTCACAATTCGCTCGGTCACAGCACACAAGATCTGAAGGAGAAGAATGAAAAGTCCTTTAGAAACTCAATTTACATGGGACATAACTGAAATCCCCCTCACTGCTAGAGTCTAATAGCCAATTTGACGGTCCCTAACTCACATGTTGCCTTATGAATGTGTTGATTTTCCAGTCCTTTGTTTAATATCTCCTTAGAAAACTGGACGCAAAAGGATCTGTCTGTATTCAACTAATGCAGCTAATCCTTAGTTCAAATAGGCAAGACCCACTCATGTTGTGTCCATTGTAACTAATTGAGGAAGCCTGCAAAAAATGCATGAGAAATGAGAGCAGTGTGCCTGAGTTCAGTTTGGTGGTAGAACCGAAAAGTTTCTTAACATGCATGTATTACACAACTCGATGCAGTGTGTCAGTGGGGTTAAAGCTACAGCTCTGTGAGCTCAGAGCTGGCTCACAGTTCTTCTGGGAAATTACCTTGCTGCCCTGGAGGCTGCATGCTTACAGCTCAATACTCACTAAGGAGCTACTGATTCAACTAAACTGCTCAGATTTCAGCTATGGGTTTCTACTGAGGACCACTAAGTACTTTCTTGTCAGCTGGAGCCTCAATGAACGAACACAAGACACTAATTCAACTAAGAGTCACCAACGTAGTGACTGTTCCTGCACCCTTACCGTAAATTCCCAAGCGTCCGTCTCCTGCAAGACATTTGAGTACTGAAAATCCACTTCTGCTTCTTGCTTCTTGTTTGAGAGCTGCGGAGAACAGCCCGCTGCTAATTATTCCCAACTCACGATTTCAGCAAAGAAAGCGATTCCAACAAGTCTGGGAGCTTCTGAAAATAAATCCTGTTGTATTATGTGCCCAAATGTTCGCGCGCAGCTCGTCAGTGGCGCTGTAACTCTCAGGTTGATCTAATCAATTTCCACCACCTACAAAGTGTGCGGTCCCAGTCTGAGTGCAAGAACAGGTAAGTCTCACTCTCTGCAGCGCCCACTGTCTCTGGATCCTTCAAGCCACTCCAGCTCGTTTAATCCACAGGAGCGAGCGGGCTTATTTACATAAAGGGCTGGTAGTACTCTCACAGCCGCGCCCCTATTTAAAGAGACAGCTCATTTGACCTGTTTGAATGAGAATAATGTGATTAGGGTTCTAAACCAGAAATATTTCCTCAGTTTATTATTATTATTATTATTATTATTATTATTATTATTATTATTATTGTTGTTGTTGTTGTTGTTGTTGTTGTTGTTGTTGTTGTTGTTGTTCTTATGCCTAATCTTACTAGGATCGCAGGTACTCATAGTATGTCCTGGGGTCTACAGGCACAAGGCAGGCCCTCGCCCTGGGTGTGATTATGAATCATAATTGTGACTATTATTATTGTGATTCCTAAATAACAAGTATTTTTATTATTATCACTATTGCTAAGAATTACACATTCCTTTTATTAAGGTGTATTGTCCTTTCTTATTCTTTCTAATATTTAACAGAACTTTCAAAAACACAAATATTGCCTATTTGCTGCCTTACTTATAAACTAACATCCAACTCTGGACGCCAAGTATGTCTTGGCTGATCAGCTTTGCGTGAAACTGTGCAAATTTGATTTTTCACAGAACTTTTGGAAGACAGGCTCTGTCTCTATGAGCCACACATTTAGCTCTACGCCTTCTGCTGTTCTAGTAGTTGAGTCAGTGACCTTATGGTTTACTCTCCGGCAGTGACTCACAGACACTCCTACATACTTGAATGTAGTGAGAAATGAAAAACTGAAGGGTTGAAAAGGGTCATACTGAAACTGTGTTCAATTCTTCTTCTGAAACAGACTAATGTAAGACTAATCCCCATGTTTACTCGACAGGTCTACTCACAGTGTCATTACCAAATAAAGTTTTGTGGGCGTTTCAAAGGTCTCTTCCAGGGAAATGATATTTTCATGCTTGATTCTGGAGAGAGAATGAAAACACATTGTATTCAGAAGATTGCTCATCAGTCACTTTTCTAGATACCCCTCCCATCATTTTGCTGGTGTGCATTTCATCTATTGATGTACATTTTGTGTTTGTCGCTCAGTCCTTCATCAATGCACACTTTCTGACCACAGAAACATCTCTGTTGGAGTAGCAGTGACACTGATATGTGTCCAGCAAGGTTGTACAACCTTTCACACTTGTACCAATGTGTATGTGCCACAAATACTCTATATTTTTGTGGTAAAATATTACTGTGCAAATTGTCTTACATTATTACTTTTTTGTCAAACCTGCTGCGGAGGACACTCCAATGTGTACCTGTATATATAATAATAATAATAATAATAATAATAATAATAATAATAATAATAATAATAATAAGTTTAATTTGTATAGCGCCTTTCCCAAGCTCAAGGACGCTGAA
>JBBPDB010000140.1:15778043-15792800 GCA_037974465.1 Brachypetersius altus
TTGCATTAGTGACAGTGGCAAAGAAGAGAGAGAGGAGATAGAGAGAGAGGGAGAGAGAGAGAGAGAGAGAGAGAGAGAGAGAGAGAGAGAGAGAGAGAGAGAGAGAATGAGGTGACAAAGAAGGAAATGAGGAAGAGAGAGTAAGAGCAAGGGGAAATAAGGAGAGAGACCAAGAGATGGAGAAGAAAGGCAGCAAGAACGTGAATAGATACAGATCGGGTGAGAGTTGGAAAGGGAGAAGGTGGTGGTGCGGTTTCACAGCAACAGACTCTGTTCAAAGATTTCATAATCTGGTGACAAAAGTTGCACTTTAAAAACAAAATGAGAGAACAGGGACGTGGTTTTCTGCATCTCTTTGCAGTAATGATATGTGTATTTTACCTTATAGCTGAACAGAATAAGACAACGAATAATAACAGCCTTGTCTATTTCTATATAGCAGTGTTGCATGTGGGTTTCACAATACAGAGCAGTGGGCAGTGTGTTTGTTACCCTCCAGGTAGAAACTTCAATGGCTGACACTGAGTAGAACATTTGATCATTTTCTCTTGAATATAGTATAAGTTTAATTGCTTATTCTCAAGATAATCATTATCTTACACAGTCTGGCAAAATTTTGACAATTTAACAGAAGAACCGGCAAAATGATCAGGCCTAAATGTTCAACAGCACAATCAATAAACATCATTTTATAAAAAAGTGAATGGGAGGATTGTTTCATTTCTCTGAAATTTAATATCATAGTCATAGAGGATGTGTTCTTGACCAAACAAGAGACGTTACACATTTTCACTTCTGTGTCTGGGTTTTATATTTCATGCATACGTGGAACTGCATTGTAAGCCCCCCCCCCTTATATTAAAGTTCATGTTTGCTTGTGAGACTTTATGCGCACCAACATAATCCAACTAGCAGGACTTTCATGAAGGTAATCATTTAGTATGAAGCATTTCAGTAATGTAACATTTTCCCAGCAGTGAAATTATATCCTTTTTTACTTCAGTTATAATGTATTAAACATTACAGCAGGACTCTGATACACTTCTCTTTTCAAACAGACTCTCAAGCATAAGTAGAAGTTCAGCACATAACAGGTGTTCATTACTTCCTCATGTGCATGTGTGTCTTGGCAGTATGCCCCCAATCTTGCTTGTTTTGATGCCCACCTTTCTAGTCTACACCATATGGACTGGACCCACAGTTTAGAAAAGCTGTACATTCACCTCTAATAAAAAGTTCATATATTTTCTGTTCAAAGAACACAGTGGGTTTTACTGCTTGCAGTAATTGTCTGTACAGTACAGATGCAAGAGATAGAGACTAGGTTGAAAAGCTCTTAAGTATTTGTATAAAGAAGGTTCTAGAGGGATCCAAGTGGTTCTTCTAAGGTATTGTTCCAAAGAACCCTTTTGATACCTTTTCTTACGAGTGCATCCCACAGGCACTTTCAGTTCTTCTCCTCTCCCTTAGTTTCCCTTGTCTACGCCTCCTTACCTCTCCTGTTCCTCTTTTGTGTCCGATTTCCCAATAACATGCTTCGTCTGTCTACAGATACAGTAGAAAATCAGGTTTTCCTTTTGAGAAAAGCTTCATTGTTTGGCATTACAGTATAATTTAATATCAAGCAACATGGGTTTCACGTCATTCCCACATGTGTAGCAGTTCTTTTTTAATACTGGAAGATTGAGGTTTGATGCAGAGACACTTAGTGGTGGAACACTGTACATGCAGTCAAGTCCCACACTTGGTTTCTTATTATCCAGACGCTTATCCAACACAAGTGATTTGTTTACTTCTTTGCAAATGCTGACTTAAATTTTAAGCAGAGTCCTTCAATGAAAAGTAAGTTTTATACAAGTTACCAAAAGTTTTATACAAGTTAGCACATATACATACAGATTTTTTGTTTTACTGGTAAAGTGTGAAATACATATAAATGATACACAAAACCTGTACTATTAAGTCTAACATTCACTATCTTTGTGTGCTAAAAAAGAAAACAACTCCACACACCAAGGTACCATTTACATTTCAATCCCTATCCAGGCTCCAAAGAATGGCACAATGGACGGTCGACGGAGTTCTTACTCATTCAGGTCAGAATTACATGGCTTGTGCTTTTAATGTGTGTGTTTTTTCTTGTGTGTCATTTTGTATGATTATTGAAGGCAAGTACATATAATCAACAATACCATCTGTGTGCGTATGTGTGTTTGTGGGGAACTGTGCAGTAGGAAATAAGCCCAAAGCCCCTGAACTGCAGGATCTGTGTCCCGGCCCTCCACCATGGCCCCCTTTTATTCACACCCACTCATCTGTAAACTTCTGCTGCCTCTGCAGTCCCTGTTCAATCAGGCTGCCAGACAGTCACACATACACACACACATACACACACACACACACACACACACACACAGATTTTCACATAAGCTAATTAAGCACAATAACAGATTGTACAATACTCATACCGTATTACATTACATCTCAAACACTAGTGTGTGTGTGTGTGTGTGTGTGTGTGTAGGGGGGTAGATGTGACAGGAAGAGAGAGAGAGAGAGAGAGAGAGAGAGAGAGAGAGAGAGAGAGAGAGAAAGAGATACACAGAGGGAGAGACAGATGATACAAAAAGAGAGAACAAGAGAGAGAGAGCGAGAGAGAGAGAGAGAGAGAGAGAGAAACAGAAAAAAGAGAGAGAAATAGACAGAGTGATGGACAAAAATAGAAAGGAAACAAAAAAGTGACAGACTGGTTCTAGCGCATCAACACTTAGAGGTCATCTTATCTTCCTGCTCATCTTTTCGGAATTCCTGGAAACGGCAGTCGAGATGGGTGATTACTGAAAGAGCTGACAGCTGCTGATTCAGAAAATGAATAATATGCTATCTGCTCAAAACAGTCAATACAAATGAAGTGTCAGCAGCAAAAGCACCTATCCAGTCCCAAGAATTAAACACATAAATATAAAAGAATTTCAAGCTGATTTTATGATTGAGCCCTATGCACTCAAAATACAAGATTCGAGAGGAATTATTTGTCACATACATGAAACAAGTACAGCATGTAGTGAAATGAGCCCTGAAATCGACCCCTAAGACTGTGCCATAAAGTTATAAAATAATTTAAATTAAATCAACATAAATATTGAAAGTAAACAAACATTACAATCAAGCAAGATCTGTACAGTGGGGAAATAAATGAATATCTAAGTGCTGTAAAGTGCAGTGTCATCAAACAGTAATCACTAGAGTTACAGGCATATGAAAAGTGAAGAAATCGTGACAAAAAGTCCTATGAGAACAAATACTGCAAACTCAGCTGTGTCCTGCTACCCAGGCGAGCAGGTGGACTCTCCATGTCCCTCGCACTCCTCCAGTGGCTGAACCTTTCAACAGTGGCCTGCTGGAATGTGATGCTCGTTGACAGTGGACCTGCACATCATGACCTGCTATCTGGTCGTGATCAAGATTAGCAGGACAGCACAAAGGGCCATGTTGAGGCCGGAGAGTTCAGGTGACACCCCCATGACCTGCAAGCAAATACAGACTTCTCTGTTCAAAGCGCTGGACTCTCAAACATCAACACGACAAGGACAGGTGAATGTAAATGTTAAAGAATTCTAGCAACACTATCCAAGAACTCCATCTCAAAATAATATACTCTTCATAAAGGTTTTGAAAGAATTAGGTTCACTGTAAAGGAAACGTATGTAGAAAAGCATCCTCTCACCGATTGGAAGAACTCTGCATTGCACACTTCAGCACTTGATGCACCGGTTTAACTTTAGAGGAATTTTTTTAGAAATGTATATAGAATTGGATTTAGTTGCCCCAGTTACACTCAGAGTTTATTTGTTTATTGGAATAAACAAAGCTCATCACATCATGGCCCAAGTGTGTTCAATTGTCTAAAAACTTTCATATCAGTTGAAATGCATGTATTTTTTGATACCCTTATCAAAATGAGCCACATTACATATTGAACACCCGTAAGATGAAGCCTTCCCCTTTTTGCACATTTTGCACTACAAAATCTTTTGAACCTGCGAATAGCTGTTTTTGTTTTTCATGAAACAACATATTCAGAATTATCTAGTTGCTATCCAAGAGATTTTGCAGTTAACCCATATGTACACCTTTACTCACCTTCACTAAATGATTATGTAAGGCCTGATAGCTGTGAAAGAAAAACTAAAATCAATTAATGATTTTCACTCTTTTTACAATTAAGAATGGCGGCAAACCTTGGTGTTGAATCTGACTGACAATGTGAAAAATGCAATTTTAACATATTTTTGGGCTGTAGTGGTGAGTTGGGGTTGAAACGAGCTGGTTGAAATTTCGTGTTGAAGTCAAATCAATATTAAAGTATATTCTGGAAAATGGTTTGAAAAGAGTCCATTTTTGTCCCTTGTGTGCTTCTAACTGAGCTTTAAAAAAAAGAACTCAAGTTTCCTCTTGAGTCACTTTATCATTAAGAGCACAGGGCAGTTGTTTCAGCGTTAGTGAAGATTTCTTTTTCGTTTGCTCAGACAGCATTTCTCACTCCACTGAACTACTACCACTCACTGGCAGCTGAGTCATTTTTTCTGTAATAACTCTCTCAGCTCTGTCAAGCTAAGAGCTCTTCTCTCTCATAAAAATGAAATTGTCTCCCAATTCCTTCTTCGTGTAAGGGACTCTTGCTTTGTCATGCGCAGTACTCTGGAGCTTAAGAAAACAGCTGTAGTGTTGTCAATTGGTACTAAAAGTCTATTGCTTCCTCTGTCTACAAACAAATATACGGTGGAGGGACCCATGACCAGGTTATCTCCTGTTACTCCTGCACTGCAAGTGTGCTTGTAGTTCAAGATCAAAGGAAGAGTCGTATTTAGTGTTTGACTGTAATTATTGCTATTGACTGTTACTCGTACCAAAGACATCTAAGATTTCCAGTAAGTAAGGCAAGAGCTCAGAAGCGGTTAGTTCAGAATAACTACGGAAGAGGCTCTTACGATCTTCCCATTCTGCATTTTGATGCTTTTTTTGTGAACTAGGCTAAAATCATGAAAGGCAGGAAGCAAAATATATACCAAAGTATATGCACTCGAGAAATAAAGCATTGATGCTTTCACAGTACACCACACCACTCATACCATCTAACCCATCATATACCGTGTTTCATTCTAATTTTAGCATTAAAGATCCATTACGAGATACATTTCAAAGGTGTCATTAAAGTTATTCAACATACAAAAACTATTATGATTACCATAGTATAATAATAATTAATGATATATCGTTATAATTAGATGCAAACAAACATGCTGAACTGTCAATCTCCCTTTCACCAAAAATGTTCACCATTACTAAGCAGCCTCATAATAGTGTTATGAATAACATGTATTTTAACATAAAATTGGTCATCGGCCTCAGCAATAGGAATCTGGGCATCATAACATAACATATCAGTATAATAAAGCCTTCTTATTACAAATATATGCTTCTAACCAGAAAGCGTTTTCCCCTTAGTAGAGTTTAAGGACAAAAGATAGATGAAGGAATAAATATAATAATTGATTTAATTGATAATTGAATTATAACCTAGAGTAAACTTAGGTTATAATTCAATTATCAATTGAAACGTATGCATTATGAATATATGCTGTACAGTAAAGTCTTCAGTATGTTTAAATGTGTTTGCCTGTTTGTATATTCAAGGTATAATCAAAAACACTGAAGTTTCTCAATTCTTCTGTACTAAAACAGCTCCTTACACTTTCACACATGCTTAAAAATTAAGAGATTGAATTTTCTTCATTGCACACACCTCTGATTTAACACAGATACAAAAATAAGGTTGAGAGACAGAAAAGCTATGTAACGTTTGTCCTTAAATGCTAAGTTATTTTGGCACCTAAACCAGTGAGTATCTGGCTCTGTTGTGTAATAGTGTAATACTCAGTGTACTTTCATACAGTGTAATTTTAGTGAACAGGGGTGTTAGCTTGCTTATATCCTGTGTGGGGCATTATTCATATCTGGACTGCTAAGAAACATTGTCGTTCAGAAGATCCAGAGTCACTTTGGGCAGAAATGTACACATGAAAAATTGGATGAGCTTGAGAACATTTTTTACCACAGGGTTCGATGTTGGCAATTTTATACCTTTCATTTTTCTCAAGCTTACACCCCAGAGTTCCTAAAGTGAGCATGTATGTGACTGCAGAATGATGCATGGTGTGTAGTGATGTTTGAATAGGTAGAAAACATCAGTTAGTGAATTTTATTGAACATTTCACACACTGAATAGCAACAAATCCTATTAAGTCTCTTTGCAGCAGTCGGTCAGTGTTATTTATGCACTCATGATATTTACAATGTGCTCATGAGAGCATGTTGTGCTGCACTCTTATGTAATTAATCACAATTCAATAATATAATGTCATATTACTCATCCCTAACAGAAAAATATACTACTGAAAATACGATTAGAAAAAATGTTTTCTTGATGGACATAAACCCACCACTTATAACGTATTTAATTCAGTTGGTTTTTTACTAAGTGCATAACACATCTATTAGCATAATGGCATATAAATGAACACGGCATTCCTTCACTCTCAAGTCACCACACTGGTTTCATTATTAATGTCATCTTAACATTCATGAGAGTTGTTTTCTTTAGCTGGCGGTTCTCAGGGGAGGATGAATAAACCTCATGAATAGCGCTTAGCCTGTTGTGTGTCTATGCTTTTAGAGCCACAGTCAAGTTTCTTTGCATTGTGTCTGCTATTGTCTTTAGTTCTTATTGTCTTACATGGCTGTGTCACTGTTTTGGAACCACCCCACAAGCTGCTGCACTTTTTTGAGGTATTCATCGGTTCCTGAGAGAGGGACGGACCCTTCAGCATGCTGTCCGATCCCCCTCTGCCAATTGCTGCCTGGAGCTCAGGTCATTGTGTTTTGCCATTCACACTTTAGCCACAACAATGGTTAACACTGACAATACTTTGACGTCAAAGAGCTCTCCAGGTTAAGTAAGGCTGAAGATGGCTCAAACTCATCCTCCTCACCCTCCCTAACCCACACACATTGCTTCCTTTTGTCTCCGCAGCATATGTTGAGGAGCAGAGGGCATTGCCAGCATTAGGGAGAAGTCAAGCAGGGCACATTAGCACATTAGCAGTCAGTCACCCCAGAGAGATGGACCTCTACTGAGCCAGCATGGGTTCAGGAAGGCGTGGACGCACTGCAGGAATTCAGATCATTCAAAGAATCCTCCTCATTGATCTGTCCTCTCCACCCCCACATCATTCACTCAGGACAGCCCTCCAGCCCCTCTCCCTACCATCTTTGCCTCTACACTTGATGACCCTTCCATCGTTGCCTCTACCCTCAAGTCTAAAGATGTAATCTAGAAGAGATTGAAAAGAGAGAGGAGACTCATTACTCTTGGCTGGGAAGAGACATTGCTTCTTTTGTAATGAATGTAAGCATAAATATGTCTTGAGGGTTTGAGGAGAGAGGTCTGCTTGGGTCAGAGGCCTGGCCAAGCTGGTGGGAAGAATGAAAAAAGGAAGGGAAAAAACAAGTTCCCAAGAGACTGTACTGTACCAGCATGTACTCCTGCTTTCCAGGAATACTGTGACAGGCCATGAGGCCATTATTGATCCCTGGAGCACTGATCAATCACAAGCACAATGCTAATGTTCATGCATGTGCAGGAAGTAGGAGTGGACTTTCTGCTCTTTCTTACAGACCTTCTGCTCTTTCTTACATAATGCAGAACCCACTGATACAAGAACATTTTACTTTATCTTTAGGCAATGTTCACAATCATGCACTTTTTTGCATGACTGGTAATTAGATACCAGTGAAAATAAAATGCTGTGCAGCGTCTCTAGAGCTGACTGTAAATGAACTAAATTCACGTCAGGGGAGTCCAGTCTTCTCCTGACAGGAATAAGATGCTTGTTTAATCAAGTTTCAGTCTTTGAATAACTGGCCAAGTGTACTCCTATTTTATTGAAATACTTGCAGTGCAGCATCTCCAGCAAATTGTAAATGTAAATATTATTCTGCTAGCATGTCTTGGACAAATAAACAGTCTTGTTTGTTGTTTGAAATCTTACTGTCAGGTAAAAAATTTAATGTTAGTTTAGGTTGGCATAACGCTCAAAGAATCAATTCTTAATATGTGTCGTGTGTGAATGTTGGTTGCTGTATTGCTGTATGTGATTAAGATATAGCTGATAGTACTGAGGAGGCTGAGAGATGACATCGTAGAAAAGGATAGAACTGAGCTGTTTGAAACATTAAGTCACAGAAAGGAGAGTAAACATAATAGTGGAGAGTGAGAGACAAAGAAGAGATGGTGGCATGGATGCAGAGGGTTCAGGATAACAAATGATCATGGAAACAGTAAGAAAAGAGAAAGAAGACATGGACAGAAAAGTACAAGAACCAGAGAAAGAGAATTAGAAGAACTTGGGCAGATATAACAATAAATAACAGTGCAGGCGGAGGGATGTGATGGAGAAGGAAAGAGAAAACAAAGGAAGTACTACTCTGAGCATTAAGCAGTGGAGAAGAAGCAATGAGAAAATAAATTAGTTCCACAAATGTGACACTAACCAAGCAGCTTCAGAGGGCTCGGGTCAACAAGTGAGAGTGTGAGAGACAGACAGACAGTCACAGACACAAACAGAAATAGTATCTTTAATTATTGTACCTACATAAATGAAACATAATTAAGTGTTTTGCTTTAAGAATATTATGTTGAGATAGTAATAGAAAAATTAAAGCATTAAAGGAACATGTTGGGTTTGAATTAAAAATATTAATATTGATTCCACCCAGAGCAAAGTTTTAAAATTCCATTTCTGAGCCTTGTATTAGAGATATTAAATTACAGACTGTCGCTGCACAATTTATCACATCCCCACCCCACCCAAGAACCGTCATAGAAACAGCACTGACCAGGGATCATGTTCATGAAGACTTGAAGGTAGATAAATCTACGATCAACATGACCATACAGACAAAACCAGATCCTTGACAGTAGACAATATTCTAGTTTAAGCATACACATTTTCCAGGTACTAAAATTTAAAGCATGTGCTGAAAATATCTGAAGCTTGAAAAACATGTTTGTCTCTTCCAACGCATATTGAATGCTAATGATTATTGCTGAATTATTGCTGAGGTTGGGACGAGAATGACATTGTTGCTGTGATCGTTCAGCCATAAGACCTCCCAATACAGCTACTCGTTTCCAGTCAATGACCAATAATGAGTATAGATGCATTCCAGTCCTTCATGGGTCTTGTTTTTGTTCTGAGTAGCCCTCAAAGGGCTATTAATCAGTGCTCTTTGATTACTATCCTTGTGCGACAGTCTAAGATTTAAAGCTTCCAAGTCGATAGTGGGTAACTCGGTTCTAAAGATGGTTTCTGGTTTTCAAGGACGAGAGCGCTATATTTTATCTTTGTCAGTTTCAAAGATTCCTGAGGCAAAGAGATAACAGTAAGCTCAACAAAGGTAGCATGTTTGTAGTATGGTCAGAAATTGTAGCAGCTCTTCCAAGAAACTGTATCCCACCCAGGCAGTAAGGCCGGTGTGCTATGGGACCTTTTGCCAGATGTAAGAGAGGAGAGAGTCTTCCACAATGCTGGTGGCTTTGTCCATGATGAAAGAGAGAAAAATTGATTATCTTTTCGTCTTTCCTTACTATGTGCTGTAGGGTCTTGTGGCCTGAGATGTTGCAAATCCAGTAACAGGCTGTAATGCAGCTGTTAAGGATTCTGTAGGATGTGGTGAGAATGGGAAGGCTGAGGAGGACTGTAAAAGGACTGTCCTACAAAAGGACTGTGGATTGCACACTGAGTAGCTGCATCACGGTCTGGTACGAAGATTAAGATATGGTACGAATATGGGCCTTTTCTCAGAAAAAGTAAAGGTAGTATGCCTCTAAATCTCATTTAGGGTACAAAAATGTTCAGTTGAAATTACATTTGGATTGTTTGTATTTTGGGAGACTAAAATTTACCAGAACTATATTATTTTGAGACAAATATTTTGAGTAAATTAGGCTTCAATGCATCTGCTATTTCAATGGAATTTGCTATTGCAAGTTAATTTGAGATTTTAGCAAGTTTATTTAAGATTACTTTACAACTGCACAACATGTTACCTACATTACCTTTATGCCTCCAGTGCAAAAGTATAAAAATCCACTTTTGACCGAATAAAATGATGTAAATGTATATTTGGTAGAATCAGAGCAGTAATCGTCCCAACAGCTGGGCCACTGTATGCTATCAGCCCCCTGTCCTGACAGCCATGATGGAGAGCAGTAGGAGCCCCCTAGGGAGCTCTGGGCTGCCACTCATCCCAAGCCGCATTCTGTCAACTGACGTGATTGATCAACCTGTATCTTCACTACCTTCCACCCACACATGCATACGCACACACACAAACGAACAAAATGCTTGTCCATTAGCTTCTGGATGACCAAAGCATTGCTCACTGTAAACAGGAAAAGAGGCTGGGGAGGGGCGGGGAAGAAACACCTTCTGTCCATTTATGAAGTTGTAAAGTGCTGTCGTAATTGTACCATGACACCTCCCACAGTGACACAGCTCTGCATACTCAAACAACCAAGCTGTTGCAATACATTTAAAATTCTATGTTTTTCAGTCAGATGAGCTGCAAAGTTGAAGAAGAAGCCTTGCTGAATTTATCTGTGTTGAAGACTTGGTGAAATTTCACCACACGAGAGCCACTTGAATGTCCCTTACTAGGGTTTCCAACTTCAACCGAGAGCAACTCACAGAAACAGAAACCTCTTTCTGGGGCTCCTCAGCTTCTCCATTGCGGCTCATGGAATTAATTCATTTGTCGTTCGTGGAATTACCTGGTTTATCTAGTTTGCCCAAGTTAAAGGTTGATGAGAGTAGCAGTGACCAATCAACCAGTCATAGTCTGTTACACTACAGTAGACTGATCAAAAAAGGACATACTTATTTATCCAGTTAATTCTGGTTTTATTCCCATGATTCATTTTGTGTGTATTGTTTCAAAAATATTTCATGAGAAAGGTCACACTGTTAAAATAAACTGTCATAGCAATCTTTCATTTTTGATTAGCTATATAATGCCACAACATTTTACCCTGAAAACATTGTAAACCATAGTGATCTGCCGTGTCCTGATAGGTTGAATGGGATTTTTGCCAACGCTGTGTAAAGCTTACACAAAGCTGCAAAAGTTTTTATTAGATATAAAAAGCTGGTGTGGGCGGGGCATAGATAGCTCTATTTCGTGGGACCTTGGGCAGCACTTCTTTTAATTTCAAGGCCAGTTCTTTGAGCGTTGATAAACTATTTTCTCACGCATGTGTGAAAACGTTTACTGTATACTCCCGCTTAGTTTTTACTGACAACAGTTACAAACTTTCAATCTTCATGTGCCCATCTGAGTGCAAAAGCTATGTGGATGCAGCCTAATAGAGCAGGGCAATGAATGGATCTTTGTGTGGAGTCTGGAGGTGACAGAGCCTGGAGACTTACAGCAGTGTAGTGTGAAGCTAATGGAAGCAGGCCAGCAAGCAAAAGGCTGGGGTAATACCACCAGAACACATGTGAAGTCCAAACTAGCCAGCATGGTTGGCATGTTTACGCTTTCGGCAGCTGGAGTGCCCAAGGGCCACAAAAAGTCTGTCTTACAGCATCGGACAACTGGACCTGACTCCAAACAAAGAGGCTTTCAGAAGAGACGGAATCAGCTGTTGGCTTCCCATGTGTGTAGATGTGCGTTTGCTTCAGAGTGAACATGCGTGTGCACATTTGGGATTTTGGATGCAACCCATTAAAAAATCTACCATCTAAACTCCAGCATTTTTTCTGTATAAGCATGGTATCTGTGTGTGTGTGTGTCTACGTAAACACAGGCATTACAGCACATTTGTGGGGTCGATATGAGTATATCCCCTATTGTGTGTTACACAGACACATGCGTTTGTGGTCCATTTGCTGTGGTCCCCAGAGAGAGGCTATCAGGCTGCTGTAACCTGACACCACTAAAGATGTGGACAGCTGGCCTGGCTCATCTGTCCATCAGCTCAGTTCAAAGGGCCGCTGTGCGTGTGTCTGCCCCAAAGGAGCTGGCCCCAGTCAGTCTAGCACTATCACTGCCCAGGCCCCTCTGCAGCCCTGCGGTAGAGAGAGATTTCAGGATTACTGACCAGACGCTGCCAAATTAGACAATTATCATAAAATCTAATATAATCCTAGATACGATTTCAAATATTGAATGTGTTTGGATGGAACAGAGAAGTCATTTCTTAACTATTGTCACTGGCATGTCAGAACCATGTACCATTCATTTCTTCAATTTATATTATAGTCATTGTTGTAAATGTTTCATAATGAATGGAACAACCAAAATGTCCAAAATAATTTTAAATGAAATTAAAATGTTCAGTATAGCATTATGTAATAAAGAAAAGTCAGAATATCTGGGTTTAGTACTGTTGTAAAATAACATTGTGATATAATGACATTAAAATGAAAATTAACATTGGAGTAAACTTACATTTTAGCACATAATTTGTATTACAAGTTTGAATCTAACAACTTTTTTGCTCATCTGCTCTTGAGTGGCATGTTCTTTCTGCAACTGTTCATTTCTTGAAGACTTCTGTGTGAAATGTAGCTTGTGTAAGATCCATCTGTGCTCTTTCACAGTCAACAGAGCTCTGTCCTCTCCCGCACCAAAACACATGAAAAGTCTGAAGTGGGTGGTGTGGGAGTGTGTGTGTGTGTGTGTGTGTGTGTGTGTGTGTGTGTGTGTGTGTGTGTGTGTGTGTGTGTTTAGTATCATCCTAACTCTCTCCAAGTTTCCATAAAATCTGAAATCATAATAAAGAAGATGATGCCTGGACTGGGCCAAACCAATGCTGCCAGTATGTCTGTACCATGCTGGGCTGGTGACCATGGTGATGAAGGATGAAGACAGTACTGCAAGATGTGGCAAGACATCACTCCATGAGAGACACTTGCACTTCGCTTTCTCATGCCTGCATAAACACTTTTACTGCCTTCTCTGCTGAGGCGTTACTGGTTGTGGTTAAAAAAAAAAAAGCTCAATGTCTCCATCTGCTGGTCATTCAATAAATCAATCAAACCTTTATTACAGACTCCAGAGCGTAGAAAAAAGACAACACATCACATACAGTTCATAAAAATAAAAACATACCAACTAAAAATGACCCACAAAGGCACAAAAACATAGTTATACCAGAAAGATCAGTGTTCTAGAAGGAAACAACTATATCAATGTCTCCACAACCGGCATTGGTAGTGTGTGGAATGAATGTTAGGTGTTAGGTTTTCAGATATATTAAGTAAATGACTGTACATTAATATAAATTAAATATATAATGCATATATAAAAAACACTATCAAAACCATTTAGTCATACAGACATCAACACTACAATTGCACTACATCTCTTATATAGTAATTTTCTCACAGCATCATTATGGGCAACTTGAAGTCTTTGTTTGGTTGTGCATAGTATAGAGTTTTGTACAATATGCTCTGAACTGAAACATTTTCCTCCTATCTGTACACACATTAATCTTCATTGTCTGTCACAAAACATACAAGATATTTTCGACAATTTAAAATCAATAAATGTAGTCCTCTTTGGTTCTTTAGATCATGACGACTCTCTTACTGGCATTGTAACTGATATCACGTTCTACACCACAGACAACACCATTACAGTAAGGAGACTTAAGCCATGCACTACTCAGGCTAAAGACCAAATATCATATGCACACATAATGCAGTTCACTATGATATTGCCAGTCATGCACTCAGTATTACATGCTTTCAGTATCTTGGACAGGTCATCATGTATCATAGCATCATCAAGTTCAAAAAGAATCTGGACAAACCAGCAGGCTCAGGACAATATATTTAGGCACCCTGTCTGACAGGAATGATGAAAGATTGTTAAATTATTAATACGATTAAAAGCTTTCAAAGCATCAGTAAACATGTTAGACATGGGGAGGTTTTACCTCTATATTTGTTTACAGTTTCATATATGCACACTTGTGAAAACCAGCCTGATTGTCTGGAGCAAATAAACTCATTTAATCCACACAGCAGAATTTTTTCTAGGACTTTTGACTGCCTGCTGACTAAAGCTGTAGGCTATCATAAATCCAATAAAGGAAATGGTAAGGAGAGGAGCCATCCTTATACTGGCATTTTGAAGGTGTTCAGCAGAGATATGATCTAATCCAGCTTTGCTATTAGGCATCTTATTTATGATTAGATGTGTGTCATGTGATATAATCGTCTACTGAATCTACCTTATATTGCACTGCACTGTAGCACTTTGGTCAACGTTAGTTGTTTGAAAAGTGTGTTATAAATAAAGTTGCCTTGCCTTGCCTTATATAAATCACTACTTTCTGTATGAGCTGCTTTTTAGAAATCACTTTCAACGCACTTGAGCAATGTACGATGCTGTCACCACTAGCACACAATACAGTCAGTTCCAGAGATTCCATTTCCAGTGTATGGTAGAGATATCCTGTAGTTGATAAGAACTCTCACTTCTTTCCAGTAATCAGTTATTGTAGGGAATCAGCCCCCATGACTAGCTCATTTTTACATTCAATTCCATTCAATTTTATTTATATAGCGCTTTTAACAATGGTCATTGTCACAAAGCAGCTTTACAAAATGAAATAAATGTGAA
>JBBPDB010000140.1:15792900-15829494 GCA_037974465.1 Brachypetersius altus
ACACACACACACACACACACACACACACACACACACACCACAGTACCACAGACGCGTATACACACACACACACCACCCCCCTACACACACACACCACCCCCCTACACACACACACCACCCCCTACACACATACACCCATATCCTGATACATTATGTCCTTCTTAGAGCCCCGCCCCCATCCTCAGCTGAATGAATGTAGGCGGGGCCTTTGGTTGGGGTACTACAGCCGGCAGAGCGGCGTTTACACAGAGAAGAGGAAAAACGAGAGAACAGTCTAACAACCAGGATTTCTGCTTTTCTAACGTCTTCAGTTCGCAAGGTCTTTTTTCAGCGATATGGCCAGAGGAGAGGGAGGCGAACAGTCTTCCAATGCGAGTCTTTTGAACACAAAGCCTTCCGATGGAGTCAAGTCAGTCTCTAAGGTGAGATAAAATCAGTAAAATCTGCTACGTTATTACTAGAGTAGTCATATGTTCAATGAAATTATGTGTGTCCAGTCCTAAAATGTCATTTCTCTCTTTTCCCCCTCGAAATTAAGCCTGATTTAATTTTGTATTTATCCATTTTTTATGGTGCGATGGGCGTGGACACTTTAGTCGGTCTGTTTTATATCTGTGCCTTTTTCCGTTAAGTTTTATTTGTAGTTGTTATTATCATCATTTTTGAGCCTATGATAATTATTAATTTACAGATAATATTCTATACGTTCTTACACAGCACCAGTTACTCTGTAGGTAAGCTTCTAAGTTTATGTGTTAAGTACATTTTCAGTTAGTTTTATCTCGTTTTCTTGATTGGTCCCTCATTTTCTAGGTCTACTTTAAAAATGGTTTGAAATTAATACGCACATGCCCATATTCAGATAAAGTCACAGTCAACCAAGGCAGCGCTTGGTTACGTGTCATTTGCCAACTCAGAGTGAGCTCCTTGGAGCAGGCACCCTAAACCCTAGATTACATGACATTCAGACTGCCATATGACCACTTTATCCTGATTAAATGTAATATTGTTCCTTAAGGAACTCTTCTGAAAGTGTTTTCCTTATCCTAATACACCCTAATAGCCCAATTGCCCTAATTGCCTTGCTGTACTGTATATGGTGGAGCTCTGTATCAGTCAGTCCAGTGTGTGCACATTTAACCTAATAGACCTTTCCTTGCTGCTGTAATGCCTCTTTCCACATGAAGTAACATGCTAAACATGTAACCCACCACTTCTTGGATAAAATGTATGTGTTAGGTTGAAGTGTATATTGAATTATGTGAATGTTTTATGATGACATTCCACTTTCCACGGTGACTGACTGACGTAAAACCAGACTTCAGGTGACTGACGTAAAACCAGACTTCAGGTGACTGACGTAAAACCAGACTTCAGGTGACTGACGTAAAACCAGACTTGCGCGAAGTGGCAGGATGTGTGGCGTCATGGTGCGTCAAAGTTTTGCCCTCTCCTCACTTGGAAAAAAAAGACCTCATTAAATGAACTGTAATTGACAGAGCAGACAACAAACTTTGTCTACAGACTCCCCTTCCCTCCAGGCGAACAGTTTTCAAGTTAGTCTGGTTTTCCATGAACTATATTGGCTAAATCTTCCGGAATTATGTTGCGATGTAATACCAAAATATGGGATTACTGAGAAGTACAAAGCCAAAAACTTAAAAACAAGATTGTCAAGTGTTAAAGCTTGCAGTGCATTCTGTATCTTCTTAAAAGTCAAGTCAGCCTGTGTACTCTTCAGGCTTTCTTGTTTTGGTGTCAGCTCAGGGAATGTACAGAATAAAAATACCAATTTGCAATAAAATGAAATATAAAAATGTGTTTTGAGTTTTGAACATCTGTTCTGAATCATCTGTTCCTCCATAAAATGTGTGCCGATGTATTTTAGACCTCTGTAAAACTAAATCTCCTCTTCTCATTGGGTTGTACTCGAGATTTTGAACTTGGTTGGTCTGTTTCAGTGGGTGTGTACATGGCGAAATTGATCTGACCTTTGGGCAGTAAACTGTCAGGCATTTCACATGAACCTGCACAGTGTACATTCAGCACAGAGTGGGTATTGTGACACCCTTAAAACTGCAGTCCTTAACCTGCTTAGCTGACCTGCCAGGAGTTGATTCCAGCTTAATGTCATGATGCAGGTCAATTTGTTATTTATTATAAAATGCTTTGCCAGGTGTTGCCATTGTTTTGACCCATTTTAAGCATGTGAGCAAGAAAGAGAAAAAAGGAGGCCATGTTGTGGATTAGGAGCAAGCTGAACAAAACTCCATACCAACAATGCAATTAAAAAGAGCACTGGCACAAGGAGACTCATGCATCAGTACAGTTTAATCCTAGTCATAGACTGGCAAGACCTTTGTGTAACGGCTTGTTCCACAAGCAGGTTAATTTAGATCTCGACCCTGTCATTACCTTCCAGGGAGGCACCAGCAGAGTATATTACTTAGATTTCTTCAAATTCATTGCATCTTTTCAGTTCTTCTTCTTGTTTAATCTTTTAGTCTTTTTGCATTTTGCCATGCAGATTTTGATTTAAACTCAATGTTCCTTTTTTCCCTCAGGAGAGGAGTGGTCGCCTATCCGTGTGCAGTAAGATATGTTATGCTATAGGAGGGGCGCCCTATCAGATCACAGGCTGTGCCCTGGGCTTCTTCCTCCAGATCTATCTTCTGGATGTTGCTCTGGTGAGTTTAATTTAATAAACTTCAGCACCGTGTTTGCTTACTAAAGTCAATACATTTCATAAACAGTCTTCACCTGGCTATACAAATGCAGGCAAAATTCACCAGGAAGCCATTAAGCAAGATTAAAACATGTGCAATGAAAGTTCAGGTCCTTCAGTTCGAAGCAAATTTCAATTCATTTATCTATCTTTTTGAAGCGCATTAATGCCTTGCCATACTAGTCTGAATAATGTACTTCAGAGGCCAGTGAGTTTGCCCAAGTCCCCTGCCTTCGCAGTCACTGGACAAAGCAGTAGGCACTTCATAGCCACAAAAGAGGCATTGTGCTGGAAAATGAATTGGTGGAAAAAGTTCTTCTAGGTCATTAACTTGTGGGGAGCTACTGTAGAATTAGCAGGCTTATTGGCCAGATTAAAGCTGCGAATACCAACCGTTCACGAGCACTTATAATAGCTTTTGATGTTTAGCATGTTACCAAGGACAAGCCGACATGGCATCCAGGACCTCCTGCAGTTTGAGTTGTGATCTCTATTCAGGCCTTTGAGTACCCACTAATTATGTGACAGTAACTGTCAGATAGACTGTAGTCACTCCAGTTATTTGCCGCCTGTGTACTTCCTGGTGGGAGAGTATATATAATGCCTGTTGTTTCCCTCAACACGTGTTCTATGATCCCATGACTCAAGGTCATTCTGGTCCTTTGAGTCGTCCAGACTTCTCAGAGAGGTGACTGTACTTTCCAGCTGTTGACATCTATGCCAAAACAGCTTTAACCTTCTTCACTTTTTGTGTTTCTCAGTCCCTGTTAGATCCACAATGTGAGGGTTCATTCATTGGTGCTTTCAGTTTCTGAATGTAACATTCCCCTACAAAAGCAGGTGTCAGACTAGTCAAGCCAAGACCACCACTTTGTATTGTGACTTCCCTGACAGTGGTGCTTGTTTAATTAACCACTGTTTGTATGGTCCTTCAGAAAAGCCATTTGTAATTTATTTAAATGAAAAATGTTGACCAATCTCCTTATTGTCTCTCAGGTGGATCCATTTTATGCCTCAATCATCCTGTTTGTGGGCCGAGCATGGGATGCCGTCACAGACCCCACCGTGGGCTTCCTGGTCAGCAGGAGCCCCTGGACCAGATTTGGAAAAATGCTGCCCTGGTATGTGCCCTGCAACTCTTCTGATGGATTCATGACTAAACTGAAATGAACAAAATATGTTCATATATAATCATTTGAATGCTTTCTTATTTAAACTGATGTATGGGTACAAATTCTCCATGTGAGGATATGCAAATTGCCCCGAGTAACTGTGCACCCGTGCAGGTTTATTTTGAAAGTGATTGGTTTAGCCCACCCAGAAATACTTCTCTCCATGACGCTATTTTAGTGGGAAAGGACAGCGAGGACACTAGTCTTTGCCCAGTTGGCTGTGTAATATCTCCCACATGTCTCTCACAAGACATTTGCTTTGTACTTTTGTTTCAGTGGTTTTAAAATATCGTTGGGGGTATTTGTTCAGATGCCAAGTGTGCTCTGTGCCCTTTGCTGCACAAGACACTGTGTTGGGGCAAAATTGGTTAATTTGTGTTTTTTGGATGGAATTTACTTTCTCCTACAAAGGCCCTGGAATGAAAAGTAAATTCCATTCCTAGTAACAAGGTTTCCTAGTTCAGCTGGGGTACTGCCATATGTTTTCTCATACAGACTAATTTTAATTTAAATTTTGACTGTATTTACAAATGGGAGCACTTTGTAAAACATCAAAGATAACATCTTATAAAATAACACTTGATGACTCCTCCCGCAAAACAAGGCACAAACTAAATTTCATGTTCATGTAAGATATTTTAATCTGTACATATATTTTTTCAAATCAGTCTGACATCTCTTACAGACTAGTGCATTGATACATTCAGCGATTACGGACTTTTAATTGCACTGGACCCTCTTGAGTCATTTATATTTGCAGCAAGTTTTGCACTGATGTTATTTATGTAAAAGACTTTTGCTCTTCGTCTGCATGACTAAGCATTCCATGACGACTCTTCACATGGAAACGTAGAGCTGAAGTGCTTGCCTGCGTTTGGGTGCCCTGGAATGCTTACACAAAAGAATGTGGGGGTTTAGGACAGGACTAGGTGTGGAGGTTGGATAAGAACATAGAGGTTTGCTGATGCTGATTCTGCATAGCTGTCTGCTACCAATTTTGAGGCGAGGTCACTGACCCTAAGGGTGCCCATCCCCCCTTTCCTTTTCTGGTGCTCTTCCAGCTCCAGGATAAATGCCAGTTCAGCCTCAGCCAAAGACACCATGTAAGATTTATTTGCAGAGATCAATTACTGTGTTTTATATGGGTGCTTACGTTCACTGGTTGCATGACCAGTGCATCAGTGGTTTTGTGACCAAGCAAGACGCTGTGATTCAGTAGAAAGCGAAGGGATCTCTCAGTAACTGAAAGTGCTCGGAAGCATGGGTGGGGGAGGGGAAAGGAATGTGACTCTATATTCTGAATGAGCATTGTGTAGCCTTTGTAAAAGAAAGTAGGCTAGGAAGAGAGAATAATGTGTCAGATACTTACCAATTCCCTCTGTAGCACTACCAAAATATGGTTAAGCACACCCTGTCTCAGGGTTTTATTAGAGGACTCATGGGGCATTCTCTGTCTCTGTGGACGGGAAAAAAAAAAATAATTACCTATCGCTGATTTCCCTGAGCTCTTCCTCTGTCATTTATCTAGAGAGGGAAATGATCATGTGAAAATTACAGAGCAGATTGCCCCCGTCTCTCCTGTTCTCCTTTTTTCAAGTCAGTTGGTTTAGAAATGCTCTGGCCGTGAGTGTTCAGAATGAGTGAATTTTGAATGCCTTTCAAAAAAAGCACTGAATATTTGGGCTCAGAATGAAGTTTTGTCTTTCTGCTTATAAAAAAACAGTGTTCTCAGTGATTTAAAAACACAGGTTTGACTTGAGAGAGTCAAGAGAAATGATAGCATTTAGAGTGAATAAAAAGAAGGAAGTTTTTTCCCTTGGTCAAGGGAGGTGGACGTGTACTTTATGGTGTGTTTTTGGATGACATCCTATGATGAATATGCAAGCTGAAACGCCCTGAGTGGTCCAGCCCACAACACACCACACCATTTGCTCCAATCAGGCAGCAGCGGCTCTCTTTCGGAATGCCAGTAGACTGAGGAAAAGGAAGGTCACGTTAGTTCAAGTTGTGGCGAAGGAAAGTCATGCACACCATTAAACATGCTTGTTGGTTAATGTTTTTAGTTGTGTTTTATCTAGTTGAGATATATATATACTTTATTTAGTCATATATGAGAAAAAAACGTGTGATATTGTAGTCTACCATGTTATGCCCTATAATGGATTCCTAAAAAATTAACAATGGAAATATGTGGGCGTGATACTGGGGTTTACGTTGCGTTATACATTATAGCTTTGAAATTAAGGCCATTTTGTCTTCTTCTGCAATGACTCTTTAGAGCTGGAGACTTGAAGCCTATAACATGAATATACAGTACAGTTCAGTAGGGCTTTATTTAAATTGTCTCCTTCAAGACTGTTTTATTTTTAAATCTAGATTTGTCTGTGAACAGGATGTAAAAGGTCTGAGTAATGTGTCATTTCTCTCAACCAAAGTCTTATCTCAGTAAGACCTGCCTTCTATTTAGGGATAAGGGGCCTCTTTCAAAAACCGCATCATGTTTTGCATGCCAGGTAATATAGCCTACACAGTGTTACAAGTATTGACATTACCCAAAGCAAACTGGGACCGAGAGTCATGTGTCAAAATAATTCCCTGTAAAGTATTACAAGGACTCCTTAAACATTGAAGTAATATTCAAACAATCCTAGTGTTCAAAATATCATTACAAAGGCTTACTATTACTTTGAATTTGACAATTAATGCTATTTATCAGTTTCCAAAAACAGGACTGTCTGTCCCATTGAAAATTAGCCGTATTTTAACTAGTTATTACCTTGTAATTCTCCCACTGAAAAGACGTGAGCCATATGTCATGGCTTTATAATAGTAGTTTGCTTATAAATCCAGTGAACTACAAACTGGTTCACTTGCCTGTTTGCCTCTGGTGATGTCATTTCCATGTTGGGAAATCCTTTCCTTTTGTACCTCATGAACTAATCATGCGTGTGTGGCAGACCACTGGAAACGTGCAACAATTGCAGGATGTGACATACAGTGTTTTCCAGCATTGGCAGCTAATACTGATGTTCTTCATTCAGAATGACATCAGATTGTTTTAACACATAGGTTTATGAGAAAGGTGAAGTGGTCTGAGTGGTGTGATTTACTTGAAAAGGAAAGGAATGCAGTGATACATTTCAGGATTCCTTCAGGAGCATATTTACAACTGCGCTGAGCATTAGTAACTTGTCTTAGTTTCCATGCTAGAGGTGGAATAAGGCCATTGAATTCGTTTTCTTAAATGCAATTTGGTGTAAATGCTAATTTATACTAAAATAATGGCTGTACTGACACTGGGTCCTCATTGCGTGTAAAATCATCTTGTAATAAAACAAACATCCCCTGCTAATGGAAATGCAACAAATTATAATAAATCTTATACAATCTTATAATAAGAAATATATATATTGACTGTTCTTTTTTTATTAAAAGTCATTTTACAATTTTATCTCTTATGTGTTTCATTGCAGGATTGTTCTGTCCACCCCATTAGCAGTTGTGTGCTATTTCCTCATCTGGTTTGTACCACCTGTAGAACAAGGCAAAATCGTCTGGTACCTCATCTTCTACTGTCTTTTTCAAACGTTGCAGACAGTGAGTATTATTCAGAATTGTCTGGATGTGTCTATATGTGTAACTGAGATGTTGCTTTTACTCATTTTGTTTCTTTGGTTTCCAACTATAGTGCTTCCACGTGCCATACTCTGCCCTCACCATGTTCATCAGTTCAGAGCAAAAAGAGAGAGATTCAGCCACTGCCTATCGTAAGACCTGTTTTACACATCATGTCCTCCATCCATACATTAGCGATCTGCTCTGTACGTATTGTCTCACCATTGACCCACCCTGTTTAGGGATGACTGTGGAAGTTTTGGGAACGGTTATTGGCACTGGGATCCAAGGCCAGATTGTGGGATTAGCCAGTGCTCCCTGCATACCTGTGGGAGAGGACTTCAACTCCACTAGCCAAGGTTTTGGACCCGAGGTCAACATCAGCCAGCCACACATTTCACTGGAGCACACAGTAAGTCATGGAAGACTTTGTGGCAGACTGTCATTCCTGCATGACTCTAGCTTTGACAACTCTGGGACTAAAGATCCTTGCTGCCCCTGTCATCACTTTGAAATGTGTAATCTGTTGTGCTTTTCCCCTTATCTTTCCTCAGAGGCAGGCTTACATGATTGCATCTGGTGTTATTTGTGCCATATACATCCTGTGTGCCATCATCCTCTTCTTTGGTGTAAAGGAACGCAAAGGTGAGCCAGTCTCAGTTCATACTTCTGCATTTATTCATTGTTCCCATTGTCCATCACTGAGTGCACTTCACGCTTCCATTTTTTTTCTCCCTTTCATATTCTCACATATGCATTCCATAGAGAATACAGGTGTGTAGGTTTAAAATAGTGAACTAATCGTATTTCTGATCACCGATCCTGTTTCGTGGAGCCTGGGCTTTTCCACCATTCTCAGATTACTCTGAGGCAGTAGCTGGCAGTCAGTCAGTGGCCCCTGAAAGTGGCACTGGGTAAACGGAGAAGGGTACTTTCATACCAGTGAGAGATGCATCTGAAAAGGGCCCCACAAAAATGGTACTGTAGTTCAGTAACAGGCCAGTCTTTGTATAGTGAGATGTACCCAAGGGAGGGGGAAGTACAGCACTGGGTCTGTGTACAGTGAGCCTGTCTCTACTTACCAGTGTCAGCTGAACAATTTGGACATTGTATGCTTTACTTTAACAGAATCCCTTTAACATAGTTTTGGTGCATCAATCGCGTTGGGTCTGAAATAAGTGTGACTGTAGCAATCAGATGCATGCAGTTGCCTCATGACTGTGTTATTAATTTATTCATTCATTTTACCCTGTAACCACTTGTGCTGCATGAGTCGCTAAGTCTCTAATACGTAATGTATTTTGTTTTGACAGATTCCAGCAGGGTCAACTCCGAGCCCATGTCCTTCTTTCAAGGCATACGTATGGTGATGGGCTTTGGCCCATATGCAAAATTGGTTATGGGCTTCCTCTTCACCTCTTTGGCTTTCATGGTGAGTACTGCTCCATGCTGCTTTCTGGCAAGCTTAAGAGTGCTGTTTGTTTTTCTGAGTTGTGGTTGAGCTAGTAAGCCTCAGACCATTCCAGCCAGCCTAAGCTGTCTTTGGCAGGAGCTTTATTTTTTTTTAGGATTTGCTAATATACCTTTATGTTCATGTTCATGCAGCTCCTGGAAGGCAACTTTGCACTGTTCTGTTGCTACACCCTGGGGTTCAGAGATGACTTTCAGAACGTCCTTCTGGTCATTATGGTAAGTGTTACAACAGAGTGCAGCAGAAAAGGCTGGATTTGGGGAGTTTTACAGTTGCTGTTTGCTAACATTAAACATAACTTTAAAACAAAACATTTGACTTAATTTGTATGTCATTAATGTGGTTGATCAACAATGCTCATAATACAGACTAAAATGCCATTATGCATTATGCATTGAAAGTAAATATTTAGTCTTGTCCTCAAAGAATAATTAAGGATGTGGCATACAGGTGTGTCTGTATGTCCCATCACAGTGTTACTGTTAATTACAGAAAATATGTTTTGATTGTTTACCATGTGATCACATGCCACGCACCTGGTTTTTGCCATTTGAATGAAGTACAGCTTTTTTTTGAAACTGCTCTTTGCCTGCTAACGACAAGTCGTTATTTAATCGCTTTCCAAAATGCGCAAACGATTTCACTTATTTGTGTTCATGGAATAGAAATGTGTATAATAAGGGATCATAAAAGCGCAACACTTAATTATATAACATGATCATCTCTAGGTGGCACATCAGGTTTGGCTTGTTATTATCTTATGTAAGTGATCTACTTGAAATCAGCCTTGTGCTTTCAATTGTATATTAGTGCCATTGAAAGGCTAATGAGTGTTCTCTGTGGGAACCAGACTGATAAATGAGTCTGTTGAGGTGTAAATAAATGGACCATTGTGTGAAACGAAGGCTGCTTCTCAAAACAAGACTATCTGTGTTCGATATGGACTCAAAACTGCAAAGAGACGTGAAGTGGCTGCAACCTGGCATTTGAAATCAGTGCAATGCACTGAAATGCACTCTGTCTATTGAATTCAATAGAAGGAACAGTTGCTGGACTTTGCAAAGTCTTTCAGATGGTGCAGAGATTATGTTTCCCTGCGGTATTCTGCTGAAGGGGAATTGCTAGAAACTGGGTCGATCATGAGAAAGTTGCTTTATCTGATCAAGCGGCATGCTTGCAACATGTACTAGAACTACATAAAAGAGAAAAGTCAGCTTGACTTTTAACAAACTCACTCGAAGTGAGCTGAACAGTGCAAATGCACCAACCTGCCCACACTTATACTTACTCTTCTGTGTGATTTACAGTGAGCTCAGTAGACTGACTTCAAACAAATATCATATACTGCCTGTGTTCTAAATCTACTCGTCTTTTCTGTCCTTAGCTCTCTGCCACCCTCACCATCCCATTCTGGCAGTGGTTTCTCACTCGGTTTGGCAAGAAAACAGCTGTTTATGTTGGGACTACAGTAAGTACTAGGAAAACCGTTTCAAAGAAGCATCTTACTGTAATTTCTAAAAATACTAGTGTAAAGCATTTCTAATCTAATTTGATTGAAGCGGTCTAGCCAAGGTCTATTTTGACATCAGAGCTAACAAAGTCAAAGCATCTGCTGGTCTTTATTGTTGATGTTGTATCTTTGGTTATTTACCCAATGTTTGTTTTTCTGCTATCTACAGTCAGTGATTCCATTCCTGATCTTAATGGTCCTGGTGAAAAGTAATCTCATTGTTACATACGTCATCTCCTTTGCTGCTGGAGTCAGCATTGCTGCAGCCTTCCTCCTGCCCTGGTGAGTGTTGGGCTTTGAGATGACCATGGAAACTGACCAATAAGGCTTCCATAGTATGACAAAACTGCGCATACGTACGAAGTCATATTCTTTAATACCACATTTTCTGTTAGTAGTTTGTAATTATTGGTTTAAAATACATAAACCTCTCAGAAACTATTTAGAAACTGGAACTAAATCTTGGATTAACATTACAAAGAAATTAAATAATTATTTGGTTGTGAAAGTTTTAAAACAAGACATTACAGCTCAGAAGCCTGACGTCACCTAAACATTCTGGTCTTCCAGAGCACAATAAACACATCAAATATTCATTTGAAATATTAGTCGATTTTGTGCTGATTTTTATGATACTGCATCCCTACAGACATGGTCTCATATGCAAAGTATGTGCTTTTACAGGTCCATGCTTCCAGATGTGGTTGATGATTTCAAAGTGAAGAATCCTGACTCTCAAGGACATGAAGCCATCTTCTACTCCTTCTATGTTTTCTTCACAAAGTTTGCCTCTGGAGTCTCTCTGGGAATCTCGACCCTCAGCCTTGAGTAGGTCATTCCACAAACTCTCACGACCTATAGCCTTACTTTTCGCTTCTGTCGTCTGACTAAGGTGGTTTAAGCCTTTGAAATGAGATTTAGCCGTCTGGCCGAACCGCCGATATTACCTTTCGTTACACTTTCACTCTGGTAATTAGTGACTTAACTTTGATATGTAATCTGATTATGGCCAATCAGTGAGAGGCCCCAAAGACCAATCTCCACACAGAACTCTTTTTCACATGAAATTCATAGCTGCTTTATGACGAGTCACATGCCTGGATTAAGCTAGGTATGCCCAACTAATCTTTCTGTTCTGTCTCTCTTTTCTTTTTCTTCCAAGTTTTGCTGGTTATATCACGAGAGGCTGCACACAACCCACAGAAGTGGACATTACGTTGAAAGTTCTCGTCTCTGCTGCCCCCATTTTTCTGATCGCTATAGGACTGATTATATTCATCACCTATCCCATCAACGAGCAGAAACGCCAGAGCAACCGCAAAAAACTCAGCGTGCAACAGTAAGACTACCTTTAGACTTTTACTAATGTAAGGCAGTTTTGTTCTGCCTTCTGTTTATTTTACATGGACACCTCTTTGCTGACACTTTTCTTTCAACAGGGATGAGCTGGACTCCGAAACAGACTCCACAGAGACAGATGGCAGTACGGTATAATTTCACAGGACTATAAAGTGGGCGTCTGACGCTTCCATTGGACATCTGAAGAAGGGACCATCAAAGTCAAGATGAATCACACGTGGTGGATTTACTGACGAGTCACCCTGGCCTATTAACCTCTTCTTCCCTTACAACAACCTCAAGCAGAGTATTTCAGAGACCCAGAGATCCAGTTTACTGTTTCTTGTTCCTTGTAACCACTGGAAAGTAACAAAACATTCTACAGCTACAGATGTGGACAAAATCCATGAAATGTGAAGAGAGGGTATACTTGTTTGGTTCATGTTGCCTGCATTGGTGCTGTTCACTGGAGAAGGGACTAAAATGTCCACATCCAGCATGTAGTTTAACTTGAAAACCACAGGATGCTCAGACTGCACCAACAGATTCACCTGTCTCTGAAAGAGCAGGGAATCTTGAGTTCTCATAATTCATGGCTCGTTTTGATGTTACTATCAAACACATTTCCTCTAACACATGTTGGGTACATTTTTTAATGGAAAGTATGTATCAAGTATATGATATTTATAGGATATTTTGTCACTTTTGTGCTGTCTGTTGCCAAGTATGATCGGTGTACATCAGCGTCATTAACACTACACAGTATACCTTATAGTTTACAGATTAAGACAATTAGCCTTCATTCAAAGCCTATAAGCCTTTGCACTATCCAGTGCTACTGCCTCGTTCTGGGTTGGACTTCTGCAAAGATATTTGACCTGCATATTATGTGCTGCATATTAGATGCTGGACAAGTTAAAGCAGCACCCAGTTTGTTGGAGACAAAGTACAAACAGCAGTCAAGCAAGTATGAAAATGAAATGTCTTTACCATTTGAATTACCAAGAAATCAAGCACTGACTTTTACAGTGCTGAACCTGTTCAGTTAACTGGATCCTAAAGGAGGTGTAAAGTATTTAACTATTTAATATTTTTTTTAATATCATATTTGTCCGCTTTTGATACACTCTGACCTATGGCACCTCTGTGGCCTAATTAAGGGAAAAAAGAACAAGAAGAGAATGAGTCTGAATTTGTAATATTTGTAATATTTGTAATTTGATGATGGAAATGAATGGTAGGTGTTCAGATCTCAGATTTTTTTTTAGTAGTGGTGGTCTTTATGAACATTTGAATCAGATGGCTCCCCCAAATGCTTTTATGGTACAAGGGAAGCATTGGCGCTTTGTTTTAGTATTAATAGGATTGATTGTTTCACCAACTTGAAAGGTTTTACATTAGTTCATTTACAATTTTTGGTTGTAAATATTTACAGATGATCAGTTCCTGCTGCATCATTAATAGTAAGACCATTTGAAAGATGTTTCTTTTCAATTCCAGACCCTTACTGGGACCTGGGATGACCTCTAAATGTACATTTGTGTATATATGTTGTCATATGTCATACATATATTATATATATTATAT
This sequence comes from Brachypetersius altus, assembly GCA_037974465.1. NCBI lineage: Eukaryota > Metazoa > Chordata > Actinopteri > Characiformes > Alestidae > Brachypetersius > Brachypetersius altus. The sequence goes on from JBBPDB010000140.1 coordinate 15,806,319, forward strand.
ATGCATATATGTTTGCATATGATGCTCATCAGAGTCCTGTTACTGTACACTATGATTAAGATCGTTTGTCTGTTTCTACTGAATCTACCATCAAGCATAAGGTGGCTGCCTTGCTGGAAATGAGGATTTTCAACCAGAGCATGCCAGAGTTGGTGTATAAATGTGTGTACATATGTATATAATGTGTGTATAGTGTTGTGTAAATATGTGTCTTTTTTGGAAAGTCTCATTTGTGTAGCTATTTATGACATGAACTATTGACAAAAAGGTGGCCCAAATGATTAATAAATACTAATTTAACGTTTTCTGATGTGTCGTGTCTATTATCTGTGCATGAACACACATCATATTATTCATGCATGGTACATCATATTATTCATCATACAGTACCTTACTATAAGGTATATATTTGACCTAAATAAAATTTGAGTCACTCATTGTGACTATTTGTATACATCATTTCTAGTTACATAAACTCTTCAGTCAGTATTGCATTTTTGCACAGCTTCAGGTCCAGAATAGGTAAAAAGTGAACAAATCACTCTCAACAGGTTTTGCTGGATTTATGCTGCATTTGGGTACGTCTGCTGATATTTGTCTCTGCACCCATATGAACTAAAGAGAAATGGTTATCAGATAAAACTACAGCTTAACAGATAAAACAACTTCCTGTACCATCTCTTAATCTGATGCACATATATACTGTGGTTTCTGTTCTGTACACTTTCCCAGTTAATGCTAAATAGTGAAATGTATAAATTGTGTTTATCTTAGTTTAATTAGGATCATTAAGAATACAATGATAAGAGAATTAGTCTTAATTATCTTACTATAAGGTGCATTATTATGTTAATGTGTATCCAAATTATTGTATACAAATAATTTTAACAGATATAATAAAATATTAAATTAAATAAAAGAACCAGTTCCCTTCATAAAACTCTCGTTTTTGCACTAGTGTGTCACCTAGTGGCCGGAAGCGAGGAGCACAATTTTTGTCGATTAATCATCCTGGGGATTCCACTCGATAATAGATTACACAGCGCTGATGCAACACTGTGATTTCAAGTCTTCTGTGTAAAAAATAAAATATATCTGTAGTGTCTATTAATACTGAGATTAAAGCATTTATAATCAATATTTTATGTTAGAATTAAACATTTTTTGACCATATATTTGACTAATTTAACTAATTATTTAACACATTATTCAATGCACTATGTAAGACTTGTAGAGACTTTTATTTTGAAAGGGATAACACAACCGGCTCCAGGCTGCACGTTTTCTGAATCGGCAGAGCAGAGGTAACGAATTCTATTCCGTTTTCTGTTATATCTCACACTTATTTCAACATATCAAGGCTTTTGAGAGTGTTTTTAAACGCCGATATTGTCTTTAAACACTGTTATCAGCTCTAGATGCAAATAAATGTAAAAATGAAGAGGTCAGCTCATCACAGATGTTATTTCAGAGAGGTTTAGACTGTACAGACACTATTGGGGATTAAACCAGTGTGTAAACAGATTTCTCCATTCGGACTGCAACAATGTATTTCAGTCACAATGGTGCCTTAAAACACATTATATGTTAACGTGTATGGGATGTATATTGGTCTTGTTTGGCCCCCTAACTGTGTGGCCTCCTGTCCATTTACCTCTCTGTTCTGCTCTTCGAAAGATTAATCTTCGCAAACAGTCGCTTTTTGTCTCTTAGAAAATTTCTCATTTGTAACAATTATTGGAATGCAAGGCCAAAGTAAGAGAGCATTTGACAGAACTGTGATGGACGACAGAAAGATAAGAGTTAATATAAGATAACCCTTTATTAGTCCCACAAGTGGGAAATTAGCGCTGCTACAGAACAAGAGAAGAAAGTAAGAGCAGCATAACGAACAGAATAAAAATTATGCAACAGTGTTGTATAAGAAATGCACTCATATGTATGTATATAGTGTCTTTATATGTAATATCTGTGTGTACACATTGAATTAATGTATACGTATATGTACATACTGGATATATATACATGTATGGATATATAAACAGATACACACAGGAGTTCTCAGTTGCTTGGTAACAGCAGACATTGACAAACAGTAATAATGCACCAGAAAAATTGCATCTTGTGCACACTAATCTTTTAGCCGAGATATGTGTGCAAATACTGCACACAAGAGAAACTGGGTTTAAATTATTTTCATAATATTTTCACTGCTTATTTTAGTCATTCCAGTGCTAATAAACAGTTTAACAGTCTGAAAGAGCCAAGATAGACCTACATATTTGCAACCATACGGCAACAGAGAATTTTTAAGCATGAGTTTAAGTTAACCCATGCTTCTTTTTCTGTAATAATGCAGAGGAATGAAGGCCATCTTTCCCATCTGAATAACAAACATTTTTTAGACCACACCTGTGTGTACAGTGTGTTTTGGTTTCACAGAACCAGTCGTAGATCCAGCCATACAAGTCTAAAAATATCCAGGCATCTTTCTTATTAATGTATACCATTGTTGACAAAGCTTGCACAATCACCACTGAATAGTTCTGCTAATAGAAAGGGAGGCTCTGAAGCAGCCACAAGTGAGCTCAGTTTCACTCTGCCCAGAGCCATGCATTGACCATGCATTGAGCAAAGATCCCCAAACCAGCCCTTGACAATCCCTGTCATGCATATTTTACTGTTATCACTTCTCCCAACACGATCAAATCAGTTAACCATCCAGCTGTTCTTGAGGTTGAAATATAATGCAGGGCAGGGAGTAGCCTACTTCAGGACCAGTTTGGGAACCATTGGGTTTTAAATACTTGCCAGTGATCTTGTGGCTGAGTGCAATAAGATTCTCACAGTAATGTTCCAGCATCTTGTTTAACACTTGGGTGTCTTTTGCACAAATATTTAATCCATTGGACAGAGGTTGTTGTGTGGGTGCAGACTGTCTTATACAATTTGTTGGTTTTCTTGCTCTAAATTGCATAAGAGGATGTAAAACATCCGCAGGAGCCAAAGTTTTGCATGTGCAGATTAAATTCTGTGGAATCTATTTGTTTGTTTGCAATTATATGTTGATGTGCTCTTTTTAGCGCAGATTGTCTGGGGCAAGACCATGGGGGAACAGCTCAGTCCAGATGAAAGGTTCAACCTCATCACAAGAAACCTCCAGGTGAGACCTTCATTACATGCAGTAATTCATGAGCGCAACTTTCTTCCCGGTCTAATTATTGCTCTATAAAGAAAGTTGATGGTGTGAAATATAACTATACCCTGTCATATGTCAACTTTCTGCAGAAACTACTATTTTTCACACTATGTTTTTCATGCTGTTTTTTCCTGCTTCATCAGTACATGCTGTGCAAAGAAACTGACAGTGCCCTTTATGTTTCTAGGAAGTTCTTGGGGAGGAGAAGCTGAAGCAAATTCTTCAGGAAAGAGAACTGAAGGTATACTGGGGTACAGCGACCACAGGCAAACCACATGTGGCCTACTTTGTTCCCATGTCAAAGATTGCTGACTTTCTGAAGGCTGGCTGTGAGGTGGGTGCTATTTACCATTAGGTGTATAGATCCAAATAGTTTTTAGCTTGAGAATCCCAATAGCTATTAAATTAAGTGAGAATTATTGCTGTTTTGCATAACAATGTTGATTTATCTTTACATTGTTATGTCAAAATGCGATTTGCAGGTAACCATCCTCTTTGCAGACCTTCATGCCTTCTTGGATAACATGAAGGCTCCGTGGGAGCTGCTGGAGCTGAGAGTGCAATATTATGAACAAATCATCAAGGCAATGCTGGAGAGCATCCAAGTCCCTCTGGATAAGCTCAAGTTTGTCAAAGGCACAGACTTTCAGCTAAGCAGGTGAGTGGACACCATCATGATGCTAACATACCGTTCATATGATATACAACGATATATACATCATGTCATACCTGTTGTTAATAAAGTAAAAAATAGTATGGAATGTCATTCCTCAGCTGAAACAGTTGTTTGTTGCTTATATTGACAATAAAAAATAGTTGACTGGAGCCAGTAAATGGCTTAATCTGAGAGGGGAAGCAGTTCTGCATCCTGTGAGCATGTTACAAAAGAAAAAGAACAGCTATGGCTTGAAAAGATGTGAGATTGGGGAGCTTGTAGTGAGGAGATTCACTATTTGATAATGTTTTCTGTATTGCCTGGACACTAGAGGACACTCCAGAATAAATGCCTTCTTATAAAGCATTTTGCATCTTCTATTTTATGCTGTTAGATGCAGACTGATACAGAGCAAATCTAGCTCTGTTTTAACGACAGCTATAAAGCACTTCAGTTCAGCAGTTTTCACATTTCACAGCAAGAGCCTCTGATAAGCTGTAGTTCAACCTGCGTTTCTAAATCGCTGTCTTTTACACCATTAAAGAATGATGGCAGATAAAAACTAATCTCTATGCCAAATGGCAGGGTGTGCAAAGATACCAATACATAGTTCGTCCTGACTCAATGCTACATGCATTAGCTTGCTTCATAAAACTGGTTATTTAGCTTAAAGGACTCATTCTGTAAATATTTCACCTGAAATATACAATCAGCTTGACGTTACAACCTGTTCACCTGTTCAAATTAAAATGTACAACTTGTAAATCCTGTTGCAGCCTAAAGAACTACAGCATTTAGCTACATATCACTTATTTTGACTGTTGGTTTTCTCCTATAGTAGCTCAAAAGTTTAGGCAGGCAGTGTTTTCACACTGTTTATTATTATAGCTATTTCTGAACATTAACTGACAAATTATCGCATGACATTTAATTTGATGTTGAAAATAAAAATCCCCGGAGTCAATACAGTAACATGTTAATAAAGGTGTTATTGCACCTTTGCTTTGTGTTGAAGAGCAGTAGCATTTAGAGTTCTACACATTACAGGCCTGATCAGATTAATAGATTGTTTGTGGATACATTCACATATAGAAACAGCAGTCAACATAGCACTATCCCTAAATGCTAAAGTAGTGTTCTGCCACAGAAATAAGATTTCTTTGCATTTCGTTCTGATTGGCTGCTAAGTTAATCTAATTCTGGTAAGAGATGGTAAGTTGTAAAATAAGAAACACTGAAAGCCTTGCATTTTAATTGTATGTGTTTTACATACATTTCATCCATTTTTGAAATCATTAATATGATAAAGCATTAGACATTGTGTATATCTTAGATATCTGTGTGGTTATAGTGGTCTTCCTTCCCTTTAACCTTCTGGTGGGTCTGTTTTCACAGGGAGTACACACTGGATGTGTACCGACTCTCCTCCATGGTGACTGAGCATGATGCGAAGAAGGCTGGAGCTGAGGTTGTAAAGCAGGTGGAGCATCCTCTCCTCAGTGGCCTGCTCTACCCAGGATTACAGGTACTTGGCGACTCTAACCGGAACACATAGGGATTTCATACAGTACATCTAGCCTTGTAAAACATTTATGTATTATGTTCCACACATTCTGTTTTAAATACTTAAGCAGATTAAATATTCATCGATTACAACAGTCATCAATCAAAATTAATTCCCGTTGGTATCCTGTCCAGGAAAGGAGGCGCAAACACAGATTTCCATCTTTTCTTCCATATTTAAATTCAAAGCAAAGAGGCATGATGGCCAAAAAACGCAATCAAGGGAGGAATCCCAAACGAAACACAACCTACTGTGAAGTGAGGGAGAACAGACAACTGAAACTCAGGCAGACAGTCTAAATATACCCTTTGCTCTAGGGAACCTGAGTGGTGCCACTATCGAACCCACAACCTTCTGATCATAGGGGAAACTCCCTAAACACTAAGCCACCAGCTGGCACCAAAAATAAGGAACTTGAATTTGCATGTCATTGTGTGTTTAGCAGCTGGTTTGCAAGTTGAACAGTAAACACTGTAAAGCCAGTCTATAGACTTGTGTGAACATTCCCCACAAGTAAACAGTAACAGCACTGAAGTTGCTTCTTGACAGCATGTTTTAAATATAAAGTTTATCAGATGTAGAGACAGATGTCTATTAATCATTTGCAATTATAATTTTAGTTGCTTTATTTAACCCATATTTTGGTCCACAAATGTAACAGCTTAAGTTGTTCAGTATTAATGAATTATCAAGTTATTTTAGTGGTTTACATTCATTTGTATAGACTTTTTCCAGGTATGACATTTCATAACGTATATTAATGAACACACTCAGTTTCTCACACTTGTAAAGAAATGCGTAGGCTCACACAATTATAGCTTCAGTTTGTAGGCTATGGAAACCCTTAACCATGACATGGGTATTTAATACCGTAGTTAAAAAATGTATAAATAAAACTAAATGATCACTTGATTAATTGTCAAACTAATCAGTAAATGATTAGGTTACCAATGAAATTGATTGCGACAGCATTATTTTGTTTTGGTGTTCAGGCACTGGATGAGGAATACTTAAAGGTGGATGCGCAGTTTGGTGGAGTGGACCAGAGGAAGATCTTCACTCTGGCAGAAAAGGTATGAATAATGAATACCTTTCTGCAGTTGCACTATATGTGTTTAGATAAATAAGGTTGTGACTTTGGTTTGTGATTCTGTATTTTTTCCTACAGTACCTGCCCTCTTTAGGCTACACAAAGCGAATCCACTTGATGAACCCAATGGTGCCCGGTTTGACTGGAGCGAAGATGAGCTCTTCAGAAGAGGTGAAGTTTTAATGACTGCTACTCTTTTTTTTCACCTTCTAGTATTTGTATATTTCATGCTTATACTTCCCTTTTGACCTCAGGAATCCAAGATAGACCTCCTTGATAAAAAAGAGGATGTGAAGAAGAAGCTGAAGAAGGCCTTCTGTGAACCTGGGAATATTCAAAACAACGGAGTTCTTTCCTTCGTGAAGCATGTCCTCTTTTCCCTCGGCTGTGGTGAGTTGAACCTGTCTGACTTGGCACCTCCTGCTGGGAGTATTGTGACACTGCAGTTAGAGTAGACAGTCCACAATAACTGTCTAATTAATGTATTACGACTGTTTCCTCTTTGCTAGAATTTGTGATTAAAAGAGATCCTAAGTGGGGTGGTGACAAAGTTTACACATCCTATGAGGAGATAGAGAAGGATTTCACTGAGGAGGTAGGCTTATTCTTTTAGTGTCATGAAATAGAACAGTATTGCAGCCATACGACATCGTTTCTATGAAAAAAGGATGCTTTACTAACTTCATGAATGTCTTTTTTATAGTAATGTTATTTTTAATATTTGTAGCAAATCCACCCTGGTGACCTAAAGGCTTCAGTAGAGGTGGCACTGAACAAACTTTTGGACCCTATCAGGAAAAAGTTTGACATGCCAGAGTTGAAGAAACTGACCAGTTTGGCCTATCCAGATACTTCAAAGAACAGTGAGAATTACATTATTGTACTCGATCTCCCTTCATCCATTCTCATTTTTTCTTCTATATAAATGATCCGTATTATGTGTGGTTGCTTGTATTCATCAAACCAATGTTTTGGTGAAGTTTCTTGTTGATTTCAGGTTTAATCAACCATTTAAGACATGTTTGGAAACCAAAGTTTGGTTCTTCAGCACCAGAGATATAAAACTAATGTAGCATACAAATATGCAGCTCTGCATAAAGGTAGTGCAGACATCATGTGGTTTAGAACTTACTGTGAGCCATAGCATGAACAAAGTTTTTTGTGTTAAAAATCTATGTTTGTACCACATTAATGACAAGTTAATGTTATTTGAGACAATTGAGAGAAGAAATTAGATTCTTTGCTGAACCATTCCCATTCCAAGTTTTTCTTCACTAACCCTGGGGAATGATTTGTGTTCGTTTGCCAGAGTACGCAGCAAAAGGGACCCCAAAAAATGCAGCAGAGGAAGAGGAAATCATCCCATGCAGACTGGATCTCAGAGTGGGCAAAATCATCAGTGTAGAGAAGGTGGGTCAGCAGTCCTGTTATAATGACTCTAATCACATAAATTAGGCAATAACAGTAAATGTACCAAATTCAGAATTAACCAGACAGGCATAATCATTCATCCTTACAACACCTGCATTTAATGGCGTTCATAAGGCATTCTAACGCGGTGATGACAGAAAGGCTTCATGATGTTTGACTGCACTCTTTTTGGTGAAACTTTACAGCATCCAGATGCAGACTCTCTGTATTTAGAGAAGGTTGACATTGGGGAGGAGCAGCCTCGGACTGTCGTGAGTGGACTGGTGGCATACGTTTCCCAGGAGCAGCTTCAGGACCGGCTTGTGGTACTGTTATGCAATTTAAAGCCCCAGAAGATGCGCGGAATTGAGTCTCAGGCCATGCTGCTCTGTGCCTCAGTGTGAGTACTGCTGGTATCTTAAAGGAGCATTAATCAATTTTCTTTGCTAGTTTATAGACTTTTTTATTTATTTATGTATATGCCATGTGTCACAGTGAGGGCGATCCCAGGAGAGTAGAGCCTTTGGATCCACCTGAGGGATCAGCACCTGGAGACTGTGTTTACGTAGAGGGGTTTGAGTCAGGTAAACCAGATGATGAACTGAAGCCAAAGAAGAAGGTGTTTGAGAAATTGCAGGTATGTGACTGAGAGACAAACGAATTGAGCTGTCGGCTACTGTTCATAGTTTTGCATTCAGAGTGTCTGCAGTTTTACTCTGTGTGATAATGGTATGTTTGCACCTCCTCAGGTGGACCTGAAGATCTCAGATGAGTGTGTAGCCCAGTGGAAAGAGAAAAATATAATGACCAAACTAGGAAAAATCACCTGTAAAACACTGAAAGGTGGCAACATCAGCTAAATGTTTTTTCTTCTTTACCTATCTGGTATTCAAATATAGACCCAACACCCCAACTACAAATGCACAGTGCCAGATATATTTATTCATTGTAACTGCTATCGAAGGTTGAGGACTCTACCAATGTTTTTACGGGGCTTCATTCATTCCTTACATCTTTTCTTGTCTGAAACAAAACAGCACATAATTACATGTGTCCTTCTTCATGTGGGTATTATCTCAGAACTATATACAGCACATTGCATATAAAATGTCTTAATGTTCTTAGGTGGATAATGGACTATGTTAAAGGTGTACTGTTTCTTTTCAACAAGGTCCTCTTATGGTGACGCCTTTTCAACGGTTACCTTTAGTTGACAGAAATGAGATTTTTCAATCACTGGGAAACTGTACCATTACATACTGAACTTAATGAGCGTAAGGGATAATACTTATCAAACTCAAACAATAAATATGGGAAATAAAAAGTGCTTTTGTCTTTTTTTCCTTTTTTATATATTACGCTAAATGTCCTTTCCAAAAGATATTCAGTGACAATATTGAGTGTTAAAAAAATGAACGATTTTAGCATGAAACGTAAAAACAGTTGATCATACACACATTTTATAGAATATGATTTTTTTTACTTGAATAGAGAAAATACATTACATACAACTGAACATATTGGATTTTTTTTCAGTGAATTGTGGAGATGTGGTTAGGAAGTGACAATTTGATGAAGTAAATAAAAAAGGCAGGCTGTATAACAGGCTTAATGCCAAAACTGATTTTCTGTAGATTATACCTTCTGAATCAATAATTAGCCAAATATCTCAGTACATATTTCTTTTCAAAGTGATGATGCAATTTCCTTGTTCTTTGACATACATCAAGAACTTATTTTCTATGTAAGTTTTATACAGCCTTGTTGATTTACTCACAAGTAGGTGGTGCAGCATGTGTAGCTTGCAAAGTGCCCGTTCTACTCAAATGCAATTTAAAGTTATGAATATATATTTTTCCTCTCAAACACAGCCAAGATATCCTGTGATTTGTTAAGTACTTGTTTCTAATTATACAGACACTTTGAGCAAGCTCTATAATATTGTAAAATAAAATTGATGTTTAAATATGTATGTACATACACTCAAAATGTTAGTATGAGTTACTATCTCCACTAACTGCTGGATAAACTGTACTAATAAGCAATGAAAATGCGTATTTGTGTTCAGAGAGACGTTTAGTAATAGTAAGGTTTGATACTCACAAGTGTATCAAAGCAGCTCCATTTAGTCTCATCTCTGATCAGCAGTAACTACTACCCTTCATGACCACTAGATGACAGCTTAACATTTGCAGTCAAATAATAAACTTGAGAATTTACAAAATCCACTTAAACAGCCACACTTAAGGTGACTTTTTATGTTTTGCCATTACAGACAAAAGCTATACTGTATACAAAAGTACCCCAACGCTACAGTAAATTGCAGTAAAGCTATTATATTCAAGGGATCGTTTTTGCATAAATATAAAGGCCATTTTCAGGCTAAGGCTTTTAAGATAAAACAGCTACATTGTCCATGGTGGCTAGGCCCTGCTGCTGCTAACGGTGATACTAAAAACAATGATTTAACAGCTTTCCCCAAGCTTTAAAACACCTTGAGAGTTACTTGCAGTCTCTGTTGTACCTGAAAAAGAGACATTTATTGTTGTTATTCTGAACCCTGAATAAGTATTCAATAATGCAAAATAAATTATGTTTCTATATATGTTTTGGTAAGTGCAATATAATAAAAATGTGATTTTATATCTTACTTGCTGGCATTATGGTCCCTGGGGATTGTGCTTGCTGGCCAGCAGGTTGCACTGTTTCAGTCTGTCCATTCTCTGCCCCAACTGTTTGCTTACTTGAAGAGCTTTCGTTTGTAAGTTGTGTGGCAGCCCCAGGCTTATCTAATGAGTTTGTTGCATGTACTGGTTTCTTAGCAACCGGTGGTGGCACCTTAGCTGGCCTTTTTGTCTCATTTGTAACCATGGACTTAGCCTGATCAGAAATCTGCATGAGCTCAGCTGCGAGGTTCTGCTTAAGGACAGCCTGGACCTCTGGAGATGTGGGTGTCTCAATGACAACTTTCTTAGTGCTCTTGGAGAAAATGAAACTGGCCGTGGAAGCAGGGGACTTGTGCATGTCACAACTTTCTGATGTTTTATGGCATTGTGCTGGAATATCATTGCTGGGCAAGCGCAGACTGAGCCTTGCTGGAACTCCCCTGGAAGACATGGCTGCTGTCTTCATGCGAATTGCCTCCTGAAGGCGCATGGAAGGACCCAGGACTGTAGCAGAGGATGATCTCACTGATGGCTGCGCGGATTTTAAGCAGGACTTACGGATAGGTTTTTGTGGAATTACCTGACTAGATGTTCCCTGATCCTGACCTGGGGTGGCCTCCAGATCAGATTTGCCTTCCTGTGAGAGTACATTTACTTGGTCTTCAGCATTTACAGACCGTAAGCGAACCATCTGAAGTAGAGAGGGTGTTACAAGTGGAATGTTTGCATCTTCCTTTGAAATGGGTGCACTTTTCTGTCTGGACATTATTTCTTTGCTTTTGTTATCTTTGCTTATGAGACTTGGTTGTCTCCTGAAATTGACAGTGGCCTGGTCTTCCTTTGGAACAACTACAGCAGTGAGTGTAGAAGTTTCAGAGTTTGATAAATCTTGAGCAGACACGGTTAGTAGATTAGGAGGATCCTCTTGAGTTATTTTCTCAGGCATTAGCTGAAAACATACATCTTGTGATTGAGAAGAAGTTTCAGAAACATCTGGATATTTTGAAGTATCAGGGCTCTCTTCACAGGACTGTGAATTGACACTTGACTTATCAAATGATTTGTTATCGGACACCTCCGGAACATTTAAGGTGGCATCAGCAGGTGACTGTTCTTTATTTGTTTGCAGCTCTGGGTTGACCTCCGCCTGATCGGCTGTATCTGCTATGTAAGAGTCCTTTGGAGCAATACTGTCTCCCTGTTCTACACTGGAGTGCTCTAAAATGTTGGAAAGTGATTCATGCATAGAGGGTGGAGGAGGTGGGGGAAAGTCTATCTCATCCTGCCCCTCAAAGTCAGGTGTCTCTTCCATTGGTGGAGGGGGCGGGGGCCAGGAGCACTCCAGACTTGTGTCCTGTTTTTCTGTTTCTTCTTCAGTCGAAGGCATGGACACTGAAGAGGGAGCAGCTTTTTTAGAGGGAGGTGGAGGAGGGTGATGTGCTGGAGGTGGTGAGGGAGGAGGAGAGTTGACTGTAACTCTAGAAGTGTCTGCCTCTAGAATCTCTGTGGGTTTATGATCTGAAATCTCATTGTCAGTGCAATAACTGTCATTCTCTAGCAAAGCACAAGCATTATCAACATGGTCTGGCACTTTCTCTAAAGGACTTTCTTGCTCCATCTTTAGGTCTTCAGTTTTTTTCTGCTCTTGTTTCTCAATCTTACAACTTGCAGTTTCCTTCTCAGGATGACTTTCTTCTCCTTTTTCATGGATTGGTGGACTTTCTGGATGCCCCAGAGCTATGTTCTTATCCAGAGTCACTTGTTTTTTTAGAAGAATGAACTCCTCCTTCATACCAGTGGTCACTTCCTTATTCTCTGAACAGGGTTCAGTTTTGTTAATTTCTACTGATATCTGTCTTTCTTTTTCAGTGTGATCTGTCGTGTCCTGAGTTCTCATTACTATTGAGTCTTTTTGTTGTTGTTTTTGAAGTCCATATAACCTGTTGGGGCATGGACATGGACCACATAACAGTTCGACTGTACGTTTACTGTGAACCCAGGTTTCAGGGGGTGGGGCACAAGGGGCTTTTACTTTAGGAGGAGGTGGAATGTTAAACAGCTCCCTGAGGGTTGACCCTGTGGGTGCAGGAGTAATTTTGTTATTCACTGTTGTAACAGCAGGAGAAACCTTTGGAGGCTGTGATTCGGTGGTATGTGTTTCAGTAGATAGATGAGCTGTATCTGTTGAAACTGATGAAAGGGAATTCATTGATGATGAGACGGACACTACAGGAGAGATTCGTGCCCCCAACCTCTCTGGTTTTGGAGGCTTTACCTTGTTTTTTCCTGGAGAGGTAGGGCAAATATCTTTAGAAGAATGAGTTGGTGTTCCACTTTGACTTGAGTAACCACTCGAAGGTGACATTGTCCTTTCAAATTTATTCTGCGGGGATGAATTACCTGATGCCAGAGCGTCAGTGATATCTTGATCAGGGCTGTGTGGACTCAGCGTAAGAGAGGAGTGAGAGTCATCCAAGTATGCTGTTACTGGAGAATTGCTAGAGGTTTGTCCATTGCTGGATGATGTATGTTCTTCTTTTGCATTGATATCACCATTCATTCGCCCACAATTAAATTCCAAATTATTCTGATCTTTTGTGTTTACCTGTTCCCATGACTTTTGCTTCAGCATGTCCTGGTGCAAAGAGTATGTTCTCCTTGGCGGTGCTGGTGGCAGTTTAGCCTTCATTATAGAGAGGCTACGAGAGAACAGCCGACTGTTTCTGACATCTTCTGCAGCATCACTCAGATCCTCTTGCTCTGGTTTATGACCAGCTTCTTTGGTGCTTGAACTTACCCAGCTTGATGAGCTTTTAACACTCATCTGTTCCTCATGGTTCAAATTTGTGACTTCCTTCACTCCAAATGTGACATGGGCAGGTTGAGCATTTCCTCTTAAAGAAATTGTTGAGGAGTTGGAGATAATAGTCTCAGACGATTGAGAATGGCTCCATTTGGAACCGTTAGAAGGTGGTGCATCACGGGCACCACCTCCTGAACGTGAAGAACCTGGACTTGCAGACGACAAGCTGTTCTTGCTAACTGTACGTACACTGCGCCGGCTGCGGCTTCTATTGATTTCTATCACATCTATTTCAGCAGGTAGGACTGCATTAGGAATGATTGTGGACATATAGGTGGCCTGTGGAGAGATAGACATCACTGGACCTTGTAGTTCCTGCAAGAAGGAGGATGTAGTTATTCCTGGTACAGCAAGAGACTTAGGCCTTTGCAGAGGTGATGCTCGTGGCCCAAGTTTGCAGTTTAGGAGCAAGTCATCTTTGTAAATGGCCTGTATGTGGTGCCTGAGAAGTTGCTCATGTCTAGATTCCTGTAGGGCTTCAATGTCATGTAGGTGTACACGTGCCCCTTCATGATGCGTCAGTGGTGCCCCTCCATCGATTGTTGGGATTATAACTGTGCCGGGGGAATTGTCCTCTTCACCATTTGAGAGGTGTTGCAGTAAAACACCCCTCCCCATACCTGTATCAAAAGCATTATTTATATTTAATAAATATCACACGTATAATTTAAATTAATGAACAAGGGAAAAAATGCAGAATATATAATATGGAAAATTACTCACATATTTCTTTCTGAACCTGCTGTGGGATCCCCATAATTGTTGTTCTTCTGGTTCTCTTTTTGGTCTTGTCCAGCCTCTTCACAGTGTTTAATGGCTTAAATGTTGAACCTAAGAATATAAAGCTAATAATGTAAGAAAAGCTATGGGAGCTGGCCCCCACATCATTCACCACAAGTCCCTGCATAAGCATAAGCTGCATCATGGTAAGGACTGAGGTGCCCATATAGGTAAATTAGGCAGATGCCTATGGTGGTACTTTATGAAGAGCGGCAAATGTCATCACCCCCTAATAAAGTACTGGCGTTCCTTTCTCTCTCCCACCACACCTGACGCTGTCCAACAACTGATTATCAGGGCCTTCTCGAGCTGGATCAGGTGTGCAGGGGCAGAGAATTTTGCTACTGTGTTAGACATTGGGGCACTTAAATTAAGAAACACTTCTAGATCATAAACCCAGAAATAACTTCCTCCAAGCTCAGGCAGAGATGAGGGTTAAAACATATGATTCTAAACTACAAAACAATAACTAGATATGCCTGTGTTTAAATTTTTTTATAGTGGAATGTTTTAAAGAAAGTTTCAGATAATCTGTGCCCTGTCCTCCTTCACTTTATACAGTTTGCAATCTCAGCACAATAATATGCCTTACCTTGGCGTGTTAGCACGGGGCGAGAGAAGGCTGCAGATCTACTGGATACTGATGTGGTGGAGTGCTCAGCAGCGCTGTCAAAATCCAAATGTGCATCTCTTTCTTGGCAACTGACGTCTTTTTCTTGTGGAGAAACTGTGGACTGCACAGGAAGTGATCCAGATAAGAACGATGAAGTCACCTACTTATGTCAAACAAATGGTTTTCTTTTGTTTTCTGTGGAAGAGGAACTTACAATAGACTGATCATCAGGAAACACCACTCCATTGTTGTGCACTGTTAGAAACGTGGAATAAGATACATGTCAGCTCTGAGTTGCACTAAAGTGGGTAGAATGTAAGAAAAGAAGTAGATTACGTGTATTATATTATATAGTCTGCTCACCCTCCTGTTGTAGTATCTTAAGTCCCTCTTGGGCTTCAGTGTGCAGGTCTTCCAGGTACTTTGGCCTGCTGCCCTCGATGAACACATTCTCCGGGTAATGTTGGGAGGCTCTGTAATGCACTGTCAACTTCCTTTGCTCATCTTGTTTTTGCCCAGCTGGAGGGAGAGTCACTTTTATTAGAGACCGGTAGAATTATTCACATTACTCAATTACACCCATGTGCTAATGAATAGAACATGATAACACTGACATGTTTGGTTACCAAGAACAATTGTTCACTCTGTCAAATACTTCAGATTGACAATGTTTCCTGATGCTCTTACTGCTTGTTTACCTTTCTAGCAGGCAGTATAAGGTCATTACAGTATTAGGACACGTGCAGTGGAAAAGACTCTGGCCTCAGACTCAACTGGAAGCTTTAATCTAATCTATGACAAGGAAAGATGTCTTGTTTCTTGTTTGATTTGTAGGGTGAGGGCATGTGATGTTGATGGCCTAAGCAAAAGCTCCAGTATCATCCATGGTGACTATTTTTTGAACATGAAAAATAGAAATGCTTTTGAGCTGCTTTGTGAAGTACACTCTTCTCTGATTGCCAAAAGATCAGTTTTTCTTGTATTTTCAAGAGTAGCACCTGCTCACGCTGGCAGTCCGACAGACACTCGACAGATTGCAGATAGGATCTCAGCAGCAGTATGTTAGAGGTTCAACACTCACACCAAATAATCTCTCTAGCTGCCTTGACCTTTAATGCTGTCCAATACCAGATTACCCTTTGTCTCTCCTTTCTTCTCATTCAGCAGTAATCTGAGTGTTGTTAAACATTAGATTTGTCCAGAGTCAGTAGATGGGAATAATGTAAACTATCATTAGAAGTAAAAGTAATTTTTTTGTGTAAATGTAAAAAATAATGATGGATTTTATAAATTCTCAAGTAATCTTGTGTGCTCCAACTTTGACGAAATATTAAAAGCCTTTATTACCAGTTAAACTGTTTCTTAGATTCACATAGATGCTAGAAGTACAAAGACATTTTACTGCAGTTCACCTCCAGTGAAATATGTTTTGCTTATTGGGAATATTTGGGAAAAAAGCTTAACTTTTAAATGTGCCACAACCATTTCACAGGCCATATTTTATGCTTAATGTCACATTTTGAAAATAAATGGTAATTGTGGAGTAAAATGTCCAGCAGTGTATTCTTTAGAGGGCATTTTTTACTCAACATGAAAACTAACCACAGGTGCTCAAACTTTTGCATAAACCTATACTTTCATGCTTATTTCTTCAAATTATCAGTAAAGCTGTTTTAAAACTTTTATTAACTATAAAGGTAAAAAAATGGAAAGTATTTTTAAAAGATACTTAAATACTTAACTATTATCTATTGGTACTGGAATTTCCTATCAGTCTCTTTCATTCTACTTAAAAGCATTTCAAAATAGATAGATATGTACTTTATCCATCCCAGAGGGAAATTCACAATGAAATATGAGGAATAAGTATTTATTCTCTTTCTCGTTCACCGCAGAAGTCAGGTGCTACCTTGTCTAACCTGGAGAGCTGAGGCGATTCTTCTATATCTGGGTGGTCCAGATACCCTAGCAGCTGTGATGATGTGGCACATGCTTGTCTCTCTCAGGGAACAGACTGGAAGAGGGATACACTGTTCAGCATGGGGTTGGTAAATCCAGGATTGACTGAGGCCAGGGAGACATTACACCCCAGGTAGCAGATAAGCTGGATTGGCCAGATAAAACCTTCAGCTTTGAATGTAATATTTCCTTTATTTTGGTGGCATACAGTACCGGGCAAAAGTATTAAGTAACTGAGAAAGATTTATATAAAAGTTGTTTAGCTGAGCTCTTGGGTTTTTCTTATTTTTAAACACTAACGCCATGCTTCAGTGTTATCTAAATCATTTCTAGACCTCTCCTCAAGGAAGCCCAGTATTACTTGTAGTTATCAAATACATGGTTCGGATCAATCGATACTTCATTAAATTAAATCAGTTGAGCTGCTGATGAAATTTCACAAATCCAAGCAAAGCATCAAGAACCAAAACTGTGTTGTTCTAAACAGATCACAAAATATCAAATACTTTTTATCAAGAAATCTTGATACTTTTAATTGCTTTCTTGTATGTTTTGCATCTGTTCTAATGTATACTTGTGTTCTTGCTGGTAGAGAGACAATCGCTGCTGAGATAAAAGGAGCATTTGGCTGACCCTCTTATCCAGAGCAACTTACAATCATTAGTTACAGGGACGGTCCCCCTGGAGCAGCTGAGGGTTAAGTGTCTTGCTCAAGGACACAATGGTAGTAAGTTTGAACCTGTGGCTTTGTGGTCATCAATGTTTGACCCACTCAGCTACTACCACCCCAAACAAGATAACTGGCTTTAAACTATTCACACAGTACTGAAGGTATTTAGATTTGTTTTAGTTGTTTATGAGGCCAAAACCTCCTCCTCATTCCGTCTTCTTTGAAAGCCACTTAATAATAGCGGCTCCATGCCATAGTTATGTGTGAAGCATTAGCAGTTTATGTAACTGCATTTTGCTTAAACTGTAAAGAGACAGCCAGTGGCCCCTGAGCTGTTGCAGTCCAATAGTGTTATGTCTGATTAGCACTGAGGCTGACTGTTAGCCAGACAATAGAGAGAAACACAACACTTGAGGGTGACCTTTAGTTGCCTTTGGACAATGTCTGAGAAACAGTAAGAAGCTTCATAGGGGCCCCGCTATCAGCTTTCTAATGTCCCCTTGAGTGCCTTGAACTGTTGTGAAAGTAGAAAGTAAGCTTTGGGCCCCGTGAAGGACATTAGGGTGCAAACATGATGAAAGGTTTTTGCCTAAAGAGGGACCTTCCCCTAAAATAACCCCCCTCGTCTCTTTATTAGCATTTGTAACGTCCTACTAGGGATCGTCTTGTAAGTGTCTGGATTAGCGGATGCCCAGTGGGGGTGTCGGGTGACTTGGCTGTGAGGACAGTGATACGGCACAGACCTAATGTAAGGATGCAGGTGTACTGTATGAGGCAATGTTACAAATCTTACTGAACGTAATCAGTTAAATTGGTAAGGGTATGCAAGCCGGTAGGCGCATATCAGAAAAAATAATAAATAAATAAAGAATAATGCACTCTGCCATGGTCATTCTTGATTATTCCTTTTCAGACAGAAGGCTACAAAAGACTTTTGGATTTTGTGAGAACTGCTGTCAGTTCAGCTCCTAGCCCACAGCTCAACACCTGCTTCTCTGTTTCATATTTAGACTCTTGCTGCATACAATACTGACTCTCAACCACATTACTCAAATACAGAGGCCAACAGTAAATGTGTATTTCTCTTGCAAAATTGTTCTGTTGTTGATGGGGGTTTGGAATGCAATAGTTGGTCCATTTTCTATATATACTTTAAAGTTTATGACCCATGTGATAAAATCTCATAAAAGCACTAAAAGCAGTTCTGCACTTTAGAAATTAACCAAAACATAATAACTGTGGGTAAAAAAGAGGAGAGATGTATATCCTATTTTACTTTCATGTCTTGCCCAGTTTCTCCTGCAAGAACATCATGGCAGTACTTTAGTACATTCTTAATAAATAAGGATAGTTTCTACTTCTGGTTCCCCAAAGAACTTTGATATTTTTGTAACATTTTTTGTAAATTACTGTTGAAGATCGTACTTAATGTTTCATTATGTTAAAGTGTGTTAAATCCAAGCACCACTTAAATACCTATATTTTTACTGCACTTACACACCCAACATCGTTCTCTACTCACCCTTCTTCTTGAAGACTGAGAGCAAGGATCGGAAATTTTTACTCAGAAAAACCACCATGCCTGATTTGAGATGAAGTCCCAGAGAAAGATCATTGCAGGGAAAGCCGAAGTGGGGTTAAAAAGGGTCCACCTAACACAGTAAGAGCTGCAGTGCTGGCATCATGACCAACTGTAAGCTGCAGGAGCCACAGAAAGGATGTCGTGAGGTAGCTGTGTCGCGGCAGACTGACGAAGGATAAGCCAAGTGAACACAATGAGATCTACTGTGGGCAGCGTCAATCTCAGCTCTTTACTCTGCCACCCGCTCCCTCCCTCTTTCCTCTTCAGCTCCCCCTCCTTTTGTCACACATAACCGCCAATGAAACCCCATTGAGTTTTAGACTTTCCGGTCTTTGATTTGATCATTCCAAGTGAACTTATGATAACTTTCTGGCTGCTTCAGAAATTCAGCTCCTGTTCTGCTCCCCTTTCACCCACCCAAAACTCACACAGGTAAATTAAAGGTAACTTTATACAGATATAGGCACTGCTGGAGTCCTTGGAATGCTTATTTAACCCCTTAAACCTATTTATTTTGTACTACAGTTATTCAGTGTTTATGATAAAGCTAATATCTAATAAGTTGTATGGTCCTGAAAAACCAAAGTGCAGGCAAACATTACAGGCTCTTGCAGTTTAAGGGGTTAATTGAGTTTGAGTCAGTGTGCGTTTTATTAATTGAGTTTCAGTACAGTGACTGACCTTGAAACTTCCCGAGTCACACTTTCTTTAGCTCAGTTAATTGTGGTCACATCAGTGCCAGTGTTAATTCACCTCAATTCTGCCAACCTGAAATGGCAAAGATATTCCTACATTAGGAGTCACTGTGTACACATCAGTGATGAGTGTCTTTTGATCACTGTTTGGTATAACACACCACCCCAGTTTTTACATCCCTGACAACAGTCATTTGTTTTGGTGTTTAGGACTCTAAGCACAATCTTGAGCCATCTTTGGCTTTCGCTTTCACCCTTGAAAAATTAGTCCAGCTGGATTGCTCTTCTTTATTCTCCTGCAGGATTTAGGAATCATTCAGTGGCAGTGGCAGGACTTGGCATGCTCCTTTAACCGTCAGTCTGTGTAAATGTGCCAATGATGCGCGTCTGCAGGGGGGTACAGCTGTGCTCTTGCCTGACAGGTGACACTCCTAAACCTCTTATCCCACCTCCTGCTGTAAAGACCTCACTGCTATTGGCACATGAGCAAGAACTCAAGTGGATCTGGCTCAGAAAAGGGGGCGCGATTTCAAAGGGGATTACAAAGCGCGCCATTTTGGTTGGTGCATTGCCAACCCTTACTTTGTCCAGTGGGTCAACCCTCTGAATCTTTCACTGTCTCATCTCGCATTTCAGTATCAGGCTGCTCATCACTTTCTGCCTCACCTGCCTGTCTGCTCACCCCTCCCTCCTGTTTATAGGACGTTCTCTGACTCTGTCGCTCTCTTTTTTACTGTCTCCCAGTGGCTGTTAGCTTTCAGGTCTTGCTCTACTGGCCATGCATTTGCTTGTGTAACCAGTGTAGAGGCCTGTTCAGTGTGAAAGGGTGGAGACCTACTAATATATGCCTGAAATTCCCCTTGGAAATGTTGAGGTGAGATGCTCCAAAAAGCAGACAGGAACTGCATGCCTTGTGTTGTTCCCTCATTAATATTTAGCAGAGGATCCTAAAGCCACCATCTGCCACCCAGCAAGGGGTGAGGGGCATGCTTATGAGGCCAGCCGACGGACGGCGCGTTTCTATACACAGGCGACTCCGCACACCGGCCCTTTTGTCCAGACATATGAACCAAGTTTGCAGAAAACAAATGGCACATGGTGGCTATTTTATGCTAAATTAGCCTGGCACACTGCACACTCTGGGTTGGCTTGTCATCACTGATCACATTAGCTATCGGGAAGAACTTTTGCTTTATGTAGCCCTAAGTAAGGAAAAGTAGTTTCAAACTAGAAAACTAAATCTTTCTCCTTTTTACTTTTTGAAACTGGAAGAAAAAAAAAAAAGTTCTGCTGCAATCTGAGCAGTTAATGACCTTGTGCGTTCCAACATGCATCTTGAATTGCTCCTGACTTAATATAGTATGAATCATGAGGTTCTGTCATATCTTTTCGGATCTTAAGATCTTTTTTATCCTGCTCTCTGCAGTCTCATGACCAATAAAGACAAGTGAGGAAGTCTGACTGGCAGTCACACTGCATATACCTATCTATGGAGGTCTAACTGTTCATGTTCCTTTATCAGTGGTATCGCCAAAGTAATTTTTGTGCAATCTTTTCTTTCATGTATGGTCTTCTGTGTCTGTTAATGTTCTACAGCTACGCTCAGTAATGCATTTTTACTCCCTAGAATGATTTTGGCTGGAATTGGATGTTCATTTTAATATATGTTCCCTTGAAATTAGGTGATTATTCATAAAAAGGTCATCCTTCCTACATGTCCCATCCAGCACTGACCTAAATACCCTAGAATAAAGCTAGCCATCTTCAGATGCAATACAACAAAATAAATCTCCCTGTATAGCTACAATATTTTATAATTAACTTAATAATGAATTTGGTGAAGTTACTGACCAATTAAGCTTCATATCACTTCATTTAGGTTAAATGTTACCTCTGTCAAGGTTGTTTAATTTAGATTTGGTCCTAACAATTCATTTAAACTCCAAGGCAGCACCACAACTACAGTATGGCATGTACAATAAGTCCACTTGGTGGTGCTACAGCGCATGCTCCCAAACTGAGAAGAACCGTTCAAAGATCTGTGTCCTTGTTTATGAAGGTATCCTCCTCTATTTCTCTGAAACAGAGAAATTATGGGTGCCTTTCTCTGATCTTCATAATGAGTTCCCTGCAGAGAAAGTCAGTCCATTCTGCCTGTATATGACTTCCTGACTTCGTAAGTAAATATATGAGGACTAGAGTGGCTGACATAGCTATAATATCACATACTTGAAGACATTTTCACAATAACAATAGCACAGCCCACCTGACAGGAATGCTGTGTCAGCATATACGAAAGGCACCCTTTTGGTAATGATGAGCAGGACATTTACCTTAAGCCTTCTTTGGGTTTTTTTTGGTTTTTTTACAGGATATGGGCTCATGCTACCTACTGCATCATTCTCTGGCTCTGGGTTTATGAGTATATCACCTCCCAAATGTACAGCTCTGTGCTTCCAAACATACGTCTCAAATCTCATTTAAAAACTCTAACAGTTAAGCTATCTATCACAGATTACATGTCTAGTTAAAGTACACAAGATCTGAAGAGATCCTCATGTTCCTGTAAGGAAGCAGTGCTGGCTCTGAGGGGGTGGGATGGGATAGAGGGACATCTGTTAGTGGTGAAAAGCAGCCAGACAAACTCTGGCTCTGAGCTCTCCATGAAGAAGGTCTCCACCCTCATATGACCCTTAATTGGAAAATCCCCAACCATTTAGCTCATAGTGCATAGCACCTTCCATCTTCAACAAGATGTGTTCCAGAAAACAACTGGATCCAGCAACAGAAAATGAAGGATCATAAAAAGTGTGTCAGAAAGAATTTTTATGTGATGTAATAGAGTGGAACTTACTACCCACTGAGTGGGCTTACAATCTTTGACCAAAAAAAAGAACTGCTGCCCAAAGAGAACCATTTTGTACACAAAAAAATCATCATGCTTTTTAAAGTCCTTGGAAAAAAATGCTTTATATGTTTCCTCAACCATTAAACCACACTTTTGCCTCAAACTACATTATGGTGCCGTATTACATACGGTATAAATACAGTAAAATACCGAAGTAGATTCTAAAGCCTGTATATTGTCAATATTCCATGTTCCATCTGTACCACATACCTCTTGTTAGGGTTGTCACGGTACCAAAATTTCAGTATTCGGTACCGATACCAGTGAAAATCCACGGTTCTCGGTACCAATTTCGGTACCAAATACTATTATGTCCTGTTTTAAACGCTATAGGAGCATTAAATAGTTAATAATGTAAAGGAGTTACATCATCCACCCGCTAGGGGGCCTCAGTGTGTTATACATGCAGGGAGCGGCAGAGCAGACCGAGAACGACTCGGAGATGGAGATGTGTACTGTTCCTCTGGTTCCTGAATAAACGTGAGAAAGCCTTTATTAAAAAGCCTCCTGGTGTTTCGAACA
>JBBPDB010000140.1:15837623-15870053 GCA_037974465.1 Brachypetersius altus
GCACGGTGAGCACAGCAAATACTAGTGGTGTGGAAGGGAATTACGTGAACTAAGACAAACAAAAGCGCTCTGGATGAATCATTTGAGACAAAAAATAAATAGCCCAATATTCGACCAAAAAAAATGTCGCCGACCAATTTTCATATTCGATTACGTCGAATACTCGAATATTCGCTGCAGCACTACTCTAACTATCATGATAGATGCTACAATGTACTTTACGTCACATGCTAATTTGAATGATGACATCAAACATTACAGAATCAAAATAATCGTAATAATTCCTGGCAACCTTATATTTTACACGTTATCTATTAAGACAAATTATGACAACGTATGATATCTGCCATGACAAGTTTGTGGCTAGGATATTTCAAAGTAGAAAGAGTTATAGTTACTTTATACTGAAAAGAGTGCTTTGAAATAAGAATTCAAACATGTATGGTTCCACGTGATTGCCAAACACAGTAAATAAAAGCCACTAATTCTCTTGATGTAACATGTCTTTCATATGGAACCAATATAGTCAAAGTGTATCTGTAATTAATCAAGTTCATTTCAGTGTAGGATGCCGTTTAATCATGCTTACAACAGCTTGTTTTTGTTTTTTGCCAAAAAAAATATATTTGTCCTCATGTGATACATGAACCCCTGACAAAATTCTGCCAAACACTTCCAGGATGTAAACTCTTGCCTACACAGAGAAGCAGAGAAAATAAATTAAAGCACTTATAGTAATGAGAAACAGAACCTTTTACTCATTAAGATTCATTGTGTGTATGAGCATGTGTTCATATGTTTCTCTCATTCACACAGACACATTCACAACAGAGACTAAATCCACTCATGGATAAGGCTTCTAGTGTGAAAGATATTCCGCACTCGTAAATACGTCTGGTATTCACTAAAAAGATGCCATGGTCTTTATTTTGTGCTTCCCTGATTTAATATAATGGAACAAAGTGCAGGCAGGAATTTGCATGTGGGCACCCACCACAATCACATTGCCTTTTCCTCTGTAAAATCCCATTTGCCATGGCAAATGAACAAAGCCCTCATCATTCCCTATTTAAGCTAAGTGTTTCCTCTTTGCTTTTTCTGTAACACTCTGCCAGTTTTGTTCTCTCAGAAATGTGGAAAGTGTTTTTTTTTCTTTCATATTTAAAGCACTCTGTTTTAGCACTGTTTGTGTAGCTTGTCACACTAAGTGAGGATCTCCATGCAAATGGCCATGAAGAAGAGTTAATATATAGTTGTAATGACTGGAACAGGTTAATATTTATTTGTTATAATGACTGGCATGGGTTAATATACAGTTATAATGACTGACACAGGTTAATATATCATTATAATGACTGACATGGGGTAATAGGGGTTGCTGGAAAGCTAGCAGGCGGTGCTAAATGAACATTTCCCATTGCCTTAATCATCTAGTAAGATATTCCAGTGAAACACTGGAAAGGATTTTGGCGTTGTGAGGGGAGTTCCTTTTCTAACTGTATTTTAGTAATAGTAAGTATTCCCACAGTACTGCTTCAAAATATTGCAAAAATACAAGCTCACCTGCTGCACTTTTTTTTTTTATTCTCACTACTCTATGCGTTTGCACTGATATAAAATTATTTTGTGGGATAAATCAGTCACATGTAATACAATATAACACAAACTCTTGATTCTTAGATTATTTGCGTTTGTGTAGGTTAACTTTCATATTAGACTAGAGAATAAAAGCATGACAGAGTGATATTCTGAGCTCAGCACACTAACATATGTGCCAATGTTGAGCAAACTGCACCACAATGATCTACGTCATTAATAAACAGTCAGCAGTACAAGCATGAGCATTTTTTATGTCCATAGTTGTATTCCTTTACTTAGAAAGCACTAAACTCGGAAGCTCATTGGGACTATATTTTGTAGGAAGGCTGCAGGACTGAGGTTAGGCTTTCTTATGCATTCTGCAGGGCGAAGTGGTAATGAGTGGACATGACTGAAATGTTAAAGAAAGAAAATCTGTCTTTGAGACCTCAAGATACGGTTGTGTATCTCGTCTCCTACACTGTAGCATCCTAACTCAATTTGGGCCTAATGCAGGAAGCGGCTGCACTGAGCCCCATTACAATCAGACACAGAGTGCTTTGTATCACAAACCTCTTCCTTTAACTCAACACTCACTGTCAGTACTATATGCAGGAAGCTCTAATGATTGATGAAGGTTGTAAAATACGTTGAGACCACAATTTGATCCATTTAAGCTTAAACACAAAAGTAGAGCTGATATTTATAAAATGCTGTTCCAGTAACTAGTTCTAATAGTTTAGGATTCCTTTATGAATGCACTGCAAAAATGAAATCTTGGCAATGAAATCGCGACTTCCCAAGATATCATTTTAGTATGTGTTTATTGTAACAGCTTAGTGGGACAAGTTCTCTTCTCTGAGGAACTGGCTTTATAAAAACCCAACGCTGCCAAGAGTGCTCAATTATTCCTTTATATTCCTGTTGCAGTGTGGAGTTAAATCATGGAGATACTTTAATGCTCCCATTACAGTAAAACCTCTTTTCTAACAGATACCTGCTGTGTTGTACCAAGGCCAAAAGTGCTTCTTTTTAACAGATGTGTGAATTCCTGAGCTAGAGAACATAAGTGGATTAGAATTCTACTGTGTTGAGGAAATACAAGACTGTAGACATAGGATTATTGGACAAAATCTAACACAAGCCTATCTCCATTGAATGAATAAACATAGCCTCTCATTATGCTGAGAAAACAGAGTAATCTTAAAACTTCATGCAGGTGCGGATAAAGATAATGCGGAAGAACATGAAGTCTGGATGTTTACAGAATGTTACCATTAGCAACAGAGTTTTATCTGGTGAAATGTTCTATGAAAGATACTGTTGTACTTGGTGTTCAGGTCAAGGCCACCTTTGTTGAAAACAGCGAGCAGCTTGATAGGGATAAAGTGTGAGGACACGTGCTTTCTGGATGGGCCCTAATGGCTGTTTGTCGTACGACTTTGGAGCCTGTCAGGACTGTGTGAACACATCCAGTGGCAAAGACAAGGGCACCATTTCATCCCGAGCCATGCACTCCCCTCAGGCTGCCATAAAAGACCTGGCTGTCTACAGCAGAACACAGAGAAGACCAGCTGAGAATGACTCACGTAAGGAGAAAAGGGAGGTGAGCCAGTGTAGAGGTGACAGGAAAAGTGGCCTGCCTAAACTTCAAAAGAAGGAAAAAAGAAATTCACATCTTATAATGTTCTTGAGATCTTTTAGAGCAGAGATGAATAAACCTCTTTGTCAGGGTCTGCATACGTTTGTTACATATTAGCCTTCTTCATCCGGATTGTCTTGCTGAAACTTAACTCTAATGGTGCTGTCATGATCCATAAGCTCTCTGAACACTCGTAGCACACTGATAGAAAGATGATCTGTTTATTATGGGGAATATATATTACATGTAGCAGATGAGCAGTAGAGAAGATGTGTATGTGCAGTGTCCTTTTTCGCTGCATTCAAAAATCCAGATAATAGTTAAAATGTAGTTCCACAGCCTGGAATCAAATGACTAATAGACATATTATCCCATTACAAAGGTCACATTTTCCAATTACAAACATATGAGACTTAGATAACAAGCACAAGGCGAAGAAAAGAAAGAACAACACACAAGCCAAACGGAGACAGTTAAACTAAACAAGACACAGGTGGCATGAGTTAACATAAGAAGCTCCAATGTGTAGCAGGTGCAGAGCCGGGATGGGAATTTCCTGGCACTAAGTATATCAAACATCTCATTCAAATGAATCACAAGTTTCAAAACTCATTAATTGTATGTTTTCTCATGCTTTGATGCAGTTCCATGGCCTGAGTGGTTAACAGAAGCAGTCCTGGTTTAAGCTTGGAGAATATTTCTCACAGCTGTGTTGTCATGCCATAAGCAAGGGTGAGGCTGTTGCTCTTACAGTGGTTTGGACGAACATAAAAAAATTGAAAGCCTTAATTCTACTAGGTGTACTAGCTAAGCAGGCTTGGGCCAATGACTGACCAACTAAAACTAACATTAATCACTGAACCACCTGGTGGTTAGGAAGTTGGCCCCTGGATCATGGGTTTGAATACCAGGACTAGTGTCACCACTGAGGTACCTTTCAGCAAGGTACCGTTCCCATACACTGCTCCCAGCACACCCCACATTGGTGGCAGCCCACTGCTTCACTTGGTAAATGGGTTCAATCCAGAGAAAAATTTCACACACTGTTCACACTTTGTGCTGTGGTGTGTTCATGTGTGATGAACTATAAGGGGTCACTTCATTATAGCATATAGTATATGTAAGGCTATAGTCTATATAGAGTACATATATAGTATATGTAAGGCTAGTAACATGTCTAACCTAGTCATAAAGAGCAACTCTGCCTACTTCACCGAGTTCAGCTCAGACAGCTAACTTTGCTAACTAACAGAAACCTCAGTTTAGTAATGTAGAAGTAAGAACTGAAACAGAGGTTTGGTAAATTTTACATAGTGGTGCAGCTGTAATCAATAACATAAGTTTGTGTATCGTAGTGAAAAACACTTCTACTGGATTGGTACTACTATCCTAACATGAACTCACTGAAGTTTCACTGTTTGTGAAATGTCCTACCCCCTTGCTGAAATAGAAATCGTTCTGTGAAATGGAAATGATTAGTTTCGTATCCAAGTTTGACTGTCTGTCTGTTTGAGTTCGGGTGAAAATGGGTTTTATATTTGTTGTTCAATACACCAGAGGCATGTAGTTTCAG
This sequence comes from Brachypetersius altus, assembly GCA_037974465.1. Classification (NCBI taxonomy): domain Eukaryota; kingdom Metazoa; phylum Chordata; class Actinopteri; order Characiformes; family Alestidae; genus Brachypetersius; species Brachypetersius altus. The sequence continues at coordinate 15,842,417 of JBBPDB010000140.1, forward strand.
GCTAGGTTTAAACCGTTAGTGCTTTCATGCTATAAATAAGGTCAGCATGCTCACAAATTAGCTGCCGGCAAACAGAGCATGCCCTCAGTTGTAGTCACACTAAATCTTATGACTGCAAATCAGTGCATTATGCAGACAGCGTAGGGCATTAGAGGGGTTTAACACAACAACATTTGGTGCCTCTTTCAAACCCACTCCATACATGAAACAGTGTGACATGGCTGCATGTTATAGTGAAATTCCCACAACAGAATCCTACACAAGGCCTGAAGGTGGACCACACACATTGAGTTACTAAGGGAAGTTGAACCAAAGGCTTAGGATTTAGTGAAGATTTAAGAGGATTTCTCTTGTTCTCTTTTTTAACCAAACATTAACATTTTGTTTTACCAAACATTTACATTTCTAAAAGTTCATTCACTGTTCTTAATATTGTTTGAACCTTCACAAAGCTTACATGCAAATGTACAATGGGAGCTTGGAAGTACTAATGAGTGCTTGGAACAATAACAGTTATAAAATTCTACAATAAAGACTTACTTTTACAGACAATAGTCATTTAAATGCTACCTTAATGTTTCACGCTGATCCATACTGTTTACGCATTGGTCTATGTACACTAGGGGTGTAACGGTACATAGATGTCACGGTTCGGTACATACCTCGGTTTTGGGGTCACGGTTCAGTACGGTTCACGATACAGCAAAGTTAAGCAACAAAAAGTTCTAAAGAATGAGACTTGGTATGTTTTCGTTTATTTTAAATAAACAGCAGCATATGAACCAGTAAACACACACTCTTGCTTATATTTTCATGTATGTGTAAGTGTTATGCCAGTAGGTAACACTATTGCACCACACTACGACCCAGGTTTATGATTTACTTGCGCTTTTTGGTGCCTCTGTGATTCCATATTACTTGAATCATGTCTTCTCCAAAAGACATCGTACCGAACCGTGACCCATGTGTACCGTGACGGTTCGGTATGAATACATGTACCGTTACAGCCCAAATGTACACGTACATCTATGCAAGATATATGTACTTGATTTTATTATAAACATATTTTCAATGTGAATAAGAAATTACATAAACACAGTTTTTTTCACTGATACATTTGACTCTCATTCCTTATAATTTCTCATCTCAACCTTTTATCCAGCAGTAGAGAGCAGCACTGGCATATTATCCTTAGTCTTGCCAAGAAAATCCATCTGCTTAAAGACCTCATATTTCACCCTGGCATCCTGATAGACAAGAATCTGACCTCCCTGTCTGCACTCAAGGCCTCATCCCAGCTTCTTTCACTGAGAATATGGAAGTGTTAAGGAGTTATGCTCTGGTGTTAATCATTACGCATGCAGCCATGGCCTCAAAAAGCCTTGCGCCCAGGACACAATGACCTCATTACAGAACTTTGTGACGTCAAGGTTTTTGCTGACAAGATGAAACTGCTCTAGTGTCTTCAAACCCCCACTCTTTCCTCAGTCCAGCCCTGCCATCCTTAATCACTCAGGGAAGGTGACATCAATTCAGAAAGACTACTGAGCTCAACCTGCAGCTCATTTGTTTGAAATGAGTACTATGGGATTAATCAACCTAATTCTTCACTCAAGGGTGTTTGAAATTAAGCTTTAAATCTATATATTATGTTCTTTCAGGGGCAGCTGGAAGGGGAAAAAATGTTGTTATATATTACCAATTCAGAAAACAGGGGAAAGCAAATGTAACCAGAATCATTTAACTGTGATTTAGAATAGAGCTGCAAGTCTTCACTGGCTCCCTGTGGCCGCTTGCATTAAGTTCAAAACTTTAAATAAAGGTTTATATAAAGTCTAGAGAATTTCCAATTGTCAATCAACAAATACATTTAAAGAAGGAGACTGTGTACTGATTGAAAAATAAGAGGGACAGGGATTGTCTAACTGGTTTGCTTCTAAAGCTGCAAGCTGGGAAAGCCCACCCTTGTTGATGTGCATATACAGTAGAACCAAATGAAAAACATGTTTTTTTTATGCCTGGTCTTACATGATGCAAAATAACTACTTTGGTGGGTTACCAAGATGGCCACCAAATGGACAAACTTTCCTGTAAGGACTTTAGAGATCGACTAGGCTTAATGAACTCTTTTTTTAACTGAAGCACTTTACAGAAGATAAGCAGTGAGCTAATATGCTCAAACTATGACGCACAAAATTGTGGAGCGTTCCTTATTTTTTGGGGCAGATTGGTGGCCTAGTGGGTGGGGAGTTGTTTCTACAATCAGATGGTTGTGGGTTTGAATCCCAGGACTGCCAGTGGTACCACTGAGGTGCTCTTGAGCAAGATCCTATCCCCACACACTGCTCACTAGGAGCCCTGCGCTGGTGGCAGCCCCTGCTTCACTTGGTGAATGGGTTAAATGCAGAGAAAGAATTTCATATTGTTTAAACTGTGTGGTGTGGTGTGGTGTGTTCCCACGTAACTATAAGGGGCCACTTCATTTTATTGAAACTTTATTGTTTTAGTGATGAGGTTTAAATTAATGCATTTGTATTCTTTCCTGAGTACAATACTGTAGTATATAGTAATGAACAGTACAATACAGATGCAGCATATCAAGAATGGAGTACTCTTTTAACAATGTTAAGCGTTCAATTTCTATATTTTCCTCTATAATTTTTATGGCCAACATAAACTTGCTGATACATACTGACATTCTGCCACCCAGCAGAGGAGCTGACCCCACTGTTATGAGAGGAGTTCAGTCACGCGTGAGGAGACAGGATGGAACGCTGGATTCAGATTCAGCCTCTCTGAATAAACCCTGCTCTGTGAACGAGGGAACGCTATACACAGCAAACAATTCAAGACAGGCAGGGTGCACATGCACACACCAAAGCCAAAGCCTTCAGCATTCCAAAAGGGAGTTCATGCTTAGTCGGGTAATGAATAAAATGGAAAGGTGAGGCCTTTTCCTCTGTAGTAGTTTGGGTGGAAAAAGACCAGTGAAAAAACAGGAAACTCCCAAAGGGTGTCCACATACTGCTCAACCCATGCATATTCACACTACTCTCAAATCAGTGAAGCCATCTTTATCTCTGAGCAGCCAAGCACAGCAAACCTTGACACTGCACTGCTGCATATTTATCTTAATGAGATGTTTAGCTGGGACACCCTCATCACAAGATCATTCAGACACATGAGCTGCTAACTGCTGTACTTTTTGTTTTAATTTTGCATACAGAGAACAATCTGTCCTTCAGCTGAGATTCAACACTGTAGTTTCACTGTCTTCTAAAAATGCCCAGAGATGTTCCATTGTTGCTTATATTCATAAGAGATACACAGAGAAAGATCCATTCTTTAACATGATGGACACAGGATAGCTTTAAGGCTATTTCCATTCCACAGACAAACTAACACACACACACTTCTGGCCTGAGAACAAGAATCAGAAGAGCTCAGAGAAAAATTTCAACACATTAAGCAATATGTCTGACTCACTCACACACGTTCACAATTTCAGCATATTAGAGCTCCTAATTCACCAACAGTCTACAGAACAGTGTCAAACACACTGACACCGCAGAACACCTTTCCTGAAAAGTAACCTTTGTAGAGATGACTAATCATTAAGCACAAGAAAACCTGCACAACTTGCAGATGGTTATGGTGGTTCACAAACGTCTGTTACTCATGCTGCTGAAAATACTAAACACTTTGAAACTGTATAACCAATGTAGTGAACCTCAGCCCTAGCCCTGTCCGACGCTGAATACGTACTTATAGCTGAAATGGTGCTTGTGGCCCAGTTTTTAAAGACTCAGACTCTTTATTGAAAGATCAGGGGTACAATCCTAGCTTTGCCTTTAAACAATACCCGTAGCTCCTTACTCTAGAGGGGCAGTCCTTCACACATGAGTAAGCTACTCTGCACAAAACAGTAGCTATGTGACGAAGACGTTTTTTAATGATTAATAAATGGTAATCATTACAAGATTGCAGTATTTTAATTACGTGACTGAAATGTATACATTGTTTCCACATGAATACAACAGTTTTTTAACACTTTGCTCACATTTGGTATAGCCTGTTTTGGTGTATTTTACTTGTATTGACAGTAAGTACACAGGTCAGTCAAGTACATTCAGAACATCAATACAAGTTTTTTTTATTATGTCACTATAGCTTGAACTTCAACAAACTTATCTCAAGTCTGAAAAAATCTAAAAGCTTGTCAAAGACAAGACACAACTTTACCAAAGTCTTCACCTACCTGCCTTGATCTTGTCTACGTGTCCAAAAATCCAGAAAGCCCTGACCTTACTCGGGCTGTGGTTGGTGCTATGAATGGCCTTTGCCTTCTTTTTGCTGATGGAGTTCCCCATGACATTACTCCTGCCTCCCACCAGCTCTAGAATACCCTAGTACACAGAACATCTGCTTGCTGCATCCACAACCTCACCCTCCCTCCTCTGTAGCTCCTTATTCTTCTTCCAGAAGGCTGTCTTCCAGCCTCCAGTGTAGGACAGAGCTGTCCCACTTCGTGCCGTGCCGGTAATCCACCCTGTGTATTTCTGCTGGGTGTGTGCAAACACCTCCCTCTCTTCCTCTCTCATTCAAAACACTCTGCTTCTAGTGATGATCAGCCCCAGCTCACTCCAGTCACTTGGAATGTGGAGAAGGAGGGATTGCTGCCTGCTCCTGGTGGCTCTACCCGCCCCTGATCACGCATACACACACACATCCACTTCCCTTATGTCTGCAGTTTAGCTGTGATCAGCATTATGTGGCAGATCAGAGCTTTCTCACATAGCTGTAATGACTCCATGTCCTTCATTCTTTAATAGACACAACCTTCTGCAGCCCATGCTTTGAATCTCCACAGTACCTGATCTTATCTGCTCCACCTTTCTGAAATGAATCCCAGAAATTCTGTCATGGCAAAGTCTAACAAAACAAAGCCCTCTATCTTAGCATCTCACACACATCTAAACCCACAATCACACATCTAAACACACAATAGAGCCCTCATACTCAGTGGTATGAAGTCAAAAGCCTTGCATTATTTCTTTTTTATGATGAAACTCCGGGCTCACGATCAACATTACTTTTGTTCCACTCTTGTTCCTGTTCACCCATAGCCCCACCCAGGCTCTGTTTTTATTCATTCTCTGTTTGCTGGAACACTGCATCTGGATCTCCTTTTCTTTATTGTCTTTGCCATCTCAGTTACAGTTCTCTTGCATTTCTAACCTTTTTCCGTTATCCTTACTGTCAGTTTTTCTTTCTCTGACTGTTTGTTCCTGTGTGGTCAGGTAATCTAATACTCTGTTCCACTCTCAAAGCCCTCGCCAGCTGCATCTTTCACATGATGGTGTGGTGCAAGAATACTCCAAAACAAAATTAAGTAATTATGCCAATGTACACATGACAAAAAGAGAAACAAACAATCATTGCTTAATGTGGGCATATATGACATTATCTTTAAGCTATGCCCACAGCACCAGCATAACCGTTATTGAGTTAAGCGACTGTACCGAAGAGGGTGAGTCAGCCTTAGGCTCTTTGCATCCTTTCAGTGTTTTGGCTGTCTCTCTTTTACCCTCTGCATACACTGTCAATGCACTAGTGCCCTAATGATGTAAAAATATCCATCTTCACAAATTATCAAAACAAAACAAAGTGAACAGAATATAAGCCCTTTGAGCCCTTTGAACCCTAATTTTGTGATTTTGTCCTAGTTTGGTCAGGTACAATAACAATAACAAGAGACAGTCACGCACACTGGTATTTTAACTAGACCTTGGGCAACACAGATACATCAAAATTTGAGATGTAACTGCTGGGAAAACATTGATAACTTTAAGAATTTAGACATTTTGGCCATTAGCCCCTCCCTCCATCCCTCCCTCTTACACAAAAAGCACAGATTCTCATACACATGCTGAGACCTGTCCGAGTGACTCAGCTTGGTCCACTAAGAATAACTTAACTGCATCCACTTTAGAGTTAAAAGTTTTTTTTTATTATTGTGATCTATTTGTTGTGAATTGTTCACTCAGTGTGTGCATATACACTCATAAACTGAACTCACTGCATTGAGTGGCGCTGGTTACATGATAGGAGTCGTAATTAAAGCAAGTCCTCTTTGGCCTCCATCAGAATCCAACCTCAGTTTCCCTGCAGCTCAGGTCAGTGTGGCCTCCAGAAGATCTGTAATATGATCTGTGATTTATCACAAGTCACTGCATTTGTGCTGTGTCAGTGCAGGTAATAGCCCTCTCTAACACAAGACTCAAGCACATGATCCTGGTATCCAATGCTTTTAGTTTTCATAGAGAGTGTATTGTTAGACAAGTGGATCTTACATAATGGCAACTTTATTAATAACATATGAGCCAAGATGTGGACATTAGATCAATGATGCATTAATACACTCATACACTGGCACACAGATAATGGATAGAAGCACCAGTAGCATATTAGAGAGCACCATTTCAAGCTGATGACTAATTACAACCCAGTTAAATTCTTGCAAATAAATGCCATCCACTTATAGCTTTGCATTACATGCACAAAATACACTGTACACACTACTTTCCTCTTTAGCCCTGCCACTGGTCCACAGCCGTCCTGTGCTGAAGTCAGTCAGTCACATTGATCTCTCTCCTGCCCAGAAAAACCGCTGAAGCGAGCAGTGGTATTTTAGCTGGCTCATGATCTGAAGAAGTTCTTGCATGACAAGAATACAATGCCCTAAGGGCTACAAGTTATTACTTAGCACAGCTTCCTGCGTCCGAATCATGTAGACCGACTGCGGGCTACATAAAAAATAAGCCAGTTTTACAAATAGCTCAGGTTCACACAGATACACTATGTGGACAAAAGTACTGGGACACACCTCTTAATTATTGAATTCAGGTGGGCCCTTACTTCCAGTGAAGGGCAATCTTAATGTGTCATCATAACAAGACATTTTGGTTAACACCACACTTCCAACTTCGTGGACACAGATTGGGGAAAAACTTTTTCTATTCCAGCATGACTGTCTCCCAGTGCACAAAGCAAGGTCTACAAAGACATGGTTGGATGAGTTCATGATGCAAGGACCTGACCTCAACCCCATCCAACACCTTTGGCATGAACTGTAACAGAGCATGCGAGCCAGGCCTTCTCATCCAACATCAGTGTCTGACCTCATAAATGCTCTACAGAATGAATGGGGATAAATTCCCACAGAAAGCCTACTAAGAGGAGTGCCAATTTCATATTGAAGTCTATGCATTTGAAGGCAATATAATTAAAGGTGTAATGGTAACATGTCCCAAAAAGTTTGTCCACATAGCGTCTAAATAAAACTTCATGAATCACCCTAAACTGTTTACTAAAAGCTGTTTACGGAAGTTGCTAGGATTCGTTTTAGTACCTATTTCCTGTGGTAAAAATGATTAGATAACCAATTGCTAACCAATTGCTATTCATGGCCATCAACTGCTCAGTATCTGTATCGCAAGGGTCATGGACAAGAGTCTAGGTGGTTGGAGGTGTGCAGTGGCATTTTCCATCCATAAAACTGGCCTGACACTAAAACAACTTAAAAACTGCTACTCTAACCCCTCAGTTTGAACAGGTTAAAACTTAGCTCAACACTCCACAGCTGGTCCTGCTAGCTTGAAGACACCTGAACAAGCCTGCCTTCAAGCCAAATGCTGAACAGTTTATCAGTGTTACACAGAGGGTACTGACCTGGATATTCCTTTTGAAGAATGAGGTAAATAAACTTCGAGCACTTTTGAGCTAAAGCTGAAATTTTGCTACTTAGCATGTTACAGCACACTGATGGAGAAGTTTGTTACACACTGCTCCATGTCGGCCTCTTGTGGATAACACTTGGGTACAGCTTGTAGAACAAGAAAGAAGGGTCAGCTGTCACCACCACACTGCTGAAGCTAAACAAATGAAGCTCTGTGCTCTTCACCATGGTACTCTGAGATGATTGGGCTTGGATTTTGCCACCCTCTTGTGGTTGAAGCAGATAAAACTTGGCAGAGCTGCACTGAGCCCACTTTTGTGCCCAGTATTTCTGTTTGGAGGAATACAAAACTTGACAGAAATCCTCCAAGGACATTTCAGTAGACGGAATGTTCTGCTTGCCTAGAAAAACCACAGTTGGGCTAAATGTGCTAGAAATCGACTGTGTTGGAATGCAGGTCGAAAACAGAACTGGCACTGAGGCAAATTCCGTCCAGCTGCATTCCAGCAGATCCAATGGCTGGCAGGCACACAGATCTCTCACCTGGTGCCAGCCTGCCCTTTACAGGCCTTCTCTCAGAGGCTCACAAGCTCTTGTGTGTTGCTCAGTCAATCTTACTCTGCTGTTTGCTGGATTATTCTTGTTCACTGGTGTTTAGATTCACTGAGACTTGGGAAGTGTAGAGTGTCGGTGTGCACTTTGGCATTGTGTGGAATCTGTGTGTTCATTGTGCCCTATCTCCATTCCTGACATACTTGGATCTAAGCTTTGAGCAGGGCAGGTAGCAAGAGCTCAAGGTTAAAATTAGATGATGAGTCATGAACCATCTGAGAACAGCAAGGCATTGAGTGTTCAGCAGTTTAATTGCACAGGTGCAGAAAAGGGAAAATTGAGTGGATGAGTATATATATATAAACCTACATTAAAATTTATTAATGTTATTCCAAGAAGCCTCAGTTAGCTGCTATTTACAGTTAGCATTCACTATTCGGTACATAGGTAATTGGCCCAATACACTACATTTTTCATTGTGTTTTTGTTCCCCCAAAGGTGTACACAGGAGTATCCTCCACTCTGGCTGCCCTGGACTGTGCCTCATTGAAAAAGCAGTCCAAGCTTAAATACTCTTTATAATTTCAACATGAATGGGCAGGTATATATAAACTGACTGGTATTCAGGGAATCACTGAACTGTGTTTATGCTGTTTTCACATATGAACTGTAGAGACTAGGGACTAAATTGTATATTGTATGTTTTGAAAGCTTAATAGGAAGCAAGCCTGTGATCTTCCAATTGTATTGTTCTCACCATGATGTCAATAACACACACATTATTATTTTCTGTCAAGTTTTTTAATGTGTATATATTTTAGTGTGTTTTTTGTATGTTATTTAGTGTTTGCCCAGATGAATAGTTGTTCTAGATTTTTATACACAGGACTGTATTTGTACTGTCTTGCACACAGTTTACTGGCCCCATGCCCATTTCATTAACAACTGCTGTGTGTCAAATGAGTAAAGCAGACAGCAGAGTGGGAGAGTGTTACTGAAAGGAACATAAAAGAGAGAGATAGAGTGTGTGTGCGATGGAGGGAGGTTACAGGTTAGCTGCCATGACGACAGGAAGAGAGTTTATTCCCTCCACTGGGATGTACACCAGCCTTGTTATTGCTGATCACAGGGGTCTAGTATGGTAGTCTGGTCGGAGAGTGTCTGTGGCTCATGTGTGTGTGTGTGTCTAACACAGTTTTGGGTGTAACCACCATGACCCTGTGTGAGGTCACAGAACTTCGCCTGTGACTGTGACCTTGGCCGTCTAGTTTAATGCGTGTTCCACATCGTGCTGATTATACCCTGGAGTACTGAACTCAATTCATTCACACTGTTACCTCCCCTGTCTCACCGCACTATCATCACAGCTCACAGTCTGTCTACATTTAACGCCACACAGGCTAGTCCACGTTCAAAGGTGCATTTAAGCCACATAAAATCTGACTATAAAAGGATTAACTGCTCAGTATTTGTCCTACGCTGACATTAGAAGGGGTGTGCAAGAGTTTCCATGATGGGTTTACAGCAACAAGAAGTCCTAATGGCTTCTTATGTAACTTCAGGGTGAATCAGACCATTTGTCGTTTAAGTGGTATCAGTCCAATTGATTTGCCAAGCAGGTGGCAGAGGGAGAGAGGCAGGGTGACAAACAAAACAAAGGTTAAGGTGATGTAAATAGTAAGAGTGCATATGTCACCAGATGTATTCATTACCAAGGATTACATAACAAAACCCAACACACGCTGTGACACTTGAGATGGACATGTTGATCTGAACCGGTACACCAAAGGATACACAGAAAATACAGATGTTTCCATCACCTTCATTTAACCAAGGCTTGCCAAAAACAAAAAGGAAGAGTAAAACACAGAAAAATTTAGTTATTGAGAGAATCAACCCTCTGTTTTTGTGAGGTGTTGTGTTTCTCTTTCTACTTCAGCATCTCTGTTGCTTTCTGTTTCTCAGACTTGGGAGCCAAACAGGCCTTTCCATTAGTGCTGACCAGATAAGTACAATGTCTATACCTTTACGTAATTGCATTACGTAATCCTAAGCAAATTTAAATGTTCAATGGCACCATCATACTGTGATCTTTGGAAATACTATTCTAAAAAAGTATATCAGCACTTCCTGGCTTTATGCTCAACTGTCATTTTTCTTAATTATGTTATATGATGTTAAATATTCTACGTGTGTCTGTAAACAGGTCCCTGTAAACAGAGTTTGGAGTGAAAGCTTTATAAGCATGGGGAAACATAACCTTCTGCAACACTCCAAAATCTTAACTTTGTATCCCTCCTCATTACATACCGTTCTCTGTTGAGCTACATAACTCTGATATTCTGTATAAGTTTGAGGAATGGCTTGAGCCATCCCACAAAGGTCTTTCCTCTCATCTCCACTGTCACATGTTTTATTCTGTGATGCGTGGGGAGCGTGTCTATCACTGTCTGGAGACATCATTAAAAATTCAGCTGTTCGTTTTTCCAGCGTAATTACTGAACGGTCACGTTTCACTCCTCCTGCTTTTGGCCACAGAAGCTATCATGACGTCTCTGATGGCTGATAACAAATGGACATTGTATTTGCGTGTGACAAGAATCATTAACAGTCAGCTAAACCTTCTGTTTGGCTTCAGTTGACATTTCCACCACAACCTTAATAATCAAAGCTTATTTGATAGCCAGTGTTAACAAAGGACTCGATTTTTTGGCGCTGCTACATTCAATTTATTTTAAATATGAAGTCAGACTTGTCTCCAGCATCGTATTGTATACAGTATATTGCATACTGTTCACAAAAGTGTTTTTGTGTACTAATGTGGACATTCATGTGCTTTCCAGTACATAGTCAAATGTGTTCCTCTTTTAAAAAGAAGAAACAGCTCAATGATAATAATTTCTACTAGCATGCTAACAGCATTGTAGTCTATTTTTAGCATTACATTTAAAGCAATGCATGTGAATATTTTTGGCTATACCAGACTAAACACTGTCACTTAAGGCTTGTTGCATTATTATTATTATTTATTATTATTTTTTTTTTTTAATCATTATTTATGTTATCTCAGCACAGCCACAGTTTTAACAGAAACTAAGTGGTTAGTCTTTGACTGGTTTTCACAGTCTGTGATGTATCTAACACCTCCAGGAGGTCAGGAGTGACGTTTCTCACTGAACTGGCCCCACTCATTAGAAATCACACCGTTTTAGTGGTTAACCTGATGCATAAGGTCTTCTCTCCAGATCTTAACCAATGGGAGAGCTCTTTTAACTCCCTGGGAAAAAATCCTGCTTGATCAGTTTTTCATTGGAAGTTTTATGAATGTCTCTTGCGATATTTGCAATTTAAATACTAGCATACTTCTAGTGAATAAATAAACAAAAATGACAGATAAGTATGTTTGAACTATGCTTTCTCCAAAAGCATTGGCTTTAAGCATGCTCACCTGCATCTTTTCCTGCAAAACTGCATGAAAACTGTATTGGACTGGGAATAATTCCAGTAATTTAAGATGTTGGTGATGTTCTTACATTCTGAAAATACTGGAGAAAGAGTTTAACATATGAGATTATTAGCAACCTACACATATTTTGTTAGTTTTTGTTTTTTTGTAGTAGGTGTGTGTATGATATCTTAACCTGAATGAAGAATCCCCCACACACACATACGCATACATGCACGTGGTGATCTCACCCCTAAAAAAGCCTTTAGACCGGATAGAGCACCCCCGGGGGAGGGAGGGGTCGGACACAGGCAAAGCACAACGAAACAAGGGTGACGCAATGCTTTAGTGCTGCACTATCGACCCCTAAGCCCAAAGATGTGCTTATATCGGCCTGAATCAGGACAGTGATTAGAGAGCTGGAACAAAGTGGGCCAAGTGTATAGGTAGATGTGTTTTTACACACTGCTCAGATTTTTAAATGAGATTGCACTTCTTGTCTTATAGACTTTGTTGTCAAGTGCATTTAAAACACACAGAACATGTGCCTACAAACCCTAAAAGCCCTTTCACCAAACCCACCACACAAAGGTTCAAAGTATATAATAACGTACATAGGGGTACATAATAATGTGTAATAAGCAGTAATGAATAGCTGAATTGGCTGACTGTATGTGTGTGTAATTCTAGCTCCCTGTAATTCTGCAGTCATGGTCTGCACTTGCAGAGACTGTGAGAACATGCAGGAGCGGGTGTTCTAATTAAAAAAGCATTTAATAAAGAATTTGCTCTCTGTCATCTCTCCTGCTCAATACAGCATTGTGTCTCTAATCTCCCTCTTCTGTCACACAGCCCTCTCCACATTCTGGCCTGCTCTCTCTCCTGCATGCCTTTGGATCAAAGTTTCAAACTGAAAAAAAGAAGAGGGTCAGGATTCTTTATAAAACTCCTAAAAGCCTAAATATTTCCAAATTTGTGTTTTATTTATACAGAATAGTGGAAAACCATGACTACCAGTGCTAGGCCTTCAGGCCATGAATATCAAAACATAAACATTCCACTTTGAAAATGCTATTTTCTGGTGTCATCCCTATGAGATATGGTTTACTGCCAGGCACATGATGGTTTTTCAGTTGTTCTAGAGACACCTAAAGCTCTCCATGCTTTATTTAAAGTTTGTAACAAATATATTAATATATCTTTGAATTTATAGGTAACCATTCTAGACAATCCCAGAATAGAGCTGCTGCTGTTTACCACCTGACTGAAATGCCGTGATTATGCTGTCGCTCAAACTCACAGACAGTGATGTATCTATGACTTCCAGAAGGTCTAGAGCAACATTTTCCCCCTCAAGGTTAGTTCTACCCATTCTATGCGATTGGATGATGAACTTTCAGTTCCCTTTATGCTGGCAGAGGTAATCTGACACAGCAGGATCCAGCTCACGAGGGCTTAATGGAGGAGCTTACACATCTACGTAGACACCACAGAGAAAAAAATCTGATTTCCATTGAGTATTTCAAGAATTTAACCCTACTGCTTCCAACCAAAGCTTAAAAATGTAATACTAGTACTACTGCAGTAGTGTAAAACATGACTATGATGAATACACATAAACTAAAAGGGATACAAATGAATATTTAGTTCCTAAATATCATCATGTATTTTCTGAAGGCTTAGACAACACTGAGGGTCACTCTATTATAGACAGCATCCAGATAAACTCCTTTGTGAACACTTGGGTAGTATTGAATAATATATGTCAAGCCTGCCATACCAGTGCTGATCCCTTCTGTGTGAATCTTTTGCAAACAAAAAGATTTTTTTTAAAAAAGCCAGAGTTGTCTAAATAAAGAGTTTTCTGCTGTTCCGGTTGGACCACCAATCTCAAGTTACCCAGCTGGTTTTAAAGAATGAGTCTCAAAGTAAAACCCAATGGCCCATCACAGTGTGCCATGACATACATATTTTCTAGAGACATGAGGTAAAAATACTTAGTAGAAGACATTTAAACAGGTGAACATGTGACTCAGGCCACACTGTTCTTCATTCCCTGAAACTTTGCTGCACACTATCAGAGCATAAAGAGTAAAGATAGCAACTAAGAAACAGATAAAAGCCAAGAAAATGCCAATAAAATGTATATATTTATATCATCTATTTCATTTATATCATCTAACTACACTCACTCTCACCTCCCAGACTTAAACAAGAGCAGACCTGAGACAACTTCCCTTTCTTGTTGGAGTTGCTGGTTTATTCAATGTGACATGAGTACTGGAATTCAAGAGAGAGCCAGAAAAAAAGAGAGAAAAACAGCCAAAAGAAAAGGCAACACTAAGTAGATTAGCCATTCCAGAGGAGACATGTTCCTACAATGGTCACATAATCCTGCTTGATAATGCTGAGATGACCCAATGATAACCAGACACATAATAAAAGAAGAATCCCAGATTTGAAATTTCCAGACATACTGGCATCTGAGAACTGAAGATCAAAGTAGGGAACAAGGAGGGATGGCATGAAGGGCTATAACACTATGTGATATACATTTACAGAAACACTATGTCCAGCCTACTCATAAACACACACTGTGGAGCTCAGATTGAGTGGATGCGGTTGTTTATTTACCTTTGGAAGAGTCCTGATTGGCAGGACCCTGCCTGATGGTGACACACTCTCCAGTTCGTCCTGCTAGACTCACTGACCGACTCTGGTCATTACTGACACTTCTCTTATGCTTACTGCCCTTTAACCAACTGAGCGCCCGTCCCAGGGAGGTGCCTCGCTTCTTCCTGCCCTTGTTGACCTTACTCTGGAGGGCCAGTACCTCAGTGATGTCCCTGGGCACCAAGTCCCCCATGGAGCTACTTCTGGACATCAGGCTGGTGGAGCCCTGACTCCTGCAGTGTCCTGAGGAAAACAAAATCAATATCAAAATGAAATTAAAATGAGAAGCATACCACTCCGTCTTGATTATGAGTGACATGAAGTTGCAGGTAGACTAACAGCAAGGCATCTGGTAGTGCAGCAGTCCTTGATTAGCTAAAATAGCCACAGCATCAGATTCAGAAGTCCAGATTCAGATTTGATCTGGTCCCTAGCTCAGCCTATTCCTTGCCAGTAATCAGGTGCAAACGGAAAGAATGCCTTCCTGCTAAACCTCCTGGAAAAATGAGACGAAAAAAAGGGAACGAATAAGGGAAGTGTAAACTTTCAGAGAGTAAAGCCTCCCTCTCTCACTCTCCTTCACTCTGCGCAGGAGAAAACTCTGTCTCGCCCACTACTGCTTTGTTTTTCACAGGCTAGTGCCAGTGGCAAGACTCTCTCACTGTTCCATTCTCAAACCCAGTGGAGGGATGCTTCTTTTAGAGAGTGTGGCTGCTCACCAAGTGTGGCTGCAAACCACCACTGTGCATTTTGGACAAGCAGAAAAATGTCTGGGAGCTGACAGAAGGAGCAATAGTTCCCTGAACAGACCACCTGAGGAAAAGACTCAAATACCCACCCGAAGACTCTCATACAATATGTTCAGGCACACACATTATATAGAATAACCAATTATGTCTTAAAACTGCATCAACTCTCACTTGAGTTACAGCAATACAACCAAGATTCCTTATGGCTATAGAATAATTTAGAGTAACTTAATAACATTTAAAGGGTAAATAAACACATTAACTGGCAAAATGTTTTCCATCCATTCACATGCAGCTGCACACGAACACTTACATACAATGCACTCCAGAGGAGATCTTCCCTTCCCTTCTTTTCTGCTTTTGTCCCTCTTTCTCTCTGTCTCTGTATTCCCTCCTGAGCTGAGCCGTGCTGGGCTGTTTGCTCAGCTCTTTCGGGGTGACTGGAGCTCCATGCTGGTCAGTCCTCCCCCTCCTGTCTACTCCCAGCTCATTGCTGGCCCCTATTCAACTCTGCAGCGAGCAACTGCAACACACACGTGTATTCCAGCCAGCCCAGTTTCACAATGACAAACTCCCTCTCCTTCTCTCTCTCTCTCTCTCTCTCTCTCTCTCTCACTCACACACCCGCACCCACACACACTCCACTTCACTCCTCTCCTCCCTCACTCGTCACTCTCAGGCATAGCTTTCTATTCTTCCTCCTTCTTCTGGAAGCCTTATGTTTTGTGCTCCGTCTCGCTCCTCTGTACTTCTCTGGCACATGGAAACAAAAGTGATGTGTTGAATTGACTTGAAATAAATGTATGCATTCCACATTTTCCAGTTTACTTACCCTGGCAATGGTCCTGTCAGTGGAAATGATGTAGACATTCCGAACAATTAAATTAAACTGTCATACATGTTATATAATATTATATATCTATGATGTCTGTTTATGCCCTTAAAATCACAGGTTTATTGTTTAGTACTGGCTGAAGTATTCTTAAGTTATTCAGACCCGCAATAGATGTTTGGACCAATCAGCAGATTAAGAGGTTAAACGTGAAAAAAAAGGTTTGACAGGATTTTTAAGGGAAAGTCCAAGGGCATCTCAGAGAGCAGTGTCACACACACACACACACACACACACACGCTCGCTCACACGGTTACACGCATATTCTGTGTGTCTGATTTTAAGAAGTGAAACATGAGCTGCAGCTTTTTACTTGACATGACTGACACACCAAGACCAATTTACCATTCATCGCACACAGACATACAAACGCATTCAAAACAGGCTCTGGAAGGTCAGCAAAACGTAGGAACATTTCTCCTCTTTTTAAAACTGCCTTTCACCTCAGCCCCACCTGAACACACACATTCTACCACTACTAATTGATGCCTAGCATTTGGTGCGAGTGCTTGTGTGTAAGTCTGGTAAATGGGTTGGGAAGGGGGCAGGATGTAATTCTTTAACCTCTGATAATGAAAATTCCTCCCAGGAACTTTCCCTTGAACTCTGTCTACTTCGTAGCATGAATTAGCTATTTTGTACTGTTTCACAGAGGAGAGGAGCCATGAAGCAGAAACTAAGAATAGCGCAGGCGTAGTGATGTCACGCCACTTGGGAGTCAGTGATGGGGGAACAGGAGCAGGGCTCATCTTGTTTCAATATGACTGTGCTGGTGTAGAGCTGAGTGGGTTACATTAATCCGTGGGGGGCACAGGGACCAGATTAGCTCTGTCTATTGTTTATGTCCTCCTGCTATTAATGGTCCAGTGTTTAATGTAAGTGTAGTATGTACAGTGGCAGCCCACTGGTAATTGGATGGTGTTGTCATTTTTGTTGCTCAGAAGACCAGTTACACTGGAGGGCACGATCAGGTTAAAATGCAGTCAGTGTTAGCTTTAAGTGGACTTTACATTAACTGTAATTAGGGTTTAGCATAAGTGGGCTGGTTAGTTGCTTTTTGTTTTGTATCGTTTTACAATACAACAAAAGATTTGTATCTGGAGCCTCATACTGATGTCTTTTAACCAGATAACTGTCAATACCAGTAATATAGACCATAATTAAGCTGATAAAATTTGTAGCAGCCAGGAGAATCTTGTCACTAGTGCTTTAAAAACCCAAGTGCAGCCCTTCACCCTGCCACAGGACAATGGGCTTGAGTTTCGATCTACATTTACTGATCAGTAAACATGTTCTCTCTCTCTCTCTCTCTCTTAAAGACACAAGACATCATTTTATTGATAGTTACATTCACCTAACTAAAGACTTCCAAAAAGTGGTGGGGCTGAAATATGTCACAACGAAATGTAGTGGGGACATGTAAACAATGCCAATGCCACTGACTATACAGTACACTTCTCATTTAATCTAAGTAACTGAGAGCTACTGTATATGCTCTACTCTTTTAAATTAAGTTTTAAATTCATACTGTTCAATGCCAGTCTTGGAGAAGAGTAGCACAAGTCTTGGTCTCCAAACCTATATTCTGTATTTTGTTTTTTGTTTCAAGCTTTTTTAATTGAAATTCAGTTCAAGTCCAATAAATATCATGAAATGGTGCTGAACTGCGAGAGGTTTAAAAATGGTGAGGTTACCCAGAAGTGGAAAATAATTCTGTAGCTCCATGCAGTGCCTAGTTGGTCGGGTTCGTCCTAGAACTTTCTGCAGAATGAACAATGAGACTTTGAACTGCTTGAATTGCAATACAAAAAAACTGAAAAATTGGTGCGTTCTGAAACTTTTGACCAGTAGTGTAGTTCTGTTGTAAATTTTAACTGCATTACTCAAGCCTACAGCAATTTAACTGACTTTGTTGCACTGAAATCATACTGTTAGTTGGGTGTTGGCCTGGTGATCCTGTTGTGAACAGAAGTCTTGTTGAATGTGTTGGTTGATGTCTTTTTTATAATGAGATGTTCAATCATAGGAAATGTAAGTGGTTTCAAAGCTAAACACACATAAGACAGATGTGTGACTCAGGATATGTATCGAAGATTAAATATGGACTGTAAACACATGGAGAGCTGATTTTTTTGCTGTGCCTGTTTGACTTTCCCTCTGCTTTGAAAAGCGCAGATGGAGTTCTTCTGCTCTGGCCTCTGTCTGCACTGGGCTGGTCCCGACTGGGTCCAATAAATTGTCCAGTAAATCAGTTCTATCTGTGGTTCGGTATTTAAGTTATTTTATCTGGCTGAGGAGTAGAGATATGTAGGATTTCAGAGAAACAAGCCCAGCAACAAAGCTTTAGCAGTTCATTTATAAATATCTAATCCTAAGACACATTTCAGATGCTGTTCCTTGAGAGCATGTGTTTGGCGTATAATACGGATGGCTTGCTTTGCATGGTGAGATCAGTGGTGAGACTGACAATGAGATCATAAACAAATGAGAGAGGGAGAGAGAGAGAGAGAGAGAGAGAGAGAGAGAGAGACGGGAGAGAGAGCGGGAACGGGAACAAGAGACCAAGAGACCAAATACGTGAACGTTTGGAGAATAGGGTGGGGCTGGAGTGAGTCAAACTCCAGTCACTCTAAACACACTGAAATGTTTAAATGCTGCTATAGCAACTACGAAGAAAACAGTAATTCTCTACTGGATGCAAAAATGTAGGGCTTTAATTCTTTTTGTGAAAACATGCAGTACTTACAGCAGTGTCTTTTTGTGTGAAACTGCGCATGAACATTAACCACCAGAACATCCAGAACTCACCATGCAGTCTTTGATCTGACAATGCCAACTTTCTCCAAGCCCACTTATGAACCAAACCAGCCTCTTCAAAGTACCATGAAATTCATTTACTTCCCAAGAGCTTTTGCTGCTCAACCTTTCATTATGAAGCATTTGTAACAGTTCTCCACCAACTGCTCTCCTCTGCACAGCTGCACTCCGCCTCCCCAGTGTATCATTCGCCAACGATAAGAATTTCTTTCCGTCTTTATTTGAAAGGTTTCATGAATACTGGATCTTCCTCAGTAAAGGTAGGTTTCATAAGAAATTCTTGTGTAGCACTTCAGCACCCACTGACAAATCACTGTTCATCTTCACCTTTGTAAACGGAAAACATTTTCAAGGGCAATGGCATGTGGAACAGTTATGGCACACCACAGAATCGACAGTTTAAATCACATTCTCAGTGACAAATTTCAAATCATACACTATTAATAAAGGTATTGGGACACACCTGTTTTTCAGGGTTTGGACTCGGTCCCTTACTTCCAATAAGTTAACGATCTTAATGCCTCAGCGTAATAAGACATTCCAATGCTTCCAACTTTTTGGACACTGTGTGGGGAAGAACCTTTTCTAGTCCAGCATGACTGTGCCCCAGTGCAAGTACGGTTCATAACGACATGGTGGGATGAGTTCGATGTGGAAGAACTTGACTGGCCCACATAGAACCCTGGTCTCAACATCATCGAACACCTGAATTAGAACAGAGATTGCAAGCCAGGTGAATGCTCTACAGAGTGAACAGGCACAAATTCCCACAGAAACTTCAAAAAGATTGGCCAAACTCCATATTAAAGTCTATGTATTTAAACGCAGTGTCATTAAATTCCCTGTTGGTGTAAACATCACGTGTCCCAACACTTTTGTCCATATAGTGTATATATTTTTACAACACAATATTTAGAATCCTGGTGCAATTCCAAAACAAGCCTTCCACACACCCCCACTGAAAATGCCCCATGAGTCTCAGTGATGAGAGCTGAGGCAACAGGCAGGAAATCCCACGTGCCGGTGGGGCTAAGCCACCCTTACCCCGCTCCTCATTATACTGCTGCTCTTCTCTTTGTCCTCTGCAGACTGGATTTGCTTCTGCACCAACGAGTCTCTCCGCCGATAACAAAATCACACAGTCAGACTCAAAGAATGCCACATATTCGCAATTATAAGCCGCCTAATTATATAATGGAAAGCAAAGCTGTCTATCTACGCTCACAATGAGCATGTTGTACTTACACAGTCACTCTTTTGCTATGTATGGTAATATCAAAACACCACAGGCTCTAAACAAAAGATGTCATCTGTGCGGTCATACATTCACATAAAATTCATTGTGGTATCAGAAGTATCAGAATACTTTTCACTGCTGCTCAGTTCCAGGAATTAAACGCATAATGAGTTTCAATTAAAGAGATTTCAGTCCAATATCAGACACTTTCATTTAGACACTTCATGCCTCCATCTTTAATAAGCCCTATGGTGTGCCAAGTTCCCATAACATTGCAGGTTTGACACTCCGTGCCGTAAGTGTGAGTGAATTCCCTAATGCCCTCCAACTGCCTGTCGAATCAAGAGGGGACATCTCGAACTCAGAGGGGCTAATATGTTTCCTAAACAATGTTAGAGATGTGGTGTAGCACCGTAAGTCTACCATGCACCTGAAGATACTGTTTACTGTGTACATACATATAGTTTTTTTTATATTATACTATATATACTGTTTACTAATACTATTATACAGTATAGTTGTTTATTCTATTGGATACTTTGGTCTGTCCACTTTGCTGCTACAACAATGCACATTTAACACCTGTGGGACTAACAGAGGGTTATCTTATTACATAAATGAAGAAGAGAGGTTAAACAGTAGTTAGAAAGAGCACTTTTATTGCATTCATTCAGGTCACTGGAGAACATCTGGATGAACCCTTGAAAACAGCTGATGTGCCCCAGGAGCCAAACCCATGAGTCCACTCATTGAAATGAATCTTTAATGCTGGTTGCAGGAGAATAGAATACAAATGAAGAACCCAGACATCTAGAACAGACAGACATGTTTGTAATCTTAATTTATCCCACGACAGAAGTGGGACAAATGAACACTAGGAAGAAATGAATTAGGGTAAACATAAAGCTGTGGGACATATTAGGGGTGCGAGGTGGTTAAATTACATAACATGGTTTGGGAACAGGTAATGGAAACAGTTAATGGAGAGCTAGACAACAAGAATACAATAATTTCAATCAATCATAAAACCTTATGATTTCCTTTTTCTTATGACCTTTTTCTTTGTCTCACACTCTCTCTTTTTCTCTCAGTGTTGCAGACCCTCACTATGTCTCTTTTTTGCTGAGTGAGCAGTATTTTTGGGGGGTTGAGACAGACAGGCAGTCTCCTTCATTATCTTCTGTCTGTTCTTTCTGTTCAGGGGGAACAGGCACATGTCCAGGCTTGGTGTTTGCCCTCTCTCTCTGTTTAAAGCCTCCCCATCCTTGGGGCACACTGAGAGGCTGAATGTTCTGGAATTCCTCGACCTTGCTCCATTTGCCCTACACAAAGGACCGGAAAAGAAAAAAATTGTTTGTGTTTTTTTCTTCCCCATGCCTGCAAACGTGGGGCTAGGCAAGTGTGTTTTGATGTCTGGAGTTCAGTCCTGTTGGCTGGACTCACTTCTCTTGATGGTTTAATTATGGCCCGAACCAAATGAGCCTGAGCGCTTAGGCAGCCTGGGTCTACCTGAATGGGGATGTGCAATCTTCTTCTGAAAGTGAGCATGAAGATGGCAGTATCCTGGCGTCAGGTTTCTGCACAGTTTTTTAGAGCATGACTGGTGGTGTGTAACAATGTGTCCACTTCTACAGTGGGAGATTTCCTCACTTTGATAAGAAAGCCTTGTCTTGCTTTTTCGCTTTACTTACTACCCTGAACAACACTTTTGTTTTTGCTCCCATTTTTCATGAGCTGAACTCTGAAACATTTTCTACATACACAAAAGACCCTTTACTCTCAAATAGTGTTCACAAATCTGTCTAAATCTGTGTTAGTGAGCACTTCTCCTAGAGTTGATCAGGTTGTTGATTGTGGGCTGTGGAATGCTGGTCCACTCCTCTTCAATAGCTGTGTGAAGCTGCTGAATATTGGCAGGAACTGGAACATGCTGTTGTATACGCCGATCCAGAGCATCCCAAACAAGCTCAATGGGTGACATGTCTGGTGAGTATGCAGGCCATGCAAGAACTGGGATGTTTTCAGCTTCCAGGAATTGTGTACAGATCCTTGCAATATGGGGCCGTGCATTATCCTGCAACATGAGGTGATGGTTGTGGATGAATGGTACAACAATGGGCCTCAGAATCTAGTCACGGTATCGCTGTGCATTCAAAATGCCATCAATAAAATGTACCTGTGTACATTGTCCATAACATACGCCACCATGGGCCACTCGATCCACCACGTTGATGTCAGCAAACCGCTCACCCTCACGGTTTCTGACAGTTTGTGAACAAATTCTTTGGTTTTGCAAACCGATTGTCACTGCAGCTGTCCGGGTGGATGGTCTCAGACGATCATGGAGGTGAACATGCTGGATGTGGAGGTCCTGGGCTGTGCAGTTACACGTGGTCTGCAGTTGTGAGGCCGGTTGGATGAAACCGCCTTTGGAGAAGCTTAAGATAGAGAAATTAACATTAATGTCACGAGCAACAGCTCCAGTAGACATTCCTGCAGTCAGCATGCCAACTGCCCTCAAAAGTTGCGACATCTGTGGCATTGTGCTGTGTGATCAAACTGCACATCTGTGCTATATTCATGCTGTCTAATCATCACCTTGATATGCCACACCTGTGAGGTGGGATGGATTCTCTCAGGAAAGGAGAAGAGCTCACTCACAGATTTAGACAGATTTGTAAACAGTATTTGAGAGTATTGGGTCTTTTGTGTAAGTAGAAAATGTTTCAGATCTTTGAAAAACAGGAGCAAAAACAAAAGTTTATATTTTTGTTCAGTATATTTGTTTTACAATTTTTGAAAATGAACTTGCCATTTACATTGTGGGAACATTTAATAATGAATAATCAAAGAGATATATTAAGAGGGGGCTGTATTCTACTTTTTCCTTGTATTTTTTACCTGAGGTCCACTGAAGTTTATGGCGTTTTATGTACCCAACACAGTAATGTTTCATTTTTACATGGCAATATCCAACCTCCCTCTATCCATTAGACTTATGCAGACTGTTTTTGTTGCTATAAAACATTTCAATGACCTCTATTCCAATTGGCTGCTCTGTACTATGTCTAGTTCAAAAGCAGTCCAAGCTAAAACATTCTTTCTTTCTAACTATGACAAAGCTGTGTTAGGGCATAATTTCCATAAATGGACCTCACAGACTGGAGAGTGAGTGATAAACTTTAATGATGTATTTGCGCCACATGAAACATTCAATTTTTCATCATTGGGCCTTCAAAAACTCTTCAAAGGCAGGTGCCTATGAATAAATAAAGTATGTCATACTTATTTAAGCATTGATGATGTTCACAGAATACATAGAACATCATGTTGATGCAATGGGATGTAATTTATTACATTTTTCTTTATTTACGACATAATAACTGAGCTATCACTGACTCGATCTTACTTGAATTATTCTTCAGTGTCTGATGTGTTGTACAAAATGGTTTAGCTAAAATAGAGCCTCACCTCTTGGACAGCTGTGGATGGCGCAAGCACATGGTAGATGTGCAAGCAGAGCCTTGCAGTCAGGCTGAGGTAATACATGAGCAGAATGCTGGTTTGTAATCTAGTGCTCTCTCTGCTATTGTTCTGTGATTATGACATTACAGTAAATGATAGGTTGCAACAGCACTCAGACAACACTGTTCTTTGCAGTAAGTTATTTCTATCATCTCCAGGCATGACGGACTGTATTTTTAGATTCAGAAATCCAGCACTAACAATAAATAATGTTAAATCACTATATACGCAAAATATTTCTAAACATACTCTGTTGTCGGTGATGTGGTATCACACTGGAATTGCAGACTGTCCCAGTGTCGCTCATAAAAACAGTAGTTGAGAGTTATTCCATAGCCATAACTCAAAAGAGGGTATGACAGGCTGCGGTGTGATTTGTGATTTTGTGGCAGTATTTATGAATGATAGGCGTGGCTGTCATGTGATGTGGAGAGCATGGGGTATCTTTCAGTGCTCTGGGGTCAAGGCAGGGCTGTTCTGTCAGGCTGAAGTAACTTATAGCTTTTCATGGCAGTGCTCAAACATGGGCCTAGTAATAACATACGTGCCTCACAGCCTCTTTTGTGGTGCCGGGGCAAAAGAGTCAGAGTGACAGCTGAAAATGGAAGCTAAAATGATGATCTTGTGACTCTTAAAAGCCATTTTTTACCCTCCCTAAAGTGTGCATGTGTGTATTATTTGTTCGTTTTATGTAGGATCTGTAGCATCCGTGATAAAACGTTACATATTATCGCGTCTTGCTTTTAATGTGGGCAGAAGAGTGTGTTTCTATTTGTAAAGCAACACAAATATTAACACCTCCGAAAAGGTCAGTATTTTACTAGCTATATAAAAGCACACACATTTGTTTCCTTGATGCAGCCCAGGCCCTGCATTTGTTTACTAAACTTCACCACCAAGACAACGTTTATTTATTTACTGTTTTGCTTAAAGGGGTTCAAAACATATTCACGCCCTGGTCCATATGGCCCGTACAGCCCATTTTAAATGCGTTGTCACAAAAATGCATTTACATCCAGTATATCTCTCTTTTCAGCCTATGGTGTTTCAGCCCTGTCCATTCACTCTGGAATTTTAAGGACTGTTTCTGCTTAAATGCCTTCTCTAATTGAGCACAGGAGCTGCCTGCTTTACTCTAAGCAACAGGAGAAGCTGATGAGTAATCGTACAAAAAAAATACATTTTGTGCAACAAGATGAAAAAGTAAAAATAAGTTTCATGCCCTTAATTCATGGTGAAACATTGCTTGCCTCAACCACGTACTAAATGATAACTAGAAATGGAGGGGAGGTTAGAAAGTTGTTAAGCTAAAAAGCATTGTGTTGTTTTTAATCTTATTTTTATTTAGTTATTGTTTTCCATTGAAAATAAACGCTGTTTTAACAAACATGATATTCTCAGGTGGCCTATGACTTTTGTACTGTGCCATACCTCTCTCTGTGAAGGAAATGGGAATATAATGAGATGGTGTATGTTGTGGTTCCAGCAGGGTGTGGCTCTGTTGTTTTGGAGGTCCGATGGTCCACTAGGGAATAGGTCAGGTTTTCCATGTGCTCCACAGCAGGGTGGAGCAGAGCCCCTTTACTTTCAATCAGGACCCTCTGGGCAGCATTGCTATGGGCACATCACTAGCAGTGAGACACTGTTTCTTAAGGGTGGGAAAATACCTACTACCCCCATTATCCCATTATCTACTACGAAACTTGTTAACACAAATTATTCTATAAAGCACCAAAAGATGTTCCACCAATGTTACTAGGCATGCAACTCTGCAGGCATGCAACTTTATAAAAGCTCTGCAGACTATCCGTCATAGAGAAGAACCAGACAATTAATCTTTTAAATATTCTGACGCTTCTGAAGTTGCTAGAACAATCACCTTTATTAAAGAACAACTGAAGAAATCCCGTTTTATGGGTATCTAGAATTTTCCTAACACACCTGTTTACATTTTCTATTGCCCTATGGTATGAAGAAAAGACTGACAGATCTAGTCTGTGCACCTCATGAACATGTAAGCAGTTTACTTCACATGCCATTTTGCTCTCCTGTTTGACTGTACATCTACGTCTTTAACTGCTATCATCCTGAGTCTTGTTTATCGTATATCATTCCTTTAAAGTTTCAAATGAAAACGAGCCATCATCATACTTATTGAATTATTGAAAACAACTCTTAGATGCATCAGTTACATATGGCTCTGAAGACACAAGGACACTAAGGGCTTTGCGATGTTTGCACATTTAAAATTGTAACCATTTATCATCATCCCATATCTCCCCTACCCACCCCCTTCTCTCTTTCTGCCCCTTTGAACTCATAGCTGACAGAAAGAGATGTGGCTGTGAATGCCTACTTTATTATACCGCAGAGAGCTGTTCAGGTGGAATGCATGTGGACCAGTCCAGTCCTATGAAATGAAGCCAATGAAATTAGCACACCTAATGAAATGGAGTGATGTTTAGTGACTATCTTTTGTTGAGGTTTGATGCAGGGACCATTTTTCTCAGGTGCATGCTTGAAGACCTGACCAGTTCCACTGCCCACACAAAAATGTTCAGAAGTCAAAGCAGCCTATAAATCAATGTGTAGTTTACTTTTCAGCAACATAAGAGATCAATTAGAACTTTGTAGACTCAAAAGACCATTTTGGCCACAAAGAAATGTTTTGAAACGAGTTAACTGCCTTTTCAAACTGCCTTTTACAGAGCGGCTGTAATACAGCTTTGTCAGAATAAACTTGCACACATTCCTTATTCACCACTCTTTCATTCCCACCCTTTCAAAACAATGCCGTTTAATGAGGTTTTGTTGCTATAAGAAAGAAAGAAATAGATATAAATGTTTTTGGATTCACTGTCATTCGCTGAGCTTGTCTGTTCTGGTTCAATGTTTCTCTGATCTGGTCACGTCCCCAGCACAATTCAAACACAAAAACAAAACCTTCAGAAAATGCTACGGAAAAGAATTCATGTCAGCAGGTTGTGATGCCTATCGTTTGCCCGAAAGGCTTCTTTATCGCTGCCATCATGCTCATCTGGTCATGCTATTTCAGAGAAAAAGTTCCGCTTTTCACACAACCGGTTCTAGAGCAGCGTGAGAAATATGTGAGCTTCATCCAACAATTCTGTGGGACTGTCATGCTTTGCTATGAAGCCTTTGCTTAGCAGATATGGTATGGTGAGTGCTGCTCCAAGGAATTCATTAAGAAGGATTTACTGATCCTCAAACATCACTGAAACAGGAGATGGAAGACAGAAAATAGATGGCATATAAACACTCAATGTTAGAAGAATTACAAAATGTAAACCTGGCATGAGATTCAGTAACATTCAACTGAAGAAAAAATTGTGTGTGGGGACCATGTTTTACAATAAAAAATGCAAAATGTTCTTTAAAGTCCAACAGTGTAATGAATTTTAAAGGCATGGGAAAGAAGCACATTTGTACTATAAATAAAATATAGTTATAAAGTCTGGAGTCAGACAGGGTGTAAAGAGACAACACAACTATATAACTATATAAAATATGGCAGCAATAATAATAATTAATTATAATTATTTTATTTTTGTTTATCTTATGTATGTTTTTCCTTGTTTTTCTTCGTTTTTGTTTTACATAGATTTTGTATGATTGCACAGGTTGGCCTAGGTCTAGTGAAAAAAGGGACTAGTAAAAATACTTTCTTTCAGACAGTAGTGGATATCTAAACCCACATAAAGAGTACATGTATACCACATCTGGCATTCTAAAGATGAATTAAAAATAGATCTTAGACTGATCCTTAATCAAATATCTGTGTTTATCCAATCTAGTTAATTCAGGGAAGAAAGGATTTAGGACATTATACCATGAAGCCTGAGGTATTTTCCATAAGGAATGTCTATGATCAAGTCAATAAATCAAACCCCAGCCACATTCAATATGTGTGAGTGTGTGTGTGTGTGTGTGTGTGTGTGTGTGTGTGCATGCGTGTGTGTGTGTGTGTGTGTGTGTGTGTGTGTGTGTG
>JBBPDB010000140.1:15876810-15906749 GCA_037974465.1 Brachypetersius altus
TATATATCCCTAAATATATATAGAGTATATATATATATATAGAGTATTCATACTATGTATATATATATATATATATATATATATATACATAGTATGAATACTCTCTCTCTCTCTTCAGTGTGTAACTATTGTACTGTAATGTATGGTCTTTGGTTGTTCGTTTACAGGTCTCTAAAAATGAAAAGTTTAGTCAGCTAGACAAAAACCTCATCCAAAGCCATATTTTCCTTATACTGAAACACCTTTTATCGTACAGGGTAAAAAGGATGAAGGAAGACAATAAAAATGTACATTTCAGAGACAGTGTAAGCAGGAGCAGTTGTTCATGATGGAGTATGCCACTGTTGAGCCCTGGAATGTGCCCTGCCTGTGCCTGTAGCTAACAGCTGCTCTTGCTGTGGTCCCACTGAGCCACCCTTAAGACTACTGACCCCATTTATTGGGGACATGGTATCTCAGACCATTTAGGGTATTATAGCCAGTAATATCAACTTTTTCCCAAAGGGCACATCCAAGACGAGCACTGCAAACAGATTGTGCCATATAGCTGGCATTCAGGTTCATTCCAGTTTTGCAGTGTTATGGGTGGCCATGGAATAGAGGTCCCACAGCAAGAACAGTGGTATGGCATTTATGTCCCTTGTTGCTGCGAAAAGTGGCAGATTGCTTGCTGTCCTCTGCTCTTGTCTTGATGTAGTAGTGAATAAAATAAACTAGGGCAGTAGTTGTAGAAGTTGTAGACAATCTTTATACACTCCTTCACCTTTCCAAATAAACAGATGTATCTTAGGGTCTTAAGGTAAGGGATCTAGTAACCGACGATTACTAAAATCCCCAAATGCCCAAAAGGGTTCTGAAGCCCCTGTGTCTGACTGTATTCAGACACGGTCATTGCTGACACAGGTATAATAATGCATGCACACAGAGTCTCTGCCAAATGCCAGCTAAAGGTGTGTAAAGCACGCTAGTCTGGAGCAGTGGAATCGCGTTCTTTGGAATGATGAAGTACCATGAACTTATGGCTGGATGCAATAATCATCCCCAGATCCCCAGTAAAAGTTTAGATATGTAAAAGAGTAGATATGTAACTGCAACGCCAGGGATATGTGGGAGACAATGTAACTATTAATTTTGTTTTGGAAGACGTTTTGGACAAGCAGGTCTCTGAACATGTATTGTGCTTAGATATCTGTGATATCTATTTTGCAGCAATTTTGCACTAAAGGCAGCAATGTACACAATTAAATCCTGTGTTTTGTTTAGCAGATCTTGGTTTTGATGTTGAAAAGCTTTAATTAGGGCATCTGCTGTTTTTCACCATTCCAAATCAGTATGATAGCAGAGGTAGAGGACATAGTAACCACTTATACCACTAATTATTGCATTCAGCTTCATGCATTTCTGACACAGGTGGTACATTGTGCGCACACAGACAGAGTGAAGCAGAAAAGCACTGCCGCTAGAATAGAGGTCAACGTGCCCAGTGCCAAGTGCCAGCTTGTGGCTAAATGCAATCAGATCGCAGCAATGTCTATTGCAAAGCCTACCTAGAAGAACAGCAAGGCCTCGACATACTCTCCACTAATAGCCTGTAATTAGGGAGAAATGATTGATGAACAGGTCCCTGGATACAAGTCAGGTGGTCCTAATTGTCATTTCTCAGCATAAGTTGTATATATTGGGAAGTTAAGCCCATATTACACCAAAGTAAAATATCAAAATACTAAAATAAATAAATAAGTATCAAATAAATATGTATAAAATGTGTTACATAAAATAAAACAATAGGATATACACTTTAGGACATATAGTTTAACTATCATTTCTTTTCATACATTTTTTTTCTGTATTTTTTTCCATGCTATATTTAAGTCTATGCTTCTCATCAGTTCATTAAACTTGGGCAGCTGCTGCTGAATGACATGCCTGCCCCTGAGATCCCCCTTATCACCTTCTCTATGCACTACTCATCGCACAAAAATCTCACAACCGCAATGTACTACACATACACACAAACACTAAAGTAGCTTCTCTCACCACTGTAGCCAGTTTCTCACCACTGGAGCGTATTAAGAAGCAAGCAAATGAGCACAATGTACCCAACTGCGTTCACTCAGTTTACTGAAGCAGTGACAGAACAGAAAGTGATAGTCTGCCCTTTTTGAAATCTTTTTCACAGTTGGTTGACTGATAAAAGATGGAAGAAGAAGATACTAAGTTTGAGCAAGCCTACGGCCCCCTAACAGAGCCGGAGGGGAAACTGGATTCCTTATTCATTGAAGAAGAAGATGAAGACTACTTTGAAGATTGCCTGGAGGAAATCCAGGCTGCCTTTTCCCTTCCCGAGGAATCCACAGCCTATTCTCAAAAATGTCGGGAAGCATTGCAAGCTGAATTTAATGGACTTATGAGGCAGATGTTGGCACAGCTGGATGACTTTGATGCCACCCATGAGACCAAGTCTACTCCACCAGCTTTCTTTGCAGAAAGTGAGCACATGTTAATTAGCAATGGCTTCGCTGACACCAGCAAGTATGAAGACTTTGTTCCAGACTCAGAAGTATCCATGGCAGTAGATGAGTTTGTAGGCTGCACTGCTGAAACTGGGCCACAGCTGTCTGCAACCATGGAGATAAAGGAACTTGGGACATCCTTTGAAAGTTGCATTGAAGAGGTCGGCAAGTTAGAGCGCCGGAAGGAAGAGCTGGTGCAGGAACTTCTGGAGCTGGAGAAACCCATGGCAGAGGAAGTGCAGGCTTTGAGGGCTGAGCTTGGGGACGCTAAGAATCTCCTCTCCAAGGCCAGAATGGAAAGACAGAGTTTGCAGGAGGAGATGCGAGTGGTCAAGAGACACTTGTTTTTTGCAGCCAGGGACTGTGCACAGAGCCAGGTGACCTTGGCAACACAGAGCAAAGAAGTGGAGCAGTTTAACCAAACGCAGGTACTGGGATGTAATAGATGGCACCTTACAAAAACAGTTTTGGTATATGCTGTGTGAGTGTGAGGAACTCTCCACATAGTGTAAACCATACATTCAAACCAAGAACCACTTGGGTACCTTTCATTTAGAATGTAGAACAGTAAAGCTTATAAATGGGATCAGTATTTTTGGCAATATAAAGTGTGTCTAAGGTAGCATTGTCCTCTCAACAACAGGAAGAGATGAAGGAGCGCATTGTGAAGCTGAATGAAGAGATTGCCCAGCTTCATTCTCAACACCAGGACCATTTACAGGCCCTTCAAAATCAGAGGGACATCATCACCCAGGGGTCCAGCAAAGATAAGACACGCTCGTACCTTTCCCAAGGCCGGCGGGCCTCCAGCGACCTGCAGCAGTACCTTCAGGGTGGAATCAAAGCGCTGGAAGAGTGGTATGAGCCACGACTGGTGGCCTTGTTGAAGAGACGAGAAGGTAGTGCTGATGCTTTAAGCAAGTCAAGGGAGCAATGTCAGGCGCTAAAGGCCCAGCTAGGACCCCTACAAGACGAAGAGCAGAGGCTGGGGCTCGAGAGGGCCCGTTTGGAAGAGCGCATCCATCTGATGGAGAGGCAGAGGAAAGAAAATGTGGAGCAATACCGGGTACGTTCTACAGCCTGTGTATAACATTTTGACCAATACTCATTGGTAGGTACCGATACAAATGTAGCATACAAGTATAAATTTGAGTTCATGAGTACAAATGCAGTTGACGAGC
The DNA here is from genome assembly GCA_037974465.1 of Brachypetersius altus. Classification (NCBI taxonomy): domain Eukaryota; kingdom Metazoa; phylum Chordata; class Actinopteri; order Characiformes; family Alestidae; genus Brachypetersius; species Brachypetersius altus. Next base: position 15,880,505 of record JBBPDB010000140.1, read on the forward strand.
TCACAGTTTTTTGCATTGATAATTTTATGTGCCTGAATGAATTTGTGTCCAGGAGATTATCGATCTCCTCGAGGAAAATAGTCGAGAGCTGAAGACTGAACTGCAAGTTCAGATCAACAAGATCAAAGAGATGGAGACATTGAAGAACAGCCTGGTCAAGCAGCTGTACTTCTATAGGCAAGTGTTTACAACCCTATGAAGTATATTTTGCCTTGTATATTTTAAGTATATAAGTATATTTTATCTGAATGTACAGACTATCATACAGTGAATTGTGAGATGTCCAATGTCATGTATTGACAGCAACTCTATTATGTTTTATAGAGAATGGCTGGAAGGACATGGCCCACAGGAGATCTTAACAGTGGAAGAGAAAACCTGATCAGGGAATCTGAATGACAAAATTTGCACTGTTTAGTGATATAAAATCCTTTTAATTTGAATGTTATTTCTGTAGTATGCACAACCATTTAAGGAATGTAATTCCGCAATAGCTGCTAAGTTAACTGCATAAGTATGCATGTGGGTTCAAGTAGGCAACATGAAATAAACCAGCACACAGCCTTTGTAAATGTCACAACAGCAAGGTATGTGTGACAGAGTCTGCCCAGATCTTTATCTGCTCAGAAGGCACTAGACGTACCTGCAACGTTGATGGGGAAGTGAGTCAGAGTGAAGGAAATAAAGCTTTTATATACAGTCTGAGTGCTAGTGATTTGTCATTACTACAAAGCAGCAGGACAAGAGATGAGAGAAAGCAAGGACATATTAGGGCATGCTCAGAACATGCTGACAGTGATGCTGGGCAGGTTTAGATAAGCAGCTAAAGAAAGACAGATGAAGCACTTTTTTATACTCATTTTAAACAAATTAAATCAGATGTAAACACAATAGTCACATAATACAATCAATGCCTGAATCTGTTCAGTGAAAAACAGTTTATTCTGAATGTTCTGTACAATAACATGGACATAATGGAGGACACGGAAAAAACCCACATAATGATTTAAAAAATATTAGACATATAACAGATGACATCACCAGACCATTACTGAGGGAAAAATACAAAATGAAGAGTACACAAGTCACCCTGTGGACTCCCAACAAGTGACTGATGCATTCTGTAGACAGGTAAAAATAAATGTATTACCATATTCTCCACTGACAGTCACCATTATTTGACCATGACAAGCAAGTGCTCGGACAAAAGCTGCTTTTGAAAGAATAAAATGAAAACTCAGTATATAAATGGCTCTGGACCAATGCAGTTCAAAAAGTGGGGGGTGGAGGGTTATAATTCATTTTTCAATCAAAACCGAACAACCACCGATGTCTCTTAGAAAAATACACTTTTCAGAAAATAAAAACCAAAAAAGAAAAATATTTCCTGCGAATTTCCCCTCCATTTCTTAGGGAAAGAACTATTTTTCACTCTGAGTATGTGTAGGTGGATGCGGATGTGACTGATGCAGTTCACAGTTTCAGGGTATGGGGGGAAAAAACATGGTCAAATGGAGACGGCAACATGGTAGAGACTGAAAGATCTATTGTTCTTTATCCTTGGACCTCGGTGTCTGCAGCGCCCTCAGGGTCTTCATCATTGTAAATGTTCTCTGCCTGAAGAAAATAAAAAGGGTACCACTGTGTAAATCTGAAACAATTTGCTCTCGAGTTATAAAAAGGAGTCATATGGACTGAAAACTAGAACGCTCACCAGTACTAAATACTAATGTCCTGGGCTTTATGGTATATACATTCTTGCGTGTAAATATATTCTGTAAGAACTTCATAGACCATCAAATTGTGATGGTTTTAGCAGCTGAATAGTTTATACAAAGATTACTTTGTTAGTTATGTGCAAAAAAAATAAAAAATTACTCACCATCTGCCAGACTTGCATGATGTTATCCTCAGACACAGAACAGATCACCCATGGCTCATTGGGATTCCAGGAGAAGTCAGAAATCTTTGCTGTGTGACCGCCATGGATGAACTAACAAAAAAAAAAAAAAAAAAAAGATACAAAACATTAACAAAAATGACTTGACCTTTGGAATTATGAGAACTTTCTAAATTGTGGCCATCAAATTCTTGTGGAATTTTTACCAATAATTCAGGAGGGCCATCCTCTGCATCTTCCGGTGACTGTTCCTCACCAATTTTACTGCAGACAGATAAAAAAGAATGAATAAACCCCCATAATAACCAACAACAGTCCAAACCTGTTTCTTTAGTAAACAGATGAGCAGAGTCTAATAAACTTACTGACCTGAGATCCCAGACATTGAGTCGCCTGTCTGTTCCACTGGAGGCCAGGATGGTCTCATTATGAGGTGACCACTGAACCTATTAAAAGCACAATGAAAGAAGTTAAGCGCTCAAATATTCAAGAGTTTTAAAAACATGAATACGTATACATAACAATGCTACTCATACCTGGAAGATTTCATCTTTGTGCGATTCAAATGAGTGCAGCTTAAGTTTGAGGTTCCTAAGATCCCACAATGCTACAGTCTGAAGTAGTGAGACAGGTACATGATGAGAATAAGGATAGAAACTACACTTGTGCTTTAACTGGGAACATAAAAACATTTTGACTAGTTCTCACCTTGTCAGCAGAGCCAGTAGCCAGGATGAACTCACTATATGGGTTAAAGGACAGGCAATTCACCTCTGCAGTGTGGGCATCAACTGCATGACTGGGCTTGGATGTGTTGTTGGAGCGTGTATCCCAACTAAAACAGGATAAAATCAGATATGTTTACATTTACTTTAGTCTGCCTGACGCCAATTTCTTTACTCCATTAAATAACTCCATTTTGTCCACTACATTTTGAATAAAAAAATAAATAAAACCAGACACAAAGGCTAACTTACATCATAAGCTTCTGGTCATCAGCCACTGATCCAAAAAGAGACTCATGAAGTAGGTGCCAGGAAACATCCTCGACCACAGCTGTGTGTCCCGTGAAAATGGTCTTGGCATCAACAATCTTACCCTCCTTTGGTACTGTGCTGATGTCCCAGAGGCAGATTGTCTGGGGGGGGAGCAGAGGTACTCATAAAGCCAATAATAGCATGGAAATCAGTCTCAACACAATTTTATCATCAAGAGCACAACTCTTGTCTTAGCGTTTGAGAGTCCAGCACAGATTTTCCTGCTCAAATATACCTGATTTAACTTATTTTTGAACTGCAGGTTTACGTGCTGGACAAAACGAGTACAACCCTAGTATAGTCACAAAGCAGCTTTTTCGAAATCAAGGCGAATATCCAAGATTAGCAGCAATATATAAATTCCTGTTTTCAGGCTCTCATGAAAATAATGACTGTCAGTTCAATAAAGTGACAAATGTCAGGATGTGTCATACATGGTCATCAGATGCACTCAGCAGGCAGCCACTCAGGTTGGGGTTCCAAGACAAGCCATATCCTTCTTTCTGGTGTCCCCTCAATCGCAAATCAGGAGTACACTCACCTGAGGGATCTGTAGAAAACAAGCAACAGAGTACACACAGGCAATGATGAATCTCTATTATTAACATCCAGTACCAAAAACTGAGCAGAAACTCTATATGTATTAAGGAATAAACCATAATAAAGTAGTTAGACATTTAACAAGATTAGCAATCAAGTAGGTTATGGAATGAGACACACATACAAGACACTGTTAAAAAAAATTCATACCAGGTTTGGATGGGTGCTTTGTGTAATCAAAGACCAGCACATCACTGGTGGGAGTCTTGGTAGCAATTATGCAGGGGTTCTGGGGCATGTAGCGAGCCCTGTTCACCTCTCCTTCATGGTTAATCTTAATCTCAATCTCAATCTTGCCACTTACTGAGCCAAAGCCTCCAAATTCTGGGAAAAAACAAACAACCAAAAACAAAGTATATATACATGTACTTTAAGCCTAGTTCAAAGCCTCTATTTATTTGCCAGTAGCTGATTTGTAGTATGACATTACCTCCTTTCTCACTATCGTAATGTGAGGCATCGAATTGAGCATCGTCATTAGGGAGCTGAACACTGGCAATGACCAGGTGGTTTTGCTCATCAGAAGTGTGGGTACCAAGGACCAGACGGTGGACACTGTAGTCTTTACCCTCGGGCCTGCACAAGAGACAGTGGTATGGTAAGTTTCATAAAACAAAATCTTTAGACTGTCCAGTGATGCAACTCACAGACAAGACAACACAATAGGGGTGGTTATCCAGCCATCAAGTACCTAACTGAACTAACTGAAGATAATCAAATATGCAATCAAGCTTCTCACATGAACATTTTACGTTACCTGGTGACATCTGGTAACCACTGAGCAGTGAGGCTGGGCCACTCTAGTGCATGGGTCATCACCAGGTCGTAAAGAAAGGGTGTGTTTTTCTTCCATATCTTGTACTCCTCATTTATCACCCTCTCTTCAACAGCATCATCGAAGGCAGCTGCAAAACGGTTGGAAAGGAAAACCTCTCTGAAGCATGTAAACATGACAACTATCAAAGTCATTCTTAAAAACTCATGTTACAGTTGCTAGTTACTAACCAGTATTAATACAAGCAAAAACAGCCCTGCAGAGAGTGGTACATTCAGCTGGACGCAGCTCTTGATCAGTCCTATCATCACTGCATGATCTACTTCAAGCAGTGTTGGAACAGGGCATAATAATAATTTGTGACCCCACTAATCCCAATAATAGACTGTAGAGCCTGTTGAAATCAAGGAAGCTTGATTGGGTTTTTAAATAGATTCCTATTTCACTTTATAGTCATGATCTTTATACTCATCTACTACCTATCCACTGCTTCCCAATCGCTGTGTTCCTGGCTGCCCCCTGCTTCACTTGGTGAATGGGTTAAATACAGAGGTTGAATTTCGTGCTGTTCCCACTGTGTGCTGTGGTGTGTTCACCTGACAGAACGGTCACTTTCACCTTTTCAATCAACAGCACTATGTTGCACCACGAAGTCACGTTATACATTACTTGAACATAATTTGCTACACTATACTACATTATTTGCGCTATAGTTCTTTATTGTCACGTATCACTACTTGTTTACATTATATTCTTATTTTATCTTGCACAATCTAAGAACTGGCCAGATTCTCATCTCACTATATATTGTTCTGGATAATTTGGTATGTGACAAAGCTCTTCAATATTTATACATTATTTGGACAGTAATTGCACCACAATATTAAATACTTGTTATTTATTAACACTTTACTTATTTGTTTACATTTCATTCGTATATTATCTTACACTGTATGAGCTTGCCAGCTTATCATTTCATTAGAACTACTGAATCTTTCATCCAACTGCAAAGCAGAAGCACTCGCCAGGAGTTCAGAAAATACACAACACAACATTCAACACTGCTCTAAAGCAACAAAAACGTACTATGCAACATTTTAGAAGAAGTGAACAGAAATCACTTTTCTTGGTTGGCATTAACTGCTTTACTAGGCTTCAGCTAACTGCCTAACGTTAATTCATTCAACCAACGCCAATTTACCATATGAACAAGCTGTAACTTTACGGCCTATAAAAATGCTCACTTGAAAACACAACTTAGCTCGACAGTACAGTTTTAGAGCAGCCAACTCTTTATTAAATGCTAAAACTCAATCCTGAAGGCTAAAGCACTGTTTACAGTGTTGATTAGAATATGGCGGGACCCGGCCTGCGTTCATTTGTCAGTGGCTAACAGGCTAGCTAACAGATTAGCAACGCTAGCCAAGTGGCTAAATAAACAAATAGCTGAATTTAACAAGGACCAATAGACGTAGGAGCGAGTTTTATGCTACACAGAGGCAGTCGCTTACCATCTTTATCAGCCATGGCGTGTCTTCAACAGCCACAAACCAGAAAACTCTGAGAAACGCAGGCAGGTTTCAGTCGTCCTTCTTTGTTCCGCGCGCCGGCGTGCACGTTCGCGCCAAACTCTCCCCAGCAGAGACCGGACTGCTGAAGTGGGAGGGGTGCTTTGTTTTCCCACCCGTATTGTGACAAACTCCGCCCAGTTCACTAGCAGACACACGCCTCAATAGCAACATTACCCAATCCCAGCTTGGAGAGCGGCACCTTTAGCCATTCATGCTGAGGAAAAGACCCAGAACCAACCAATCCCGTTAAAAAAGGCGGGCCTTGCCTGGTAGCGGGTAGGAATAGAAATTAGCCCTTTCCTTGGCCACTGATTGGACAGATAATGTACCACGTGATCGACGACGTCAGCTTCTAACTAAGCGCTTTTACTCCACTTGTGTGGAGGGTACATAGACTTTAATATGGACTTGACAGCACAAATGACGCAATACAGTCATTTAGTTTTATATTTTATGAAACCCACCATTCACAGCATACAGACACTACATGGACAAAGTATTGGGACGTGTGACCATTACACCAACATGAACTTTAATAACACTGCTTTCAAATACATAAGACTTCACTCTGGAGTTGGTCCCTCCTATGCAGCTATAAGAGCTTCCATTCTTCTTGGAATGCTATACAGTAATTTTAGCATCAGTAAAATGACTACTTGGGTCACTATTACATGCAATAACAATCTAATGTAAAGTCTAAACCACTATTTGTGTTAACTAGTAAACTAAGCAGGAATTTTATTGTTTCTATAGTATATCCACCGCTCTTACTGACATTTTTCTGCATTTATGTTATCCATATCAGTATTATTCTATTTTATACTGTTTTGTCTTATGGTGCAGTCTCAACATAAGCAAGTTTCCTCAAGCATTAATAAAGTTTTCTGATTTGGCAGGTGGCAGTAACACTAAGTTATGAAATTGTTACATAGGGAGTACAGAACAGTTTTTCACATCCATAGAATGAGCTCCAACATAACAATGCTAGAGGATTTTGTAACTAGGTTAGACACTAGCAGTAGGCCATTATTACTGTAAGTTTTTCAATATTTAATAATGGGATAACAGAAATAATTCTACATTCTTTCCATATTTTCCATATGTTAATTAAGTGTGTACTTTGTGGCTGGTTAACAAACCAAAGTTTGTCACAGTGCAAAATTTAAAACCCTGGTATTCACCACATTCAGTAAAGCTGGATTCTATTTTTTAAATACATCAATAGAAAAAAATGAGACAGCTAAATAAGATACATATAAAAACACTTTTTATTAATAAAAAGCAATAGCATACATAGACAAGTAAATCTGATAAAATTGAAATCTACTGCAGAAGCTTATGTCTCTCACATAGTACCTGAACTGTAATGGTAAAGAGTTTGTGTCTGTGTGCTGTGTGTTATTAAAAGGCTGTCTATGTGACGTCTCCTGTATTCTTGACGTAGAGCCCAGCATCCACGGCTTTTTCTTCGGTTGTGCTATGGTATTTAGGACTAGGCAATACACAATGACAGGGAGACTACAGTGCACTAAAAGGCTGGCCACAAAATGTAGGCTGCAGAGAGACGTTCAGGTCTCCAACTGCTAATCCTCTTCCTTCTCCGACTCAGACTCTGCCAGAAGAGAAAATGTCACACACATACTTCCTGATTCTTTTTTCAACAGGGGTTGGTATAAGTGCAATCAAAGAAAAGTTGAGAACCATTAATCACATCTCTGAATAATGGTGGTCACTGGACCTATTTCAGATCTGTCAAAGCTCAAAATAGCCATACCTTCCTCTGCGTTCTGAAGCCACTCCACAAACTTCTTCATCTGCTCCAGAAAAACGCTTTTCCCTTTGGCAGCATGGCCATCTTTATACCATTTCAAAATGGCTTCTTCACTAAGGACGTCGGCTAAGAAACGGCAGAAGTTGATACAGTGCAGTATTAAAACTGTAACTATAATGCTACAATATCTCAGATATTATTACAACCAAAGATCCTGAGCTTCAGTGAAGCATTGCCATTAATATACACCTTTGTAGAACAGCACCACTATCTTGGAGAATGATTTCATGAAGTGGATGTTGTCGTAACAGTACTCCTGAATCTTCAGGAGCAAGACCAGCTCAGATTGGCCCTGAGTGCTAAACATGGCCAGCAGAGGTGCGTAGTGCTACAGAGAAGAGAGCAAACAGAACATCCAATGAAATGAATTGTCATTTGTTACCATTCAAGATTCAAGATTCTTTATTTGTCACATGCGTAGTCATACAAGTACAACACACAGTGAAATGTATCCTGAACTGCTCCTTTCTGACTGTGCAACATTATAAACAATAGGTGAATATTAAATTTAAAGAATCTGGAAATTTTCTGAAACACAAATAAAATTAAGAAATGAGTACAATTAAATTAATATAAATGTAGCAGCAATATGTACATTGTGCAAATGGAATATTAAAGTGCATTGTGCCATAATAGCACAGCAATATAAAACAGAGTGAACAAAGTGACCAGAGTGATGTAAACAGAGTAATTTAACAGAGTGACCAGAGTTATGTAGTGTAATGTAAACAGGGTGACCAGAGTAATGTAAACAGTGTAATTCAAAAGTACTAGTGATATTTATGTTCAGATCTTTATATTTCTAAAGGTGTCTCGTCAAATTCTTAAAATACTATTTAGGAGAACTTGCAGTACACACTGTTTAGAGGCCATTTATAGACTGTACACTTTTAGACAAGTGCTATTTGTAAATCACATTAAAATCAAATTGCCTTAGTTACCACAATATTATGACAGATTATCTCCCTTTTATTTTCTATTTATTTTCACTTTTACCCTGAAGTGGTTCTTTAAAACATTTAGAAACAATTGTTTCTTCATCAGGACTGTGGATGTACCTTTAGGTGTTTGAGGGCCTGCTCAGTGACCAGCTCTTCCTTCTTATTCCACTCTACAGCATTCATAAGGCAGGACCACAGTAAGCCAATCACAGCCTGCTCCTGCAGATCATTCTTCTTCATCTCCTCCTTCACATACACCGCAATCTGGCACACATCGGTGACATCTGGTTAATGCCTACGACATACAGAAGGCCTCTTGCTTTTCCTTCCTTCCATCAAGAATATCAACATTTTGAAAATGACAAGTCGATTATACACAGCAACGTTTGTGTGTAATTAATTTGTCACTGTGACTTGTTACCAAACAAATGTTAAAATCAAACATAGTCCCGGAAACAGAGGACATGTTTAGCAAGTGTATGAATATGAGGGCGTTTACCTCTCTGATGGGGCATTCCTGAGATAGACGCTCTTGCAGCTCTTTCTGCAGTTCCTTACGGGTGCCTAAAGACTGCTGCACACGTAAGAAGTCGGACAACTCCTTCAGGCCGGCCTCATTAAAGTACTTAGAGAAGTGCTCCACATTCTGCTTGTTGACGGGGAAAAGTTCCTGAGTAGAGGACAATAACAAATTCATTAGGAACAGAAAACCATGGAACATGCAGCTTGTTTTAAAACAGAAAAGCTCCATTTGGCTTAAATTTCTGATTGCATTTTAATAATAGCAACCATAGGTGATTATTCAAATGCATTTGTAGAGTAACAGTTACTTTTTTCCATGGTGCATGGTCTAGTTTTTTTTTTTACTACCAACATTGAGACAAATGCATAATCGAAAGAAACAGATCAGAAAACAAAAAACATCACATTTATAAAGATCTGCCTAATCAGCCTACATCAATTTAGCACTGTCTATTCACAACTGTTAAAGTTTCAGACAGCTTGTCAAAAAAGACACAACATAAGGCAGCCAACCAGAAGAGTTCATTTACATGTATTGGTCTTAAAAGCACAGTAACAGCCTGTTTTATCCTAGGAGAAAGTGGTCATGTGAAAATGTACATGTTAAATGTGCTTGGTGCATATAATCAGTCAAACAGATTAGACCTCACTAAAAAAACAAACATCTCTGTAGAATATGCCTCAGGGTCAAAAATGTTTGGAGGTGCTAAATCACGACAGTCAGGTGCTAAAGGTTTCCATGGAAACATCGGCATGTTCTGCATCATAATCCTGTGAATTTCACACATTTACAATATCAAATATCATGCATCCTCCTCACAGAAACAGCAGGCTCTCGCACACATGCATGCAGCATACCAGGAGTTTCTTATCCAGGTTGGCCTTCCGCAGGGCCGAAGTCACTGCATTGGCATCTTTCTCAGCCATCCATGCCTTAAACAGCTTCACTGCAAAGGATGCAGCAATGCCTGAATAATGAACAAAGATAGAGAATAAGATCTGGGTCTGAAACCTAGAACAGATCCTCAACATAAACACACCTGCAGATTTTATAGTCACTGCAACATGTACATAAAATTGAGCATAGAGGGGCTGTCAGCTGTCAGTCTAGTATGAGAGACAATGTTACAAAATTGTTTATTGGTGTGATCAGTTTTAAGAACCCACTAATGCAAGCCTCCATCCAATTATGGAATGAAAAGCAGTAGATTTAAATTCCTTTTGCTCTCGTTCTAATACAATTTGTTGTTGCATTAAAACCAAGCACATCATAAATATAAATTCAACTGCAATTGAAAGTAAGTGATGATGTTCATTCAGCAAGATGTAAAACATTTGTGCTCCACAGACCTTCTTTTACTATATTATCACTAAAGAGGCTGGTAAGGATTTGAGGTGGCAGGGAACTGTTTGACAATAGGATGCCTGTCAGCATGGCCAGTTTGGTCTGCTCAGACTCGCTGAAGGCCTTCAGGAAGAGGAGCAGCTATGCAGAACAAACAGAAACATACAAAATGCGTAAGAAAATGTGCATGTTGTAAAATACAAAGGTAAAAGGTTTGTGGCCTCGAAGAGACATCTTTCAAAATGTCCTTTTCTATCTAAGGCATACACAGACCATCCTACTCTCAAAAGGTCCACTTCTTAATTATATAGCAACCAGCTACATGAAACATCAAGAACATAACAAGCACCTACGGGCATCAATGCACATCACCAGCACACAATTATGTGGCCATGAAACACCTCATTTTGAAAAGCTAAGCTTGCATATTGCTAGGTATAACTATTGAACACCATTGTTAGTCAGAACTGTGGGGGGTTAGCTATCTTACAAACACACACCCCAGTAATTGAGGCCCACAGATCTACTGCACTTTAAACCTAAAACAGCCCTAAAATTAAGAAAAAAAATATACAGAACCACAAAGATTATAATTACAAAGCTTAGTAAGTAAGGCTGGCTGCTCTTGTCTATTGATCTGTGGTCCGTCACTCTTTAGACTACAGTGAGCAAAATTAAATTATGAGGCCAGGTTCTCATTATAAAGGGCGAGGCCAATATAATTAAAAACGATGAGTAGGCAGACAGCATTGTGAGTCATCATGTGAAGACTGTGTCTGGTTCCGTCGCCGCAGCAGTATTTAAACTGATGCTTCATGAGTAATGAAAGATGCAGAGCGAACAGTTTTTCACTGTCTAAGACCATCTGCTATAAACATGGCCGCAGTAAAACAACACAAACCTTTTTGATTTCCTCCTCAAAAGCCTTCTCTAGATATTTGTATCTCCTGATGAGTTTATTGAAAACCTGCAGATAAAATATCAGGAACATATTAAATCAGAAATATCAGACTTCAACTGTCAAAGAGGTATAGGTCTGTGATTGGCAGGCAGTGCCCACATTTTCAAAACCTGGAGTCAGGCACATGCACATGGTGATCATTCAACACTACATGGTGGTGAAACACTACCCTGGGGGTTATTTTAAAATTCCAGCATGGCAGGCACTCTGGCTCTACCGGAGGGATTTTGTGCATAAGCAGATCCATTTCCAAGATAAGATGGCAGTGGTGGGGGAAGGTAAGGTGAGGCCTTTACCTGAGCATAGCTGCGAAGGGCAGTTTGATTCTCCTCTGCGGTGAAAACACAGTGCTCCGTCACCTTGGTCTTGTCCCCATCATCGATGCGTGTCCCCCCAGGAGCTGCAAGAGGAAAAGAGGGGTCAGTGCTGTGCTTCATTTCACTGCATGCACATTTTTGCTATTGCTATTAAATCATATAGAGCCAAGACAAAAAAAGAAAGTATATTTACCCATACAGAGACAAAGACAAAAAGGGAAAAGTGTAGGTTACATGTCTCTAAAAATTACATTTAAAGTTACATTTAAAACAACTTTATAAGTTTATAAGTCTGTCAGTCATACAGTCTTAAAATGATACTTTTTGATGCCACAGAAGAACCATTCTATTTCTTAAAGAATCTTTTTTTAAAATGAGAAATGGGTGTAAATAATCTTTAAATGATGTAAAGAACCTCCACATTACACTATCAGTGTTTTGTGTTTTCATTAGGGATGCACCGATTGATCGGCCAGTTATCGGAAACAGAAGATTTTTGGCCTGATTGGTGATCGGCCAATCACTCACACGTACTGCCGATTTCAAATCGATCTTTTTTGGGGGGTTTATTTATTTGTTTATGTATTCCATTTTATTTATTTAAATTTTTAAAGAAATTTTTTTTATGAAAAAAAATCTTTATATTAAAGAAAATTTGAATTTTGTTTGTATTTGCTGTAGAGCTGCCACTATCATATGTCACTATTATAAAAGTAAACAGGGAAAGTAACTACCACGTTACATTAAAAAAGTTGAAACCCATGTTTTTGTGTCGTTGTTGTCGACTACACGCAGCAGCTCTAATTTTCTGTTATCTGGGGGGAAAAAATCGGTAATCAGAATCGGCCAAGAAAATTGCAATCGGTGCATCCCTAGTTTTCATGGGTTCATCCAAAATCTACTGTTATGAGGAAGTCCTTTAAAAGTTGAAAAAGATTGACACACAAATTCACAATAAGCATCTTTAGAAAGCCAAAAATGATTCTTTTAATAGCACCTTTTTTGGAAGTGAATATTTGGGTATTAAGATTCTGCCGATGTTTTAACAGGCACCATTTTAAGCAAAAGCAACAAAATATTGGTTATCTATAAATACAAAATGATCTATCTCTCATGAACATAATCTGACCATCCTACTCTCAAAGGGTTCACTTCTTAATTATATAGCAACCATCTACATGAAACATCAAGAACATAACAAGCACCTACTGACATCAATGCACATCACCAGCACACAATTATGTGGCCATGAAACACCTCATTTTGACATTTACTCTCTGAAATCCCCATTGTATCCCTTTCACAGATTTAAAATGTGTATAGAAATCAACCTTTAAAACTCACAGAAGTTTGTCAGCTTTATCTGTATTCTGTACTGTTTGCTCCTGTGCTAAAAGACCCATACACCCCTGACACAATGACTGTCACAGCACTGAAATTCAGGTCTGATCTTTAGATACAACTTACTCTTCTGACTTATTACAAAAACACTTTCAGGTGAAACTTTTCTATTATCCTTCTTTAAGCTAGACTTTTAAAAATGTTTTGCAGTCAACTGTACAACAGACAACTACATCATACTACACTCATTTCTAATCTACAGTTAATGAACATTCTTAACCAGTTGATTGTTTATGTTAAGTCAAACTGCAAAAGAGGTCATTTGAGAGCCGTTCTATTCTTCCAGTAAATCATGCTACTGAGTCGCAGGCTTGGTCTGTCAGAGAGGTTAAGTATTTGCTATTGTACATAGGCTTGGTTCAATAGCCTGTCAATGCCTGGTGACAGTCATTAGCCCCTAACAGGATTATACAACATTACCACATCCCCTGTGCCCTACACATAGATCAGAGGGATCAGTCAGGCTGACACAACAGTCACAATCGGTTCTTCTCACGAATACACAACAGTGCCAGGACTGAAGCCACTGGTGCACTAGCAAAGGCCACACATGCCTTCATTTCAGATAACAGAACACTGATACTACTGCTGATGCTTCAGTTGAAATTCAGTTGATTCAGGACAGTATAACATCCTATGATGATATCAGTGGTTAAAATGAGTATTTTCCTTTGGGATTAACACATTTAAAATAATAATAAAAATGTTCATTTTGTTATTCCAAACAAATCAGCACCATTTAAACAATGCGTAGAATTTACCATGAACCAACCTGTAGAAGTTTCTAAACTACAGATTTTGGCTACAGCAGTCTGACGGATCTCCACCTCAAATGCATTTGTTTAAGCTGGCAATTAACTGACAAGGGAACCAGGTGTTTCTGAGCAGGGAAATCACCAAAACGTGCTGAACCACAGCCCTCCAGGACTGGAGTTTAACAACCCTGACCTGGCATTAAGGATTCTAGAAAGTACACGATGATTTTAAATCAAAACCTTGCTGCTTCTGCCACGAAGCTAAAACTTGGTCAGGAATGGATCTCCCAGCAGGAAAAAAAAAAATAATCAAGCCCTTGGGTTGAGCTTAGGAAGAGGGTGCACAAGTAAAACCCTGGATTCCAGTAATTTCTGAAGATTCTGCACTGAACTATGCTCGAAAATCAATCCTTTTGTGTTATAGCTTATTACAGAAACATCTCAGTGCTGTGGAAGCTCTGTGTTTACAGAGATAGAAGATATTTCCCTGAAGAGAAGACAACTGGCTTACAATTGGCCTCTTCTGGTAAACATTAATACAGAAGTTCACCATCTTCATAGTGACAAGAAAAGAAAAGGCTACAAAACAATACCCAAGCATTTGGAGATCCTGGTGTGCACTATTGGATCAATCATGAAGGACTGAAAGCTGCCTCATCCCAGCCAGACACTGCCTAAACAAGGTCGTGCCTCAAAGCTCAGCATCAGAGCAAGAAAGGGAACATGTGAGTGAGGCCACATAGGAGCCAACAATCACTTTGAAGGTGCACTAGAGTTCAGTGGCTGAAAAGTGACTGGGGTGACGTGAACAACATAAATAGCTTTGCATACAACAAGTACTCAGAGCTAGAACAGAAGATGGCTAGAAAGAAGCCACTATTGAAGAAAAACTGGGATTTGCTATAAAACACCAAAATGATCCAACTAAAATCACTGGATTAGACTTAGTAATAAAAACTGAACTCACTATGTGTGGCACAGACTTAAAACAGCCTGGTCTTCAACATGGCAACATGTTGTAGAGATGCTTTCCTTAGCCGGAACATGGACTCGTTAAAATTGACAGATGGATAATATGGAAAATACAAGGACAACTTGCTTCAGTCAGCATTAAAAAACTAAAGTCTGCCAGACACTTTGCCTTTTCAGCAGCACAATGATCCAAAGCACTGCCAAAAAGGTAAAGACAAAGGTAAATGTTCTGCAATGGTGAAGTCAACCTGGAGCAAATCTACCAGAAAGACTGAGTGAAAATCATTCCAGACAGTGCAGAAAGCTGAGAGAAACATACCCCAACTCTTGTTACAACAAAAGGTGGTACTACCAAGTAACAATCTGAGTTAGATACATTTGTCAGCAGAATTTTGTCTTTGTTTTTTTTTTTTTTTTTAAGGTGAGCTGACAAATACTGACTTTTGAAAACTGATTTAACTTTTTGGTTTGTACATATTGTGACCCACATGACATCTGGTTACTTTTAAGGGGATGAAATACTGTCGCAAGGCTTATGTGAGGCTGTTTATCTTTAAAATTAGTAACCATTCCACCTCTATTCAGACAGTGACTAAACAAGTGACTGAGATGAAAGACAGTCGATGTAGTTTGAACGGAAAGTGCAGTCCAAATACCATTTTTCTGAAAGCTGTACTATGTTTAATTATACTGTACTTTAGTAATGGTGTATTAAAACAAAGAATGTACTTTGGAAGAAAAAGGATACATTTATACTTTATACTATGCTGCTAAAAGATATCCTGGTCTGTGTACTCTGTTACTATAGATAGTGTTTTGATTGTTGACTGACAACTTGGCTGAGCTGCCCTCTCTGTCTCATGCGCTGCCTTTGATTAGCGAGAAGCTCCCGAGGCTTTATAAAGACCCGCAGTAAACCGTTTAGCTGCCATTGGGTTGACAGAGACAGTCTGGGCAGGGCCTCAATGTGAATTAATTTACAGAGATTAAAGAGGAGTGTGCACTGAGTGCAAGCACGTGTGTGATGTGTGTAGGGCAGATCAACTGAACAACAACAGTGACAATGTTCACCTGATAGGGATAACTTAGCATCTAATGAGTACAAGTCATTTGAGGTCAGGCATTCAATAATCTGAAAGCAGCACAACCAAATTCACAAGGTTTTTGCAGTTCATACTTTTGCCCAAAGTGATTTACACAGACAGACAGACAGTGATTTACACAACACTGATAGTTCTGTAACAGTTTAAATGCACTATCAGGAGTAGCTTCATGTAACATACTGAACTAAACCCATGAACAAATGTTGCATACACATGTCTCAGCAGGTATTGCCAACAGACTGCGTTTACAACTAAGGCCCCTCAGGATCTATTACCCTATACCTTTTTACTATAACGGGGAATTATCCGGACATTAATGGTGTTCTCATTTCAGTTTTGCCAGGTAAACCCACATTAAACAGTTTCTCCATATTAAGGCACTGACATTGTAAACAACCCTCCTTCTTACCAAGCATACTCCCAGCGATGAGAATGTCAAACAGGGTGTCTGCATAGCGACGGTAGTCAAGTCTCGACCCGGTAACATCCAGAAATTTTGCTACAGCATCGAGATCACCCCGCGCCTCGTTGAGCCCCTGAACAATTGTGTCTCGGAAAACTGTGGGCTCAAACTTCTCCTTTTCATCTGCAGAAAAGCATCATGAAGGTTATTTACATCCACAGACAATATCATCACACCATCAGCTGCACATGCTGCACATGGTGTAAACAACATTTATAAGTCCAGTATAGCTCAAATCATGTCTGAGCCAAGTATAAAACCACAGTCTGCCATGTGTTGAAAAAGCCTAACTTTAAACAGATCAATAACCACACAGCAAACATGGATTAGAGTAGGGGTGGGCGATATGGCCAAGATATCATATCATATGATTATTTTTACAGTTATTTTATTCTGCAAGTTACTGAACAGTACAGCCAAACTATTTTCCTTTGTAAAAATATAGTCCTAAAGAACTAAACAGCATTTAGGACAAAAAACATTTCTGCACATTTTAGGAAAAGCATAGAATCACAATAGATAGAATAGAATAGAATGTAATCTGTTTAGATGACACTACAATTTCTCTTCAGTACATAGGCCGTCTTCACGATCTCATATCGCCCACCCCTAGTTTAGAGTCAGAATGGAAAAGATCACTGTTACTCTAACCAGAAAACAGGATGCTGTAAAAATATCAACAGAACTGAGAAAGAGACAAAGTTTATTATATTGCCATGTGCAAAATATGGGCACATTTTGTTGATTTCTAAATAATTGCACATCCTCTAGAGAATAAAGGAGATTTTAATGCACTACTACAGTATTTGTTTTTCCAGCATGTTTAAACTCTGAGAATAAATAGATTGTCCATTTAACTTTGTAAAAAAATATTCATTGTTTTAGTTTGTTCCCTATAGTGTATTTGAGGGTACCTGAGAAAATCAATGACACAAATAAAACCTCCACAAAAATTTGACCAGGGAACATTTGCAAACACAGTAAGTAGTGTTCCTTAGACTGCATCGTAAAAACTGCATTAAAACCTTGCATAGACGCATGGTGTGCATTCCTGTGTGAGTGAGACGGCACTTTCCCGAGACAGTCAGCAGCCAGTCAAGTCAAACATTACTATAAATGATTAAATCCAACAGTGCTGTAGATGGTGAAGTTCAGAAACATTTAGCAGAAAATGAAATAATAAACAGCGGCACCATCTTGCTGCGAAACCTCACATTTGAACTGTCAATCACGCCTACAGAGTAAACCCTTAGTGTGACGCAAATGTCCTGTTATGAAAAACACCCTCACATTTGGCAGTCACAGGCTACTAAAGAACATTTTGTAGGCTAAGCTATTCTCAGTGAACCAGTTTCCTTCATGAGCATCCACCTTACACAATGTGCTGCATCGCAGTCTCGGCTTTGAACCACTATTCAAATCCTGAAAATCACTCTGAAAGTCATGTCTCTGGATCAAAGAGCACAGTTTCTATACTGCTGGTGCTGGGCTGTATGTGGGGAGGGGGAACAGCAGCGATAGTGAGGTGGCAGGGGCCTGCACAGGGCCTGCTGTTGTGTAAGAGCAAGTGTACGACATTTTTCTGAACTACACTGCTGGACACAAGCAGGCTATTAATGGAAAGTAGAGAGCTGCCACAGGGACCCTTGCCATTGCGACGGTGAGTGAGAGACTGCAGCACATGTGTGTTGGTGCATGCCTGAAAAGTTTGAGCCTGTGTGAAAAGGTCCCCAGATGAACAGTCAATTTGTTGAAAAATAAAAACACACTGAAGGATGAGCAGTAGGACTGTAACAATATCATACTTTTACTGATTTCCCCCCAATATGGGGACTGGTACACAACAGGCATTATACTATAGAAATGTGATAGACATATGAATGGCAAAGTATGCAGAATGGCTTCTGCTCTATTGAAAAAAGATCTCCTGTGCGGCGCTCAGTACCACTACACTTTGTGTGTGTTTAAATCTTCAGAGAAAATGACTGGTTTCTTTTAATTATTCTTTCATAAAATGCTGCGGTCTTGTTTTGCTTTGGCGATTAAATGCAAGTGAACACAAACTCACCCCTTTTCCTGGTCTTAAACCGTTGGCCTGTGAGCACTGGCTTCTGCTGCTTGCCGGTATTCATAAAACTCCTAAAAAAGAGAATAAATAGTTTTAAAATATCTATTATCATCCCACTGCTAAATGAATAAGCAAAAAGCATCTACCATCAGGCCATAATTCAACATTAAGTGTCAGAAGGAGCAGCAGCAGATAAATTACCCCTGACCCAGTAGGCAAGGTGTTTGCCACACATTATCACCACTTCCCTGAACATCAGCACAACTGAAAGAGCCAGAGAGAAGCAAAAGCCTGCTGTTTGAAAAGCTTACCAGCTGTGAGGTCCGCTTTACTATAGAGAGTGTGAGCTCTGTGTGTCTCAGTCAGTGCTCCAGCAGAAAGTGACTGCTCTGGCCAGGCTCACGGTGCTCTGAGCTAAATATAGAGGGGCTCATCCCCGACAGTGTAAACTTCAGTCACCCAGGCCTGGGACACGTGTCGTATTACAGCAAGGACATGTCTGATCACCCACATAGACACACTATCTAACAGATGGCTCAGACAACTAACAACGTTCTGTAATGTTTTATTAAATAGCAACTACTGAAGACTCTTAAATCTTCTACCCAATTGGCAATCAAACATCTTTCAGTGCACTATGATTCACATTCAATAGCTGCTTGAGGAACCTTTTTCTTATTTACAGTACAAAAATGTGTACATTTTATTTTCTGTATAGGCTCCAGTTCCCCCCCAACCCCAGGTGTGGGGGAAAAAAGGGGTAGATATTGGATGGATGGATTTTCTGTACTTAAGATCCATGGATAAAAAAAATAATTAAAAAAATTCTTCAGAAAGTCCTGTATTTTTATTATTGTACATTAAATTAATTTATTACTGTATTTATCCTGCTTATACCAAAGAAAACACTCATGCATTCATTTCAGTACAGTCTGTACAGGTGTAACATTGGTATTTACATTCTAGCACTGCAGGACCTCAGTGTAAACTGTACAGTACAGGTATGGGTTTACCTTTACATTTTCTTTAAGGCTAATGAGTTTAAAGTGAAATCGAAGTGTTTAGGGAGCATATTTGGGGAATTTAAAGTTTACACTATAAAAAAAGGCATTTTTGGGCATTTTTTTAACCAAATCACAACAATATGGTTTTTCACTATATGCGGGTGCTCTTCGAACATAACCCGTGCAAAAAGCAGGGGGTTACTGTATGTATCAAAATGAATTAAAAACGTCCTGAATGCTGATTGTGAGTGTAAACCACAACATGCTGATCTAATACTTTACACACAGTGCTATAATGTTTTTTTTTCTCACTTATCACTGTACCTTGGCCTCATTTCACAGCATTACCACCCCCACCATCAATCTTGTATTGCTACTTTTGCAATGACTACTTCCCACACAGCACTGAACTACTCTGAAATTTGTGGGGGCACAAAAAGAACTATAATGGTAACTGAACAGGACAAACGACAGGAAAATCATAATGACACAGCCAAAAAAAAGAGTAAAATACTAGTTTCTGAAGACAAATAATTTATACTTTAATAAAGCCATTTCCTAAAACGTCTCAATGCATACAGTCTACCATTACAGTCTAATGTGATGACTTCCCACTTGGAAAAGCATACTGTGCTTCTGTAAGCAATGAACAATATCAGTCCAATCCACCCACCTCCTTTACCTGTAATGAGGCACAAGGGATGCAGCTCCCGAATGGGATGCTTTCACATCAACTTGAACCACTCCATCTTTTATAGCCTCCCATTTATCCCTTTAAATGAGCAGGATCAGATTTTTGTTGTTCATGCATAGTTACTGGAAAATTCACATAAGATGTTAAAACATCTGGGATTTTAAGGAGTTAAAAAGAAATGTGTCAGGTATGCAGAGAAGGCTTGACAGTATCCATTAAGAGGGGTAAATGCTTATTCCGGAGGATGCTGTGATTTGTTTTAGCCGCAGCTTCCCTATGGGATGATTTACACAGTGAGAATTAGCTGTGAAGCTGAATCACCCAGAGAGAGAGATTACACCTCCCAAATGGAAGAGGAGTCAGAGTCGTGCCTCACCCTCAGATTACACCAGATAGGAGTCCCAAGCTGCACAGATAGGAAATCACAGTCTTTCGGAGTTCCTCTTGCATTATATAGTAGTGGGGGAACACATTTTCAGCTGAATAAAACTTCAGATCCTGTCTTTTAAGCCATCAGTTTATTCCTCCAGCTGTGGTAACACATAGAGAAATAGCTTTAGTGGGCTCCATTATCATGTACCCACTTTAACAAACAGTTTTTCAGGTCGGTTCCTCATTTTGGTTTGTATTGCCATTTCCAAACCCAGGTGGTTGTCACATTTAGTTACAAGTGAATGCAAATGGAAAGTTCTAACATTTTTCTCTGGCATGAAACTGTATGAGGGATAGTCTCTGCACTAAACGAGTGCTTTGTTCAGGGACAAGTGAGGCTGATAGGAAGAGAGGAAATTTGGTTAATTGGTTAGTATAACTTGCTGGTGCATGATGCTGCACCTGAAACTCAGAGGGTGTTCAGATTTCCTTCTGCTCTGTTGGTGACAGCACCTGACCTATTATATTTTAGCACTAAAAAGATCTAAAATCTTCCGTTCCTGTGCTAATCGATACTGGAGGTCTATGGGTATATGTTGCATAAAATCTATAGAAGACTTTTGACTTGATACATTTTTCTACAACCCAAGTTGGGCTTTTAGTAGCCACTTGACATCTACCCACCTCTGACAGCCACAGTCTAGAGCTTCGGTCACATTTTCTATCCCATCTCCAAAGTTAAGAATCAAAGGATCCAAAAGACACGTGAGGTGGCTGGATTCTTGTGCACGTGCAGACAAATATCTGATTTCAGTCCTACAGGTAAACAGGGATGACACGGGCTGAATTAGGTCCAACTCCTTGAGAGCATGCCTAGAGTGAACACTGTTGCACGAGTTCAAGCGCCAGAAACGCACGTGCTCTATGGAGCAGGACCTCTCACGAGCTTTTAAAAGACTGATCATGCCAGGAGCATCAACACTGGGTTAACATTAATGTAAAAGCACTTAAGTTCACAAATGATGTGTGCACACTGCTGCACACATAACATGCTCCTTATGCCTATAATGGATTTTAAGGGCATGATCACAACTGCCAAGTAGACTACAGATCCTGAAGTACCACTTGAGGTGACGGCAAAAAAGCAAGCAGACCTGCGATTCGAGGGTCCACAAAGCTTCTCTTTAGGATTACCAGTACAAAAACTAAAAGAGCAACAAGACACAACAAAACTACACTCATTTACAGCGGCATAACTGCAGGCTGACACGAAAAAGTGGTAAAAACTACGACGCAAAGAACAAAATGAACACTTCAGATGTGAAAAGACTGCGGAGTAGTTAATTTACCTGGCAGTGGGATTTCCTTGTGATGAGTCTTCAGCGTCGTGCTCTGGTGATGATCACACACTCAATCGCTTCAACCTGAGGAGGCAAGTGACATGCAACCAGCCTGGTCCAAGTTTGACAGCAGGAGTTCACATTGGACAAAAAAACCTTTGTATACTTCAATGATAATTCAGAGAAGATATTTTAAACATTTAAAAGGAAATCTAATGAAAATAACAACTGACAAACAAGGGAAAAATAAATGTTTTAATACACAGCGTTTTTATTTTCACCCCCATTCCCCCCTCCGGTGTGCTGAGATGGTATGACCCACTGGCTGGCTTTTCTACCACGGCTACTGTTTTATAAACTCGGGGGCCCTATAGTTCTTTCCTAATTAGTTTGTCCTACCAAACGAATCAGCATGTTTGAAAGGAGAGAAGGGAAAAGGCAAAACATTGTTATTTGCAGTTCAAAAACAAGATCTAATCCCATCCTAGGCTATAACAGCTGCTGAAACGGACATAAAGTTTGTTCATGTGTTGTATGAGTGGAAAACTGTTATTTTTAGTATTCATTGTTCTACTCATGATGTATTTATATTACATTATAAACAGCATACTGTGCCAAGGACATTATGCCAAATTAATGATAGCATCTTTAAATATCTTGTGTGGCTCAGAGTTCTGTTTGAATCAGATTCTCCTCAGGAGCATGTTCACTCGCAGGAGCACATTTTGTTCAGGAGAGACTGGTGTAAACCGGGTAATACAGAAAACAAATGCCAAACAAATACAAAACAAAAACTATTAAACAGGCATATGGCAGAGATTCCTGAGAGATGTGCTCAAAAGGGTTTCAGTAAAGCAGAGGTGCTAATTGTAGCCTACAAGACAGGCTTCTTCTGGGTCTTTTTTTTACTAGAATGCAGAATGGTTAAAAACAGCATATCACAAGAGCCCCCCTATCTGTCAGAATCAGATGTGCTCCTTGCACTCTACGCCACCAACGCAGTCAGTCAGCTCAGGCCAAGAAGCAGCTCAGATTATGAGTCACACAGCTGATGTGTGAAAGTAATAATGTTTGTTGTATGGAAATACCCCGGCTACAGACAGAGGTTTTTCCATCAATACCTGCTGTTATACTGAATAATCAAATACAATAAACAATCAAAAGGTGCTGTCTCAAGCAAACTCTCCCTTTTGTGTATTTTGAAATGCCCTCAAGCACGAATCTGTAATGTTGACCTGCTTGTCATTGAGCTTACCTGCTCTCATACCTGCTCCACACAATAATGCTGATTCCAACTGAAATGAGCATCAGTATAGCTGTAGTGCTCCCATGTTTGCCAATCCTTAATATGCTTCTGCAGAAACTATTATCCAAAGCCATTATAATATTAGGTCAATGTAATATTAGAAGTCTTGCCTTATCACTGAAACAGATGTTGAAATATTCAAAGCGGCAAAAGAAACTGCTTCAGACTTCTACTGCTTGGCTTTTAGAGGAGGATTCACAAGTGTATGCTGTCCCATGCAAGTCTTTTTCATATTTTAGAGTGACACAATTGAGAAGTCAGGCAACAGCAAGGGTCAGCCATACTGTTCATATCGTTTGGTTTACATAAATGGTCCAGTTTCTGTGTGTTCTGTCTGGAAAGTGAGTGAGTACGATTTACAAGGCTTGCCAATGAATATGGAGCTTACTATATGTGGACTGCATTAATCCAGCTATGACTTCCTGGTAACTACGAAACAGCTGTAGACTATCTTGGAATATAATAGGACATGTTATGTAAGTAAGCAGGCAGTGATCTGAGCTTTTATCACACTGATCCCTAGGAATTGCAGTGGGCACATGACCACACTGTGGAATTGGTTGGCAGCAGCTGGTACCCATTCTATATTAATTTTTTGACTAAATTTACATTATAGGACAAAACGGTGGTATGTCCCCTACCCACATAAGTGTACAAAACTTCTAAAAGTGAACCAGACTGTCTTCACAGAATGTATCACTGTGTTAAATCAACAATGGACATTTCTGTGTATAGAATTAATTCAGTTAACTCAGTTTTATTAAGTGCAGCTTTACAGAACATAAAATAGCTACAACAAAAAAAGACAAAAAGATATGAATAAAATACAAGGAAGTAAAAGACACAGATAGAAATGTAAGGATTTAAATGTAAGAGAAATTGTTACAAATAAAAAAAAATCAATAAGATATATGAATTCATGAAACTTACAAAGTGTCTGTGACCCTGGACCTTGACTCTGGAACAGATAACCAATATTTACTAAAATGGGTTTCTTTTATCCATTTCTTTTTTTATTTGTATGCCTTTGTACAATAGATTTTTGTTCCTCTTATTCTCTTTTTCTGGTTCCTGTCAGTCTGTGATACACTTTGAATTACAACTGTTTCTATGTAATGGTGCTACCTAAAAGATTTGATTGTCCTATTGATTTATTAATTTTAAACATTGTCTGAATTTTAAACATTACCTGTTGAATTGTTCAGTAATTGAAGTGCACATCTCCTTCAGCCCCTCTCAGGTCTTAAAACAATGTTCTGCATCACTGAGCATAACTCAAAAAATTGACCCATAGACCCATAGAGAACAAGCTATAAACACAAAGTAAGGGTTTGAGGAAGTGTGGTGTAATTTGATCTGCAGAGCAGCTCGGGTAGCCACAGAATGTGCCTCTGAAGTTGGAACATGGCATGTGAGATATCTCAGATGTCTCACTCACTACTTTCTGATGGGTAAGCTTCTCACAGTGACTTTCAACTCCTCCTCAGTTCTCGTCTCGTCTTTGGCTGAGTCAAGGGAATGTGTAATGTGATATGTGGCCAGTCCTTGGAGGCTTGTTAGATGGGTCAAGAAAGTTCTGTCCTCCTTCACTACTCTGGTTTACTGTGGACTTTTTTTTTCTCATCACCTCTCTGCTGTAACAACTTTCTTTGTCCCTCTTTTTCTTTTCCAACACCTGTACCATATACTCTGAAAGGTGCTGAAATGGGCATCATTGGACTGATTACACAGAAGAACCACTTTTTGTTCTTTAAAGAACATTTCAACAAAAAGTGTCTGTTGATGGAGCTATTTCTGAAACTTGTAGGAATGTATGGTTCTGCATGTGAAGGAATCCTCACTCCTTGTATAAATGGATGCCCTGGAGAAGTGTTCATGCGTGACTGATCTGCAGCGTGAGCGCTACATGAAGCAAGTGAACATGCCATGGAATTTCACTGCATCAGCTGTGCACTACAGACGTGCTTGGCCTTCCTACAATAACGTGGAGACCAATTAGATGCCCTCTTCAAGAGGTGATGTCATCATCAAATGCCAAGCATTTTTTCAACACCATTGCAGTGATGTAAATGGCAACCTTTAACTACAAATGCCTCTGCAACAGCTGAAGTATTTCTATTCTGCAATCGTCTAGCACTGTCTGGAATGGCCTTCCACTCATGAGGAACTTATAGAGATTGGGAGCAAACCCTCAAAAATAGTTGGACTGAGACTATTGTTTTTATTGTTTTTCAGTCCACCATGAAACAGTATAAATCATTCAATAACCTATACTTTAGGTGTGAAATTCAAGAATCTTGTTAAGAATGTTGTTAAGAAGCATCACCATTCTGCCAGGCTGTAGCAGGAGAAGGCACTGAATAATGGAAAAAGAAAACTGGCCACTTTATTTTTTATCCACAATTAACAGTGGATATGGCCATGTCCTCTAAATGTTTTGGTTTATTTATAAAATGGCTGATGTTAAACAAGTAGTAAATCCAAAACTGTTCTTATTTGGGTTGAGAAAATATACATTTTAGACCGAAACTCACAGGCATCAGGCAAAATATTTTATGTAACAACTTGGTTGACTGTTTAACCCTTCAGGAAAGCGATACAGACACATGAAAATAAATCTCTTCAGGAACAGTTTTTTCCAAACAGCCTAAAGCATCTAGCCACATCCAAATGGTACTATTGAAATACGCTCCATGTGCATTATATATTATTAGAATGAATCCAGACACTTTCTTTATTGTTCATCCAAAACATTGGTCTTCACTTACAGCTCTAACCCCCACTCCATCTTGTGATGCAATTCAGTAGCATTCCTACTGTGAAATAGTAATGTAATCATTTAAGCACAAGTCAAATTGCATTTGTTTCAATTTAAATGTTTATGAACATATTGTCACGGTCTGGCCAGTGGCGGGCTAACGCCACTGCTTTTTTGTTCTGTTTATCCCTGTTGTGTTTCCTTTGAGT
>JBBPDB010000140.1:15906849-15936495 GCA_037974465.1 Brachypetersius altus
ATACCTTAAACAATCTTAATAATCTTACACAGTCTGCTCTTATATAGTATATTATTCTCAAAACAAGAACAAGAAGACTTTTAGGCTAGAAATAAGATCGCAAGTCTTAGTTAGATCAGGAGTTTTTTCACCGCTAGGACACAAGTTCAGGAAATCTACTACTGACCTTAAAGAAGACCAGATCCATGGCAGTGCCCCTCACCGACTCATTGTACTGTTGCAGAAACAGGGCAAGGCGCTCTGATAAGGCTGAAAATGACGGAACAGACTCATAGATCTTTGGAACCGAAACTTCAGTTTCTTCGACTTCGTCTCCTGTCATCTCAGGGGCATCTCTTAGAAAATCCACAAAATACTCCTCAGACGAAACGCTTTTCATCAGATCTGACCCATGGTTCTCTAGAGTGACCTGAAGATGAAAGAATATTACTCAAAAGACACATTATACATCTATATTATATACATATATTATACAAATGGAGAGATTTTGACGACCAGTTATCACACTGCTACTGCATTTTGCTATTTCCATATACCTACCCTTTTTAAAATGCCATCAAAGACCTCCCTGTCATTCTGATCAATAAACCGGTCTGCAATGACCCGCGTGCACTCGTGGCAGAAGAGAGACATTAGCAGCTCTTGTCCTTTGCACACCTCAGTTCCTATGGTGAGAATACCTTGCCATATCTTACTCAAGTCCCGTAAGTTAAAGATATAATGGAACTTTGCAGGTGAGGGCAGCATCTAGGAAGATACATTGTACAGCAGGTTAACAGGTAACATATACACGTCTTCATGTTGCATATGTTTAACAGTACTACTTTTTAAACTAATTTAAAATAGATATTTAATCTGAATTATTAAACAAGCAGCAATGCCATCATGACCGAGGTGCATATTAGGCTACAACAGTGTCGCATAACACTTCTCATGTGTATATCCCTATTAATCCCGCATTAGTAGTTCGGTTTTTGTGAAAGCAAAGTTCTAGTCCAATATTTAAAAACTATAAAAATATAAATATTTTTCAGGGGAACAAAATGTGCCTCAGCAGAAATAAACTTCACAAAAAAGAAAAAAACCCACAGAACCATTACTTTGTTTTTAACAGTCTGCCACAAGCTCCTGATGGTGGGGACCAGGGCTTCAGCCAGCGAGCGCACACTCTCTGTAAAACCCCTTTCTGTGCAAAAATATCCCGATGCCAGGGTGTGGAAGATCTTATCTATAGATGAATTAGAAGGCAGTGTGCAATTGAACACGCAGAACTGGCGTTTGAGGCGCTGTGGGATGTCGTTCCGTCCCCCTCCCGGGTGGATCATAGCTGCTACTAGCTGCAGGTCCACTACACTGATGAACTCGCCTGGACGCTCCAGGCTGTAGAAACCTCCCTGCTCCATTAACTGACGAACTATTTCATTAGTGATCTGAGGAAAATCCAAGAGAAACACAATAAATAATTAATTATCAACATTTACGGCATTTATCAGACGCTTTTATCCAAAGCGACTTCCATTCCCTACCTACAGGGGGCAGTCTCTCCCTGGAGCAACTTGGGGTTAAGGGTCTTGCTCAGGGACCCAGTGGTGGTGCTGAAGGTAGGGTTCGAACCCATGATCTCTTGGTCTAGAGTCAAGTATCCTACCCACTACGCCACCATCATCCTCAACAGAAGGTGATGTGTATTTACACAAGTTGCACTACATGAGCAGTAGCTACAATGATGATAACTGTAATTACATAGAATTACAATCAGAAAACATTATTTATCCTGGGGGAAATTGCTGATGTTATGACTGAACAGTCTTACAGAAACACAGAGTCAAGAACCATATAAATATAATCAGGTCAATCAGTAATATTAATGTAAGTTTTTAATGTAATGATATTAAAATTGTTTTCATAACAGATACCACAACATCAGTAGTTAGGTCTATGTGTGTTCTTAATGTGTTATTACATAATTACAGAAACGTACTATAACTTTGCATCACATGAACAATTAGTTGCTTTTCTTCAAGAAAAAAACAGCGGTTTTGCTCGATTGAAAGCTAAAACAGCTCAAAACAAATGTTTTGGTTGCTTGGGTTGAGGTGAAGGTAGGGTTACAGAATTTACAAATACTCATAGAGAAGAATATGGAAATGGACCACAATCATGTGTATGTTTGTGTGTGTGTGTGTGTGTGTGTGTGTGTGTGTGTGTGTGTGTGTGTGGGTGTGCGCACCTGTGTGTGGTGTATTAACATAAGAAGTCATTAAGAGAGTTTTTTTTTTAGTTCCTAATCTCTGTAGGAATTCAGCTCTGTAAACACATTCATTCACACACACACACACACACACACACACACACACACACGGTATTGCAGCAGGGAATAAAAGAAAGACAAATCAGACTGTGGGTGGAGTGCATTGATCAAACTTTTCCTCCTGCACCTCTGCATTTAAACACAAACGAGAGCCCCCCACCTCACACACACACACACACACACATACACACACACTTGTGTTTTAGCTTGTGCTGGGCTCTGTGGAGCAGGGGTAAATATTGACATCCTGCAGCGTTCTTTCTCTGCACTCAGGGACCGAGCTTTAACAGTTAACTTCAGAGCAGGGGTTCTTTAACGGCTCTACCCACTGCTGCATGACCTTTTTTGCTAGTTTGCCCACATAAAATTTTGACAATTCCTTACTTTCTATTGTGAATTGTTCTTGTATTTACTACAGTTAGAGTACCATAGTGTTTATGAATGAATATGGGGGAAATGATACTCAATAAAGACGGTTTATGAATGAAAGCAAATACATGGCAGTGTTAGGTGGCTCAGTAGTTGTGTTAAGATTTGTTTGTCAGCGTCAAACAGGGAGTGTGTGTTTCTTTGTTGTGTGTGTTGTGCTCTTGAGTGTCCTGCACAGCACTCCATCCATCAGTTGGTTAATTTTTTCTGATTGGATCTATATATCGCATGCATCTTATAGACGTTTCAGACAAACAAACAAAAACATCCTGAATCTGCTGGTGCCTATAAGCCTCCACTGCAGTGCTGAACCAAAGAAGCAAAACCACTAAACACATTTTGGCCCATCGTCTACATTTGGGTTAGGGAAAAACTGTATTTTTTTAGGTAGACCATCATTTTAATATTCACTATGCCTTAAACCAAACTGAGGCCCATACATTGTATTTCAATTGATTGGCCACTTAGAAACACCTCCCTGTTGGAAACAGCTCTCATCATTTCACTTACCGGTCACGATACAATAGACACATTGTAGTACTACTGACAGGCCATGGACATGAAAACTACAGCCATGGAAAAAAGAGAGCACTCTTTTTTACAAACTGTTGCAGTGTGAGCTGGAATGAAGGTCAAAATTAAGGTAAATTTAAGGGGTGAAATTAAGGGGTTTGGTTTCATGGTGATTCCAGCAGCTTCACTCCTGATTCAGTTTCTGATGAATGAAGAGTCACACATGCACACACTCTTGTCAGAGTGGGGGCTGCTGGGCCCACACTCTGATGTACCTCCGTGTGAGCAGGGACGGGACAGACAGGCTGGCATTCTGGTGCTCAAGGTTTATTCAAAGGAAACCAAAGGCAGACAGGCAACAGGCAGGGGAGATGAGGCGATGGACACATGAGGAGTACACAAAGCACACAGACTATATACAGAAAGCAATCAAGACCAAACATGGGGCAGGTGAAAACAAAAGACACGTGACACTAAACAGACATCAAAATAAGAGTCCACAGAAGCACAAAAACAGAACGGTGAAACAAACAGAAAAACAGTGGCCACGAACGGCCACCAGCCATGACAGAAACTAACACATTTTTTGGCCTCATTAAGTAATAAAACTCACCACTTGGGTCCATGTGCTGTGTTTCTAAAAAAAAATTAGCCTGCACAAATGACAGAGTCATGGTGAATTATGTCACAATTAGCAGCAGGATCTAAACAGCACCTCTAAACAAGACATTGAACTTAAACATTGGTACTGATGGGCTTGGTAGTGAACTAATGTGTTGAATCAGGTGTGTTAAAGCAGGACTATGTCCTCTCATCCCAGTGTTAAAACAACAATTATCTGTTTGAAACAGGAATGAATGTGTGCTGTGATCTTATTGAAGGTAAAAGCTCTGATGACTTCTGTTGTTTTGTATTTTAGACATTAGCGTGTTAATTGGTGTGTTAATTCCTATAGCAACTGATATGTGAAACTTTCGTGAACTCTTGTCCAGGACTCTTTTTACACCATGTTAATCTGTGGTCTGTTCACCCAATCCATTCCTTTGTGGGTACTGCTGCTGTCAACAATACAGCCCTCAACTTAATACACCACGAAAGCTTCTACATATAGCCCACCCAACAGCAGTGAGGCTCTAACCAGGAGAGCAGAGTAAGCCTTGTCTAGGAGGTGCGTCCCTGTATGCCTGATGTGAAACTAGAGCACAAATATATCAGAGTGCTGATAAACAGGATCTCAGCCATCGATGTTGAGCTGACTGCATCCTCTGCATCTTCCTCTCTCACACCAACTGCTTGCATGTCCTCCATTACCACATTCATAAACCTCCTACTAGGCCTTCCTCTTCTTCTCTTCTTTGGCAGCTCCATCCTCAGTATCCTTCTCCAAACACAGTATTAATTCAGCACATGTTCAAACTAATGCAATCTTGCCTCTAATAAACTAATTCCTAAATCTGTCCAATGCAAATCTGAACATTTTCAACTTTGCCAAGCCCAGCTCTGCTTCCCATCTTTCCATCCACTGTGAAAATACTATACTCATAACCTTGCAATGTACTTCTAAAGAAAATTGCAGTTTTTTGTCACCTAGTTAAATTAAAATGCAGAGAACAGCTATGCTATGAGACTTAAATAATGATGACATTTATTTATAAAATAAACAATTCCAAATTCCTTCAAATAACCCAATTGGATAGTATTTTGTGCAGTAGTTATCTCTTTCTTTAGCATTATATGCAGTCAGATAACTAATAAGCTATTTACACAAATCAAACCCACTTAGATGTTTTACCCACTTAGGTAAAATCACTTAGATGTTTTTTCATACAGGAATAACTTTGAAACTTCAAGCAACAACACATCCACATGCACCCGTTTCTGAAAACAGAGGTTATTCTGTGCGCAAGTAAACAACATTTTGGGTCAAGGAAAACAGAAGTTTTTGAAAACTTTGGCCAAAGTGGAGATTTTGAAATCTCTGTTTCTACCTTTATGTGTGGACGAGAAAACAAAGGTTTTGAAAAACTGACCATTTCGCCTCATATGACGTCACATGTGCCGTGTTTCAATTAGGTTTTCATCTACAGTGCCCAACATTTGCAAAGTACTACTGCTCTGAACCTTGATATCAGTTCTGGCCTTTTTATATTAGAGGTACCAAATTGATGTGTTAATTTTGATCAATTAATCACAAAAAATCACTGATAAATCGCACCATGTGACTTTAACTTGGTCCGGTGCTCTGTCTAAACATTCTACCCAGTGAGATGTACTACCCTTCTTCACAGTCTTGGGATTCTGAGCTACCTAGCGCTATGGAAGCTGGCTTATCTGTGCTATCTTGGTTCGTGTCACTGGTTTGGTGATTAATATCTTAAAATCTCTTTTAATATGAGTGTATGTTACTACTCTGGTGTCTGTGTCTTAGCCATCATTACATAAACAATTTCCTCTAGGATCCGTAAAGTTTTCTGATTCTAGAATACCCTTTTCCGCAGAATGCTGTCTGAAGTTGGGAAACGTCAACACTGTCCAGAAATGACCACAAGCTGTTAACATGGCATGTGTCCTGCTTCACGGTAATATTTCTCTGCACCTCTATTGATCTATTTATCTAGACTCTCCTCATTTAAATACATTTTTTAAAATTTTTTCTCATCATTAATGTTATGAACTGTATAAACGTAAAGGCAACACTTTTTCCGACAAGGCAACACTGCCCACTGTCTCTGGTAATGACACCCCCTTCATCCAAGGCTTCTGATTGGTCAACAATACTATACAGTTTAAGGTTATATTGCCACCTGTGCCTTGACATGCTTTTGTTAGATATTTTTGAAAATGAACCGACTGAATGTTACTGAATATTAATATAATTTCTCTGCTGCAAAAAAGTCTGATAAACAACACACAAAGGCTTTCAATCTAAATGTCACTATCTAATGAATTTTGTTGGGGCCTCATGAATGTCCAGTGATGGTAAAAACAACTCTGTGTTTATGCAAGGAACAAACAACCCCTGGAATCACTGTTTCTCAGAACTGATGGTACTCACACTAATGGAAAAAGAGGTGGTGAAGCTAATCCACAGCAGACATTTTGATGGACCAGTTGTAAGCCTTGTAGCTCTGCAGGTCTCAGGAACCCAACCCTCATAATTTCAGATGACTCTTTACTCTACCTTAGTTCAGTAAAAGATAAACGGTAGGCACTCAGTGCTGTCTTTTTTAATATTTACACTTGACAACACAAAAAGCTACACAGAACACTTACAGATGAAGAAACATTGTCTGTCTAAACTTTGTTTTTCCTGCTATACAGTCTCTACAAAAGTACTATGTCTCCAAACAATTATAATACAATAAAACACCACTGGCCACTTGTTTTTTTCTCTTCTCCGTTCACCTTTCTCCTTTTCATACTCTCTCAACTCTCTCGCCTACCAAAATTAATTAACTCCCTGATTGGCTGGAAACATGTCCGTCTTACTGAGACTTCTGAGGTCTAAATTTCATTCGTAACACTGGCCATTTCAGTTCTAATGTCTCAACTTAACAGGCTAGTTTTGTACTTCAAACAAGTATTAGCTGATTAGCTACATTTGGTATAAGTTAAAAAAATCATTACCATACATGCTACAGATTAATGTTGATTTTAACTTGATGAACTTTGCACCCTTGACCTCTGAAGGTCATTTAGCAGCATAGAACAACCAATTATCTAATTTTACTACCGTAGAAGCTTAAACCTTTGAACATTTTTCTTCACCACCTAAACCACCACGTAATAACCGCATTAAAGAGTGCATGATAAGCTTGCTACCCATTGTGTTTCATGGATAACAGCAGCTGTTTGCAAGTCACCTCTCCACTGCCAAGCACGACAATCACATTAGTTTTTGCTACCAGTTCACTTCTGAGTTGTAGATGTTTATGGTTAGTGAGGTAGGAGAGCATTTCTTTCATTGTCTAGTTTTGTTTATTGTAGTCCAGCTCAGCATTTTGTATCTAAATCTAAATAAATTATGCTTTAGTTTCTTATTAGGTTGAGCCATCAAAGAACACATTTGTAGGCATAACATAGTGAGGTCAATTTTTAACCAATCAACTATTGTGCAGGATGAAAGAATGGGGTTATTAACTTCCACAGAAATGGGACTTCATTGGGGACGGGCTAGTACATATGAATGTGTGTGTGTGTGTGTGTGTGTGTGTGTGTGTGTGTGTGTCAAGTCCATGTGTCATGGCACAGTTAAATGTCACCTGGCGCATTAGCATTTAGTCGGACTAGTGGCTTGTCAATCCCATTTTATCTTCCCTGCCCTCCTCTCCCTCCACACTTTTCATCCCTGACCCCGCGATAAGCCAGAGAGAATGAGTGCTTTATCAGAAGCCAGCCTCTCTAGCTGATGAGCAATTACTCATCTTTAGTCAAACACACGTCACACACACTAATTACCGCCAGGACAACCCCATGTCACTCAAATGCCCCGTTGATATTAGGAGGAGATTTACTGCCTTTAAAAGACCAAATTATTTTATATCGTCTGGATTTTAAATTTAAAGCATGAATAGGCTATATGTCACGGTCTGGCCAGTGGCGGGCTAACGCCACTGCTTTTTTGTTCTGTTTATCCCTGTTGTGTTTCCTTTGGGTTCTCCCCGTATGTGTCTTGTGTTCTCAGTTGTTGTTATGCTTTGTTTACTTCCTGGCCCCGTGTTTCATGTCCGTGTGTTCTGTCCCCCTGTATCACGTGTCTGGTTCCTCATGTGTCTCCTGTTGTGTTAATCAGCCCCCACCTGTATCGTATTGTGTCTGTGTATTTAAACCCCACGTTTAGTTCTGTCCCCTGTCGGTTCTTCGTCTTTTATGAGCTTATGTTTTGCCCTGTCTCCCTCACGTTTGTAAACCACAGTCTTTATCGTGAGCCCCCGTGCTCTTTTGTTTTCACGTTTGAATAAACACTACGTCAGCATGGAGTTCTGGTTTCCAGCTCGTGATTTCCAAGATAGCTCTCGGTCCCGGGGGTGATACATATGCCTATCTAAACTTAATGAAGGAGCTATTAGGTTTTCTCCATGATCATAAAATTCCCAGTGACATTTGTACAATCCTGGTAAATCAGTTCTTGCCATTTATGTTGTACATGATGTAGTTATTGTCTTGTTTTTTTCTAAAACAACCAGTAACATAAGGCTTGATACACCAGCTAGTTATCCAGTAATTGAACTGATATGTTGATATGACAATATTCACAATTAAACAGTGTCTGTGGGGTTAAAGTGCTTAACCGCAGCCTCTTGATGGCTTCAAACTAAGCATTTATAATGAATTCCCTCTTTTGGGCATTAGTATTTAATTAACATAAGTAATTGGACAGTTGCTCCGTCGCTATATTACTGGTTAATTTATAAAAGAGAATAAAAAAGGCCTACAGAGGACTCTAGATATGACATTTGCATCTGTAGTCTGCAGCTGTTGTCTCTCTGTCTGTGGACCAGAACAAGAGGCCTTCTTGAAACAGAATAAATCAATCAAAGACACCAGCAAAACCTTTGGTGTGTGAAACTCTTTGCTATGCTGTAAAGAAACATCACCATTGTGGCGGGCTTTTGTAGGGCATGGCCAAAGAACACATTCAAAAATTAGGAAAACCTGTACAAATCAACCTCACTGGGAAGGTTTTGGGCAAAGATGTGTTAAGGATAGCAAAACAGAAAAGCCAGAGGAAAAAGAAAACGCTTACAGACTCAAGCTGACCTCCTGATTTTTCAGGACCACTAAATACAGTAACAGAAAACGAAAGCTGACCATCTGGTGCTGCTCATGTACTCACAGCATTCTTGCAGTATCTGGCAGGAGACAGGAAATCTGCCTCTTTGGTATGGTGTCAAATTATGGTTCATGCTTAGCTAGTCCACTGGTGTTCACTGGTTCTTCTTCAGATGACAATTGCAATGATGCAGAAGAGAGCAGTTACTCAGTGCAGGGTCCCTTCAATCACAGTCACAACCACTGAGCCCAAGCGCCATGCCCTTAGCTTTCTCAACATCTCCGTCACAGGATGGAGCATGTGCCACGCTGTGAGGGGTCTGTGTGCAACACGTAAACAAGCTCTTAGTGCTGACAATGTCCATGCCCTTAGTAACCTTTTCTAAAATATCTGTATCTCTCCTGCACTCTCTGCCCTTTGGCTGAGTGACCATTAAAAGCAGAAGGATGAGGCTGGCTCTGATGACTTGGCAGGAGCACGGGCTGATCTTCTCCTCTGGTGACTTGCTCTGGTGGATGGCCTCCAGGCACTTTGCTGGTGGGCGCTGGCTGCTCAGAGGGCTGCTTCCAGCCAGGCAGTAGCATCTTTCTCATGCTTAAGGGCTTCTGTACCAAAAAGAGCTAGTGCGTCCAGTAGGGGGCATTGTTGCAGGTGCATTAGGCCAGAAAAGCTCAATCACAGTTCATGCTTTCTGACAATAGTAGCGGCCATTGCCCTGTCACTGCTGATCTCCACGATCTCTAAGCCATGTTTGGCCAGTGTCAGCCTGTCTACTTTCAGTGAAAGCAAGAGAGTAGTTCTCCCATAGCCAATCTGCCATCCTCACATATGATGTGTAGGCCCTGGCTGGGGGCTTTGCCAGCAAGGGGCAGATTATGAGGGGGTTGGTGGCTCCAGGGTGCAGCAGCCACAAAATCCTCAAAGCCCACCTTGTTGTACTTGTCAATATATGATAAGCAGTAGAATGAGCAGGGGGTAGTGGGGCTGCCAAGGTTGGGGTGTTCAGTCACAGTCTGCATGGCTCATCTTCTTGCTTGTGATCCGGTAGAATAAACGTCATCCAAGCTCTTCTCTCATGTTTGCTGAGTGGAAAAGAGAAGCAGAACAGTGGCATGGCCTCATATAACAGGTGGAGTTTTTCTCAGTGCACTGCGCAGGAAATGAGTTTAACCCTCTGGCCCTCCTGTGGGCCTTCTGTACCCAGCTCACTTGCTTTTTTTGACCATTTTATATGTGTTAATTCAAATGGAATGAAATTTCTCATGGTTCTGGAGGGTTGTTTTTTTTCAGCTTATTAAATATATCAGTAATATACTCCATAAATCCTATTGTAACCCTTGACTTCTTTGTGGTCACTTTTGGCCAATTGAAACCCATGAAAACTAAATGTTTTAATTCCTTGTTATTTACACTGTGAACACTTACAATTTAGGTTCAAATGATTTCATTCTAAACTCAACACTTGATTAATGTTGTTTTTATTGGTTTTTGTTGTTGTTTACTAACAAGTGCACTGTGCAAACAAAAATTTGAAGGATTAAAAAAAACCAAAGGAATAAATATTTGATACTTATGACAAGAACTGATTTATAGTAATAGCAAAAAAATATACATAAAATTATATAATATATATGGCCATTATATCCCATGTTGTATAAAATGAAGAATTTGAAGCATTTTATCCTAAATTGTATGATTTAACAGTGTATATAACAAGGAATTAAAAATGTAGTTTTCATGGGTTTCAACTGAATTGATAATAAAATGAAGAGGGCCATAGGTTTGAGACACTGAACTGAAGAAGGTGAGTGTATCTAAGAGTAAACATTTCAGACGGGTTCGGGATTAAAGAACAGATTAACCTTGTTTGGAAATTTTCTTTCCAGTTTAGAAAGCGGCAAGCACTGGCAAAACTATAAAACACATTAGACCCAGACACACACACAGCAAAACAAAACAGAATCCAAAACAAAATAAGAATGGGAAGCCAAACTCTAGGGAAGGGGAAAACGAGACGAACTGAGATAAGAGCCAAAACAGCCGGATTTCACAGGCTCGATACTGGCGCTGTCCGTGTCAGTTGCTGATGATTCCACCTCATTACCAGCAGGAGCAGCCCGCTGGTCACCCTGTGCAGGTAGTGTCTCCCTCTGCTGGCCGGTGCGGAGACGGCAGTAATATCACGATCTGAACAAATTTTGTTTTTCACAGCTCTGTGTGCACTATATATTATCTCTTCCTTTTCAGAAGGGACAATAATGAATGTAAATTATTAACTGTAAATTATTACAGTTAATATGTTTTGCTGATGTTACATCAGACTACCATTTTAAACATCCTTTCATGTCTCCTTTTGATTTGGTCTGTGAACATTTAATTTAAAATTCGAACTACTTTCCCCATTCATCATTAATTATAGCCTGTCTGTCGAATACTGCAATGTCTAACAGTGCAAAAACACATTTTCTGTGACGTGCAACCCTAACCATCCTGCAACAGTAGAGGGCAGCATCTGTCCAAATTTTAAATACTGCATTAACCCTCTGCAGTGTATTGGAATGGCACTTTTGGGAAAATAATTTTTCAAGTGAATTTTAGGAAGTATTGTGGAGCTTTTAGTTAAAATACATAATCTAAGTCAGTCATCTTCATCATAATTATCCCCATCATATTATTATCCCCATCTCACATTATTATTTTGTTTGATTCAATTTTGTGTAAAATTGTCTTTATTTTTGTGAGCACTTGCCAGAACAAATTCCTTGTATATGAATGCACAAACACTTCTGATTACAAATACAAGCAATAAACTCTGCTGCCCGGTAGGATATGAATAATAGAAGGGATCTCCTCAGTGGACTTTCCCACACTTGGTCTTTTGGTATTTGACATCCTAAGGCACTCAAGCAGAATTCTAAAGAGGTCTCTGCCTGTTCCTGAGTGCTTTGTTCCCAGTCTCTCTTGCCCCTCGTCTCAGGGGAGCATCTCACCCTGTAGGCCAGTGAGGGTCTGTTTAGTCTTCCCTTGTCATGTCGCATGTCAATATGCTCATAATTCAAAGCTGTAATCCCTTGGTGTCCCCTCAGAGGTATCCCTCCTCCTCCGTCTCCATCTACGACTTTGTCATGGTCATTACAAGAGCATAAAGGGACTATCTCAAATATCCGGTTTTCAGATATGAAGAAATTAGCGCATGCCACCTCGTATCGAATGGCTTTGATATTGCGCTCTCAAGCCCTGAGGTTGAACGTACGGAGCTTCCCATTAACCCAATAACCCCCAACCCTCCAACCCCAAACAATATCACTAACAGAGCTTTATGAGTAATAAGAGATCATTCTGACAGCTGGCTTTTAGAAAAAAACCAATGAAAAAGGTGTTCTTTGACAACACAGCCAGATCTGCAAAATATTAATGTCCCCTCCCCAACCTAAATCAAAGTAGTCAACCAGTAGAGAAGTAAAATGAATTGATAGTAAAAGCCTGGGGAAATACTGAAATTAGAGCCCTGGTTCATTTAGAGAGTTACACAGTTTCGCGGCAGAATAAAGAGAGTTCGGCTCTTTGTGTAGCCTCCATGCCATTTGTGTCACACATTCATTTCATGAGCTCATCGGAGACACCTGTTTGGATAATTTTTGGGTAAAATAATCCAGCCATATCTGATTTCATGGGTTTGTCGTGCATACTTTAGCTCCAAAGCAATGTTTGGAGTAGAATGCATCAGATTCCGTGTTACCCAAGTCCAGATACAAACTAGTCATGCTTAAGGCAAGTTCATTACCATGTAGCCTACTTAAGTAGTCTGAATTAGAGAGACATTAAAAACACATTCTAATCAGATTACTGATTTATTCTTAAAACGTGTAACATGTAACTTAACCCAAAACATTGCCACAATGAGGAAGCATAGTCTGATAACTTTCCATTACTTTGGGCTTCCTTTTCTTTTGAAAGTTATATAATAAGTGTAGAAAAGATTTGATCATGATCAAAAACAGCCTCATCAACTCAACACAATGCAAACAGGTTTTATGAAACCACATAATTCTCTGTGCTTTGTGTGTGCTATGTGGACTACCGTTTTAAAATTTCATGAAATATTTTTGCTGGAGTCAATCAGGTTCTTGAACAAGCCGTGTGTAGTTAAAAAAATGAATAAACAGGCCAAGAAGGTAGCAGCATTTTAAAGTGATGGAAGCTGTTTTGTGTCATACAGTAATTCACCAAATAAGAAATGTCCAAATGTAAGAAGAGTAATATAACATAGTAACCAATTAAAGTGGTTTAATGCAGATCAGTTTCAGTCCATCACAAATTTTCAAATCAGGTGTATGATTGTCTTGATAACAGCCGTGCCCAAACATAAACAACCAGCATGAGGAAGCGGGGGCTTGGCGGATAAGGGTCCGGACCGCACAGTCAGCTGTATTCAGAGGCAGGAGGTTTGAAAGTAGCCAATCCCAAAACGTTATTTATTCCTCCCAGCTTCTGATTGGCTGCTGTCCTTTGACGCTGCAGTCCAGAATTTCCCCCATGGAGAGTCTTGAGTGTTCTCCTGTTTTTTGCTGTATTCTTTTTAAAGCCCTGTATTTTTTTATTACTGTAAATTAAATTATTACTGTATTTACCTGTTTATACCAAAGAAAACGACAGCGCATACCAAAGAAAACACCCGTGCATTAATTACAGTACAGTCAATACAGGGCTAACATCGGTATTTACATTCTAATACTGCAGGAGTTCAGTGTAAACTGTACAGTACTGATATGGGTTTACCTTTGCATTTTCTTTAAGGGTTATGAGTTTAGAATGAAATTCAAGTGCTTTGGGAGCATATCTGGGGGCATATTTAGGATTTACACTATAAAATGTATTTTTTAAGACATCACAACAACGTGGTTTTTCACTATATGTGGGTGCTCTTGAAACGTAAACCCTGCGATAAGTAGGGGTTTACTGTATTTCAAATATACAACTGACAATCTACAGTGTAAATTGTACAAGCTACTATTCTTTAATACATTATATCACATATAACTAGAACACCTACATCTAAAAGTCAGGGGGGCTCTCAAGTAGATGTTGTGTGTGTCACTGAAATGGCTGAAACTGGACTCTTTAGAAAAGGTCAAATTCAAGTTGTAAAGCAATATTTACTGAATGATTCGCTGTAAAGCTGCAGCACTCAAAGTAAAAAATACATTAAATGACTTAGAAGCTTCAAATGTCTGTATCATAACACCAAATGCCATGAGTGGTCTTTAGATGCACTAGCAGAAATGAGTATTTATGTAACAGTGATAACTGGATTGGCAATGACTACAAAGAGAATCCTCAAGGCTGGTTTTAACACAGCTGTGCTAATAGTCAGCTTGTTTATATAAGGGGCCTGTAATGTGATTGCTGTCTTTTTTCCATAACTGTAACAGTATACACTTACTTTGTTCCTGTTGTTGGTATCTTGATTACATAACGTTTATATTTTTACCTATCATGTGCTTTTTGAGTATCATGTGCTTATGTGAATAGAAATCTTCATCTTACACAAAAAATAATGCCCGTTTTAATGACAAAGGCAACTGCATTCACCAATATAAGAACGACTTAAAAAAACATCACTCGTGTAAAACCAAAATAAAATCCCAAATCATCACTAATGCCTGTGATGACATAAACTGTGATAATAGTGAAACAAGTGTACTCAAGAACAAAAAGACTTTATGACCCAGGATTAGTAATGAAGAATTCCTCAAAGAATGAAAAAGAAAGAACAATAAAAACAATACAGAAATATCTACTTCAAAGTTCACCCAATTATGAAACAACATTTCAGAGTTAATGCACTCAGTTTTCCCCACTTACTCATAGATCTTTGTCCAAAACATGGTACTTCTAGCTCTCTGCTGCCTGGACCTGGAGCTCTGGGAGAGTCTAAAACTAGTACCCAACTAAACAATACCATGCAAATCAGATAAACCAAGCAAAATGATACACGATGTACAAGCATCTATACATGATGCATGACAGTTTGCATATCAACCATACTCTCTTTAAATGTACATTTGTTTTACTTGAACTGCACCTCGACATGACAAAGATCCTCTTGACCCATTGAGCTGAAAATGTGTTTGCAACTGTATAATTACATTAATCAAATATTCTGCATGTGTTTAACTGATCTATTAAAAAAACGTGAGACTTTAAACTAGACTGAAGAAGATGAAAGCACAGAATAGAGTCTTATCCTGCCCTGGCAACAACTAAATGAACATGAATCACAGTGTGTTTCTGCACCTATCCACTTACATACAGACTCAGAAAGGGGATTCCTCAGATGTGCATGATGTAGGCTTTCCAGGTTAAATAACCAGTAGGCTACCGGCCACAACTGTGCACATGTTTTGATATGGATACGGGGAGGCGTGCTGAAATGTAAGTACACTCCCATTTCTTTTAAACCTCGGCATCCAAACACTAACTATAAATCTAAAGAAGGGTGGAGGAGGGAGGGCCATATACATATATTTATATATAAACACAGGAACAGCAGGTAGCTTCACATCACTGCGGAAACCATTAATGACTCTCTGAGCCCAAAATTTCCCAAGTCTCCTCATATGAGTGGCTCGGCATGGCTGTGGACACAGGCGGTTTCCAGCTGCTGCTTTTCCTCTGTGTGGTTCTGAAGAGCTGTGGAGATTTCCACAACAATGCAACCGAACAGCTCAGCACCCACGTGGCCTCCATACTGCAGGAAACACCAAGCAATCTGTCACTGAATGGAGCGCGCGAAGGTGGAAGGAACTTGGATGACCAAGCAGAAATTGGTGCGTAGCTATTTTACCTGAACTAGCTCCAAAAATACTAAAATGACCCTAAAATGTTCTTAGCAAAGTAACATAAAACTGATAGTAATAATTGCACAGGTGGGTTCTCACAAATCTCTGATAATCTTTGATGATGTTCAATACACAATGCATGTAAAACTGGCTCACTGCAAATCAATTCAACTGACAAATGAGAACAAGGAACATTCCATTCTAACCTTTTGTATAAGTTTATCCAAATTCAGTTGTAAGATACGTTTCATTTGGCATAATGGATAGTTAAACAGTCAGAGATCAGATATGTAGTTTGTGGGTTATTTCATATTTTCTGGAAGGATTATGGAAAGAGAAGTAAGTTTCAGAAAAGTATCAAGAGTTCAAGAGTACCTGAAGGGTGTCTACTAGCAAATTGTTGGATGATGATGGGAGGTATGCATTAAGCAAGCTAAAAAGAACTGTACTATCAGTGTATTACAATGACAATATTGTTTTTTTTAAATGACAAGAGCAAATTGTTTCCTATAATTGCTTGAAACCGTCGTTTTGTGAGTTTTAGATTTTAAATTTCTGCGTAATGGAGAACGAATAAAAACATAATGAGTAAGTAATGAGTTCTGCAATTCCTCGATAAAATCAGATACTTAGCCAACTTACTGGTACAGTGAATCACTGTTATGGTTACTGTCTGGGTTTAGGGTGTAGGGTGACTCCTTTTCTGGTTTCATATCAGCACAAAAGGTGGTCTTGAGGTTTCCAATAATGCTCAACAGGAAGGGCTGGTCTCGAAGTTCATTTAAAGAAAACCAACACTCTGATCTTATTGATTATTTTAAAAGTTTGTTTATTGTTTGTTTATGGTTTGTTTATTGATTTAGCCTATATCGTATACATCATGATAGC
Source organism: Brachypetersius altus (assembly GCA_037974465.1). NCBI lineage: Eukaryota > Metazoa > Chordata > Actinopteri > Characiformes > Alestidae > Brachypetersius > Brachypetersius altus. The sequence goes on from JBBPDB010000140.1 coordinate 15,923,606, forward strand.
TCTGAACAGGTGTGGCCTAAAGGCACACCTTTGTACTGTGCTGTATACCGTAAACTAAGCAGCTTCTTAAGCAGCTTCCAAATACAGCTTGAAGGCAATTCCAGCATTTACCAGCAATGGAACTGATGTTTGTTTTTTTAATGTGTGTGTGTGTGTGTGTGTGTGTGTGTGTGTGTGTTTTGACAGACAGGACTCAGCTCGGCTGCAGGGAGCTCAGGTCCACTAAGTACATCTCAGACGGGCAGTGCACGAGTGTGCAGGCCGTGAAAGAGCTCGTGTGTGCGGGCGAGTGTCTGCCCGCTCCTCTGCTGCCCAATTGGATCGGCGGAAGCTACTGGACGCGGCGGGACGCGCGCGCATGGCGCTGCGTGAATGACGCCACTAGGATGAAGCGCGTGAAGCTGCGGTGTCTCGACGGCAGCACGCGCTCCTACCGCATCGCGGCGGTAACGTCATGCACGTGCAAGAGGCTCGCGCGCCGGCACAACGAGTCCGGGCTTCAGGAGGGGGTCAAAGGGGAGAAGAACGGCGGCAAAAGCAAAAGCTGAATGACCCTCATACAAATCTGAGCTCTGTCACTGGAGGACCACCAGTGAGTGACAACTCTGAGGTCTCATAGCCTTCAAGCAAAGAGGACTATCGCAGGGGAATAGTGTGTGTGTGTGTGTGTGTGTGTGTGTGTGAGAAAGAGAGAGAGAGAATGTATAGACCTGAGCCTGAATGATGGGCTCCAGTTTGAATAACTCTTTCATTGTCACTGTATAATTTTGTATGTTGTTCAGTATTTTATGTAACAGAAAACTTTTGTGTTTTTTTTTGGTAGTTTCTCTCTATCATATATATTTATATATATATAAACAACATATATATATATATATATATATGTTGAGTATATACAGTTATATATCGTATATTGTAGAGTGTATGTGTTTTTGTGTGTGTGCATGTGTGTATGCGTGAATTAGAGAGAGTGAGAGAATGTGTGGAGGGGGTGTGTGAGAATGTATAGAGACCTGAGCCTGAATGATGGGCTCGAGTTTGAATAACTTTTTTTTGGCTGTCACCATATAATATTTGTGTGTGATGTTAAGTATTTTATAGAACAGAAATCTGTAGTTTTATTATTTGCTAGTCTCTCTCTCTCTGTATATATGTATCGAGTATACATGTTCATATACATTTTTTTTAAACCAATGGACTATAAAATGTAGACACTTATATCTTCTTGAATTAAGTGCAATAAAACATGTTGTTTTATTTTTCTTGTTATTGTTTGTGTTGTTTTTAAGTCTACAGGCAGCAGTCGCTGGTGTGATGTTCCAGTGATGATTTGGACTAGATAACAAAAGAAGGAATTAGTCTGAGAGGAATGTCCTTTCTACTGGTGTGAGAAATCTGATGCCATGCTGCGGTGAGGGGAGACCCCTAGCCCCAGGCATAGGAGCCTCACTTTTGGGTAATGTGTTACTGGGAAAAGCTGCCTTACTGTAAATCATAGTCTTTCATCTCTACTTAAAAGCAATGTTTTGCACTTGCACAGCAGCCACAATTAGATACACATGATTTTCTCCTCAGGTAGCTGTTTTCTTTTAAAAAATTGATATGAATTAATTGTGAGAAGATTTACTGACTTGTATAAGAGCTAGCATATGTATGGACATTATTATGCCTCTTTTAAGGACTGTAACATTTAGATCAAAGTGAGGTCAACCAAGCAGCTTGTTTTAGTGTTGTTGATTCTGCAACACAATAAAACAAAATAAATGAAAGAAGTACACTTTATTTAAACCAGAGATGCCCAGCACAGTTCGGTAGTTCCCCTTCTCAAACACAGCCACAAACAGATGGGATGACTGAGCAGGCAAATCACCAAACTTTGCTGGTCACAGCCCCCCAGGACTGGAGCTGTGAAGCCCTGCTAAACTATGAGGCAATTTTCAATATGTTGCGTTTGTTTGTATTTACCTAAATTGTCATTCACTTTCATTATTTCATTGAGATTCCTAAAAATTAACCAGTATATGTCAGATAACACGGCCGTCAGGCTGAATGAGTCAAAGGAAGCTAATCTAGAGAGGATGTTCAGTATATATGGGGTGCTGACAGCATAGTCACAGATGAGAGCTTTCGGCATGGTTGCAGTTAGTATGGTCTGATTCTCCATCCCTGCATTTACCCCTGACAACAGATTCCCCTCCAGAGAGCATGGAATATGTGGGCCACCTGCTGATATTTATGATCTCAATTATCAACTTCACTCCCAAAGGTTTCTTTCATCCAAGAGGCCTACTCTTTTTACATTAAAACTCTACCTGTTCTCTCCTAAACTTTATTTCCAGTTGCATCCTGAGTTTGACTGCTAAGGCCAGAAATGAAAATGGTTTGCATGTGTGACCTCTCAGCTTCTTCTGGAGACTGAGCTACTATTTTAACAAACAAGCAGCAGCTGCCTTATGCAAAAGGCTGCTCACCCTGCCATCTTTACCACATTAAGAAATAACCTGTTAGTCACGCAAGGGCAGTAAGAAAGGCTTTGTTTTAATCCGGTGGCCCTGATTGCTCCTTCAGTTCATTTATATCACTTTCCATTCCATTGCCTCATTTCACAACAGCAGTCAGTTATCACTTAAAGCGCAATGAAGCCACACATTACACAGCCCTGGGCAGGCGTCAGCTCAGACTAATTCCTGCAGCGTGCAGTTTGTAACGCACCCTGTCATCGCGCACAGCCTGCCAGTGGCTCAACCTGCACCCACACTCTATCTCCGTCTTTCCACTTGGCTCCAGTACAGAAACCCTGCAGAGAACCTCAGCCACACACAAATATGCAGCAGTCTCATGATTGAGAGCAGGAGTTGTAAAGCACTTGGCAGTGGCTGGGCAGATGAAAAGCTACTGATGGATGGATATATACATTCACACACTCAAATATGCTCCAAAACACATACAGAATGTCACAGACCACATTTTGATCCAAATGGATCTTCAGCAGGTCTCCTGATTGCATGCCGTCATCTCGCAATCTCTAGAAAGGCAGGAGGAGTAAGCAGTTTAATGTCCCATTACTTGACATGAGAACCCAGTTTAAATACTATTTGTTTTTTTTTTTTTGTTTTTTACTATCCGGAAGAATAACAGAGCTCATGGATACATTTCTTGCAAGAGAGCAATGCAAAATGAGGACACGTCCATTATTCATTTTTGCAGCCAATTAAAAAGAGTTTATAGATAACAGTTAAGAGAACATTATCAGACATAAAGACATAAATATGACTATTTTCCTTCCTCAGCCCTGCGTGGCATGCTGAAATCTCTCTAAAGGAAGAAAGTAGAAATCCGTACTTGCGCAGGTGTGGGTTGGAGTGTGCATGTGGTAACAATCCCCACAGTAATGATGCACAATTAATCATGATATAATCTCCAGCTATAACCAGGCACTAGGCCAGACCAAGATGTTGGGGAGCCAACCGTAACCGCAATGCTAATCTTTTCTTTCTCTAGCCCACATAGCTCTCTTTTGCCACTGGGCAAAAATATCCATGTACTATACTAAAGTTATTCTGGGGTCTAATAAACAGATACAATAATAATCTACTTTTGCTTCTGTCTGTACCTTCATTCTGATTTCACAGCACTTTAATGTGTTTCTTAATGTTTCTAAAAGGCTGTGAGTGATGTGATATTCTAACCACCACACCACAAAGTGTCTAGTAAAGGAAGGAACAGTAGCTGAAGTAGCAGAAAATGACATTATTTCTGGAGAAGTAAACAGATTTACTGAAGAGGTAAACCGTCGTTACTTTGAAGAAGCATAGAATCAGGTCCAATCAGGCTGGTGGCCTGGTGGTTAGGGAGTTGGCCTTGCAATCAGAAGGTTGTGGGTTCGATTCTCAGGACTGCTAGTGGCACTACTTAGGTACCCTTAGGCAAGATACAATCCCCATACACACACTGCTCCCCAGGTGCCATTGTTGACTGCCAACTGTTTCACTCGGGTAAAAGGCTTAAATTACCGAGGGCTCAAGTAAGTTCCTCAGGGATTAATATAGAACATAAAAAATTCCTTTTTTCCTCAGAATCAGAAAACTTTCTTGATTCCAGAGGAAACTGCTTATGTCACTACATACATTATGCAAAATACACAAAATTCTGTGGTCTATAAGAAATGCAGATGTAAATACAGTTATGAATTAAAACATAAAGGACAATTCATTATTAAAAACACATTTTTTATCATGAGCTGTGTACTGGATGACTCTTTAAGATGCTCATTATATTGATCATTCTATAAGGATTTACATTTACTTATTTTAGTTCTTTTTATTTCACTTCTTCTTTTTTATTCTGTTTATTTATTATTCTATTTTCTATTTCAGTAAAGACAGAATGGCCTTTTATGGATGATGTGCTATTAAAATAAAACTTGAACTTGAACTGTATGTCAGTTCGATGAGTGCAGTTGTGATTGCTGGGCCTTACTTTAACATGGAAAGATACATTTCCAATGTATTTCAATAATAAAATTATATTATATGGAACTATGCACACACATGGACATTGTTTGAATGTCTGAATGGGTCTGCCCCACGGAATATGTTCATAGAAATGAGAATAATATGTCGGAATTTAAACACAGATGTTTCACATTCATCTGGGATGCTCCAGAGAGAGACGGCTTCATCTCCTAGCTAAACCCCATTCCTCACAAAACAAAGACCCTTAGTGTTTCAGGATCGTGGGCCCTCGCTTTCTGCCATTAATATGTCCAATTATGATAACGCTTACTGTTGTTTGCCTTCAGTCTTTGCAGAAACAAAGTGGCGCGTTCCAAAATGGTGCGAAACTAAATGTTCATACCTGTTTGGAGAACGTATGTTATTTTTACTGAATATACACAGCCTCATGAAAATTGGCAAGTTCTTCTTTACACTCTCATATTTATTCGATCCCACATTGTAACAGTGGCTGCAATACACCTTCCCTTCTTTATGTTCAATTAAAATCAATAAACACTGAATTAAACAGATAACAGTGACAGTGTGTCACCTGTCTTGGTCCAGGAAATATCCTTTATAGTAGAATACAGGCCACGTCTAACACACCGAATCAAACTGACAGATGATCTGTACCACCTGTGTTCAATCAGGGCTGAAAGTGAACTCTTCATAAAGGTTGATCTCCATAAGAAGTGTTGGTGACCAAAGACTTTATGTTCTACTAGAGCAACTAATAACAACCCTATTCTACTCTGGGCTGCACCTGACAGGAGTAATAATTCAATGCAAGAACAGAGAGAACAACATTTTTAGAAAAGACGTGGACTATCATTTGCATTGACATAAACAGAAGTCAGGACAATAGAACATCATATAATCATCTTCCCTGGTCATGAATGTTCAGATGTTTCTACTTCTTTTGGCTCTTTGGGTGTTCTAGATCCTCAAAGCTGTATATTAACCCATCTGAAGTCCGAGGAGGACTTTTCTAAAAGGCTAAAAGTGTTGCAGTGAACTTTTCAGCTTAGAAAAGATTTATAAGATCAAATACGTTTATGACCAGAGAGGTGTTGAAAACTGGGAACATGTGTATTTTGTGAGTCCAGCTTCTAAGGCTCCTTTGGTTGTTCTGGCCTGTCTTCAAGTACACTTAATTAAGTGGGTAAAGAAAGATTTTTATTTTTGCGATTACTGCTTCGGTGCTGGACACATTTAACATACTTAATGTCCACTTCAATTCCTAGACACACATATTTTTAAAACACACATGATTAATATTTAGTTTATGATCAGTTCTCAGGCTGGCAGGGCTGAATGACAGGAGCAGTGTTTTCTTGGCTCTTAGGGGTATTTTCCTGTCATTAGAGGACGTGTCTGATCTGTCACTTCATTTGAACAGCTTGTATGGCAGCAAGCGTTGTTTTTTAATGGAAATGTTCTTTGTTCAAAATGTAGCATTTATTGTTTAGAAGTCCACAAGAAAAGGTTTTGTTCGGGCAAAATTGTTCTGAAAGATATCCTTTGTAACTTGCATGCAATAGTATTAAAAATAATATTCCAATATAAGAAAAGCATGTGTCTTCTTGCTCATCAAAAGTATAATCTCACACTATTTAACACTATTTTTTATAACTGGATATTTATTTGATGACCAAGGAAAAGCAGAAAAAGGGGTCATCTGAAGTAATGGACAAGTTGTACAGTACTATGTTTGAGAGTAGAACGTAAGTGAAAATATCAAGCACTACATTATGTTGCTAATGTATTAAATTCATGATGATTAATCATTTGATCTGATGATAAATCCATATTGTGAAATATGAAGAGCAGTCATAAAGTGATTCATGAAGGATAATAAATGATCACCTAAAGTCAAATTATTAACAGCAACTTCAAAGGATTAACAGTAGTACTGATTGCTTCACTGGAATAAAGCAACAATAGCTTGAAGATATTTAGTCATCTAGATGTTCATGAGATCAGTTAAAGACTTGTTTAGAATCTATTCAGCTCATTTGTATCTTTCTCTTTTTGCTTAACACGTGAGGTTCAGTAGATTGATAGATACAGTATATTTTCTTAACACATGCTATACATTTTAAAATGGCTTGTGGTGTTTAATCTGCAGAGCTATTCCTTCTAACAAACAGAGGTGCGTTCGTCCATGCATGCATGCGTGTGTGTGTGTGTGTGTGTGTGTGTGTGTATATGAGAGAGAGAGAGAGAGAGAGAGAGAGAGAATGTGTGTGTGTGTGTGTGTGTGTGTGTGTGTGTGTGTGTGTGTTAGAATGCCTTGGAATCCCACTGCTCTCTGGACTAGTTTTAACCCTGATGATTAGCTCCTTCCTCTTGTCTGCTGACCCAGGTCTTAGTGACATCATTATTCATCACCTCAGAAATGACTAGATCCAGCGTGGGTGGGCCGGATAAGGCCAACATCTGCGCCCAGAGAACTTCCAGGACCTTATTAACTAACTCCTCACTTACTCTGATTGAGCAAGTGATTAGATGTAAAACTCTACTGGGACATGATAGTCCTCCTTTGTTTTCGCAGTCTGTCAGTCTAACAACCTTAATCCTCAAGATATAAGTGCATCTGTCTGACAGTTTGGATTGATTAATTCAACACTGGATTGATTAATTCAACATTGGATTGATTAATTCAACATACAACTGCTTCATGTTTGCATCTTCCAAAACTCTGTTTTCAGTATATTTTTACAGAGACATAATTTATCAAATCTTTCCCGGTCAGACACAAGAAACTTTTAATGGTACCCATTGTGTCAATAGGGTGGTCTCCTCAAGGATACATTGTCATTACTTTTAGGGAAAGAACATTATATTACATTCTATTGCAGGTAACTGCAGTTTTTAATTTTACAAACTCTCCAAATTTCACATAAAAATGTAAAAAATGATGTATGCCTCTTTTCCCTGGGAAAGTGAATGCCATGTACCTTTACAACTTATTTACCTTATAATTTTTTTGCTGCGGACACATTTTTTGTACCTCAGGATACTTGAACAGTATAACAATACGTATAAGGTACCCTTCAGAAGTATGGGCTCCCCTGAAAAAAATAATGAAACAGGTAATTCAGTAACAACATGAATTTACTGTGATAGTTGAAGTAGGAACAAACAACAACAATAGTAATAGAAATAAACCTGATTGCTACTATTCTACTACTTCTTTCCTTCATCGTCTTCTTTGTCTTCTACTTATAGTTATTCTTATAGTTAAAGGAAGGCAAAATATGAAAACCAGCTCCAGGCATTCCACTGCTTGTTTCAGCTCTGTAAAGCTGACACAGTTATCTGAGTATCTAAGAATGATCTGTATTCGATAAAACCAAAACATTGTACTTGAGATTAACATTATGGTAAAATATACCACAGTTTCACAATCTTAGTTTTTCATTCCTGGTCCCGTTTATCTAAAAGAACTCCCAGAAAGCAAAGAACAAAGGCTCCAGACAGTAGTTTCACAGTGCTTGGCTCACACTACAAGTTTATTTTAAACCACTGATTTTGTGCAGTGTTTGATGTGGTCTAACCTTTGCCCGAGTTGTACAGAATTGCATGGATAATCTATCACTTTAAGCCTTTGTGTAGATATGTGAAGAAAAACTGATTTTTAAAGTCATTTTTCATGCCACTTTTGCTTTAATGTTTCTAAATTGTTTTATTTTCTTTTGTTTCTGTTTATTCCCCCAGGAAACCAGAACAAACCTAGGAAACTGAGAGGTGAGACCCCATGTGTACTACAACATACACCAGTCTAAAATATACATGATTCCTTTTAAGTCAGGATGCCTCTGGTCATTGCTGAAGTCCATTGGCTGCTTTGTGAGATTGCTTTTAAGCGCTGCATCTTCACTGATCTTTGGTATCGTTGGTAATGATGAGACGGCAACAGAGTATCCCATACACGAGACTGTTTTTGTTGAGGGGGATACTCGATCCAAGAAGAGAGGAAATGCAGGTTTAAAGAAACAGTGCTATTTGTTCCTCATTAAGTATTATGTGACAGCACTGAATGTGTGTGATCACATGACACCACTGTTCCTTTCCTCGGTGACCTCATGCTTGGCAGCGTTGGTTTTCACTGGCTGTCTGCATTGCATCACACTCTGAAACTCAGCTGAATAGGATCAGAACCAGTGATGTTGGGGAGATTTCTTCTTAGGTAAATCAAGGTGGAAGTCTTTTTAGTCCCTCTTGTTCTGTGTAGCTGAGTGATGGGAAAGTCTGTCCGTTGCCCAGTGCTGGTAAACCGATTTAACCTGACAGCTATGATTGGCGGACCATAAGAATGTCTATAGGAAGTGACACCAAAGATGGCATGTGAAGGCCTTGCATGCCACAATTGCTAATTGAAGGCTCAGGGACCAGTCTGATATATGGAGACTTCACAAAACCCACATATTCTATTAAGGGAAGGGGAGCATACAGTTTCAATTTAAGGATGGACCATTCCTCAAAATGCTCTTTTGATTTAGCCATGACAATGGAAAAAAAAACCCACACTGTTTTGGCCTAATTCACGTTTATCTCCAAAAAAAGCAATTTTACAGGTAAAAATTTTCAATCTAAGTTAATGTAAAAAAGTAAAGAAATTTTCTCTCATTTTGGACAATTCCTTATTGTGTAACTGAATGAAAATTGGTTAGTTTATTTTTGATTACTTGTAAATATATATAAAATTAAAGGTTTAAAGTAAATAAAATGACTTTGACAAACTTGTTCATCCCTAGCAGCTTTAAAACACTGCTACCAGAGAGCTGACTAACTAAGAAAAAGACACACTACTCCAGTTCTCAGATCACTGGAAAGGCTTCCAGTCATCTATAGGACTGATTCTAAGACAGTACTTTGTGTTTAAATATCTGAATGGCTTTGGACCACAATACATTGCAGACACAGTAGAATGTAGACCTCACAGACCTCTTAGATCAGGGGTGTCAGGCTCCGGTCCTGGAGAGCCAGGGTCCATCTCAGTTTGATGGTTCTCTTCCTCAAACACATTCACTAAACCTGACAATTAACTGGTGAGGCAAAGCAGGTGTTTCTGAGCAGGAAAATCACCAAAACATGCTGGACCACGGCCCTCCAGGACTGGAGTTCGACACCCCTGTCTTAGATCTTTGGGAACTGCTCAGCTGGTAGAGACCCACAGTTAGAACCAAACATTCTAAAACGACTTCTGGTTACCACTCGTAGATGGAATAATCTTCCTGTTGTTAGAAGATGTTAGAAGCTCCCCATCTGTCAAAATGTGTATAAACTTTCTCATTTGCAAGTGGCATTGGTTAGCTTAGAAATCTGTGACCTTAAATTTCAAAACCTTTCTTGGCCATATTTTAAATAATATTAATTCTTATGTGTATTCTCTATTTTTTTGCTTACTTGTATTATTTTTCTTTTTTAATGCACATGAATGACATAAAATCACCTTTCCTTCCTAGTGTTCATGCATTTGAAAATATAACACAGACAGGTATTACGCATGACTGCGTTAGAGATGCAAATTCAGGGTCTATTTAAGCACCAGCACAAAAAGCGTGGACAACGAACTGCATACAGCAGTGTCTGAGTATGTAGTTGTCCTCTGCATTTCCAGGTCTTAATGCTTCCCAGACCTTCCCTTAGCAAGCAGTGTAACCACACTCCTGGGTCACAGACAGAGAGGAGAAGGTGTGTCAATTGTTTATTTGTAATTGATGGATCTACTATCGCAGTGCTACACCTGCAGTATTTAAGCCACTCTGAATAACAAAGGAAAGTGAAGTGGTATAGAATTAAGTTTCAGCACTTCCAGTAACTACAAATCAACTCAGGTGTTATATGAAACTGAAGTATTTAATGTACTTTTTTCAAATAAACAAGCAAACCAATTCCAACAACTTATGAGATGTTTGTAGTGCGGGTAAAGAAAAGCTGACTACCCCGTGCCTTGTCCTCAGCCTCGGCCCGAACATAAACCTACAGATTTACATTCACACCTGTGAGACCCCAGCAAAGGCTAACCCGTTTAACTCATGAGACCTGATAGCTAAGTTTAATGTAATGTTACATAAAAAGAAATAGACATATGGATATTAAATGAATGATATAAACTATGAACTAGGTTAAACTAACTCCACCAAAGTGAGTCTTGTGCAAACCCCCCATATCTCCAAAAGGAATTTCAATATATTTACATTTTAATGGAATTAAAATTTTTATAATGGCAGTTCAAGACATTTTGGGTCTTTTCCAGTCATCTGGTCAGTGTGAAATCTTAAAACCATGTGCAGAACAGCAAAACAATAGAGACAGGAGATTTGGTCAAGGCAGCAACAATATATGTGATTCAAACAGTTAAAAACAGAACTGTCAGGTAAATTGCCATGTACTGATTACTACCTGACTTGTGTTGTTAAGATATTGTTTTGATTTTGTATCTACTGCCCTCTTTAGGTGCAAACAGGTTCTTACAGTTGATCACATGTTACTTTTAGATTTATTCCATCGTCACTTATACTCAGAGCTTTGTGCAAAATGTACAAAAAATTGCAACCAGACTGATCTAGAATAAACAAGAGAGTTATAAAGCAATTGGTTTCACAAACACACAAATATAGACCTTGAGGTCAAGTAAAGTGTAGATGTTTTAAAAACATGTCAGACTTATTGCTGACAATGATTTAACATCATTGACATTTAGTCTCTGAGTGGAAGTCTTGGGTACTCTTTATTGTAATGTGAATCTCTGAGAACACTTTCCTTTGAGTAAACAGTGTTTCTGGGTGTTCAGGCCATTTGCCACAACATTCTGAGAATGTAAGGTGTAGAACTAGAGCCGTGCATGAGCAAGCTGCCTAAGTAATGAAACGTAAGTCAGATGGACGGGAGATTTGGTCTTTGCCTTACTCACCTCAGACTATATGAATTATGGTCAGTCAGACTCTGCAGACATTCATGCGTTTCACTTTTCCATCGCAGTTGTCTACCCTTAAAGTTTCATGAGGTTGTTTAATGTGAAACATTCCTCCATTTCTCGACAGCATGAAAGCGCTGACGGCCGCTAATGTAGTGTGTTAAAGCAAAGTGAGGATATGTGGAGCTTACAGACGCAGGTGTTGATTGGTCAAACTATATTTAGCTAACATGCTGCTCATCACTAATGCCTAATGGAGAGAAAAAAATGACAAATGGCTGAAATCTCTGGCAGTCCTCTGCCTCCATGCAGTCATACCGAAGAAATTTCCTTGGAGGGATCACAAAGCCACAGCATAATTCCAGCATGAACAGTTATGTTGAGAAATACATTTTGGTAACTATACAGCAACCCCCTTCTTTTCGCAGGTGGTTACGATCCAAGAGCACCCGCGTATAGTGAAAAACCGCGTTGTTGTGTTTTGGTAAAAAAATAATGCCTAAAAATGCCTATTTTTGTAGAGTAAACCCTAAATATACCCCTAAATGCATCTGCCACAGATGCAGCAAACAGCAGCAGCAAGGAGAAAAAAATAATCAGAAAACTTTACTGATCAGGAGGAAAATGCTTTACCTTTAAAAAAAAACCCCATTAGCTTTAGCGGTTAGCATTAGCAGCATGCAGTGAGCCGTACACAAAAGAAACGTTGAAATAGCTCTTTCTACCAGTTGTGGCTCCTGGTCAATATTTTTGGTGAAACAGACCACCCTTCACCCCCCTTATGTGCCGTAAAACAAACTCAGTGCCTCGTCGTACTCCCTGGGCAGCTTGATTTTCTTGCCTCAGTAGTACTTCAGCTCCATGTTCTGCTTTTGTTGCCACACATTATGATATATCATCTCTCTCCTGCTCTTCCCTCAATCTCCTCATAGTTAGTGTTAAATCACTACAAAATATAAAACGTATTTTATTGTGCATATCTTACAAACATAATAGTAATGTTTATAAGCAGGGCCTAATTAACAATATTTCTTAATCCCAAGATAACTTCTTTCTCACCGTATATATAAATTAATTCTAACCTCCTGATCGTCTTGGTGAAGTTGTTAATCACTCTGTCATACCAGCAGGGATTTTTTTCCAAGGGTTTCACCAGTGCCCAGCTTGTCTGGGGGGTGGTGGGGATCGCTAGCAAGCGGTGAAGCTAACAAGCTATAGCCCTTCCTTTTGTGCACTCATAGACTAATAATAAAAAATTCATTTTATTATACATTTTTATGTTTCATGTTTTTGACCAGAGATGTATACAACTGTAACGCTATTGAGGAGCTGAAATTATGAGAGCAATCTTATTTTTATGAGCATTTTTTGTTTCATACCAATAAAAAGTGATAGATATATGGGTTTTTTCTTGGTGAAACATTGTTTCACTTGTAGTCTTATAGAAACCACCACTGCTTTCTACCTAC
>JBBPDB010000140.1:15936505-15961350 GCA_037974465.1 Brachypetersius altus
TTTGTTTCATACCAATAAAAAGTGATAGATATATGGGTTTTTTTGTATTATTTTTCTTGGTGAAACATTGTTTCACTTGTAGTCTTATAGAAACCACCACTGCTTTCTACCTACACGTTTAGACAGGGCACAGCTTACTAATACTAAATAAACTGAGATAACTGTTGAACTGTTTTAGTATATTTGCCAAAATGAAAAAAACAAAAGCAATATAACACACAAACAGAGTAATTTCACATAGAGAGAACATTTTACAAGCCTTGTCACATACAATAGTAGATAATTGCACCTGATGCTAGACTTCTGCCTGGTTGAGTGGGTGAATTTCCAAATCAAACAACACAAATGCAATAAGAGAAAAACACCAACAGGATTCCTTTTCATCTGCCTTTGTTTGATCACTCTGTATAATTGTCACTCACTATTAATTCAGCCATCAGCCAAATCAAAGCAGCTCTATGGAAAGTCTGGCTGTTGCCATGTAATTAGAGTAATTGTTCACGTCTCCTGGCAACTCAAATCCATTTAGCACAAACAGTCGGTGTGAATTTGTGCATGCATGCAGCAACAGGTGTGTGCTCTTGGCCTGTAGCAAACCTTGCTGTACTTGCTTGTATAGCTTCCCTGTCAAGTGTGTTTTGTGTTCTGCTGCTGTGGATTATAATGTTTATAAATAAGTCACTTTGTAATCAAGCAAAACATAAAACACTTTAAACAAATGAAAACTGCTCGAACTGTTACTTTCTTTCGAACTGTATCTTTCCACTTTCTAAAAACCTGTGCACAACTAAACAGTATATTTTATTTTTATTATGCACAAAAATAACTTCATTTTCCCATAAATGTACAAAACTATTTATATTTTTTTCAATAAAACTTTATTGAAATAATTGCATTGTTATGTGATATTATGTTACGTTTCATTACTCAGAATTCTGGGAGCTGACCCCCATACTTAACAATGTTAACATTCTTAACACAGTGTTCCCCAAGAGATGTGTCAACATTGTACAGAATTAAGATGTAATATATAAGACTTTATGAAAAGATGTTATGTATGTTTAAAGTTTTGATCTATTAGACATAGTTGACAAGTGTAAAAGAAACAGGGAAATAATGTACAGTACTTGGCTCTGATGGCCTATCAGCAGGCTGTTGTTTTGTGTACTAAAGTCATTGATACTCACGGGCGTAAAAAGTGAAAGCAAATGTAATCAGAACCTCACCCCTACCCCTGAGTGTTTTCACTAAATTTCTGCACTATTGATAATGGACTGATCTATATTCTCACACTGTTACAGAAAAAAAGAAAAAATAACAGACAATTTGCAACAGGACAAATCAGTGTTGAATTATATTAAGGCATATTTTAGAACATTTAGGATACATATGTGTGAAAATAAGGAATGCTCTATAAGGAAACTGATGTAGATAATGGAGTTTTCTTCAAATCTTCAGGAATACAGAGGTATATGTATATATAGTATTACGTTTAAGTATTACTGAATCTTATTTTCTATTTATTGTTAGGTTGTTTGTTATTGTTGTAGGATGGTTGAGCAACGCATTACAATAGACAAAGTAAGAAAAAAGCGTGGATCAGTTCCAGAGCCATACCTAACTGGAGGTCACGTCTCACCCTCACTACACTCCACGGATGATGGTGCCAGTCACATTCTGTAAATTTTCTATTTATATGCAAATTAGTATATTGTAGTTTGAAACATTTATAATATATCTATTGAAAAGGCTGATAGACAGAAAATCGTATTTAAAGAGAGATTTGATTATGTACTGAAAGCATTAACCAGTAAAGCTTACAGCCAGTCGAATAAAGAGATAGATGCCTGCCAGGGCCTTGTGGATTTGGACTTGAAAAACTGATTGACCTTGTTAGGAAATTTATTTTCCAGCTTAGAAATCTTCTGGCAAGCGCACTGGCAAAACTGTAAAACACTCTTTATGTCACTTCTGTAAACACTAAAGAAATTAAATGGAAAAAACTAAAGCTCATGTTCAGTGATTCAAGGAGCAGTCAGGATAAACACATTAGACACATAAAGAGAGGGGGGTAATAGAGGGAGAGAGAGAGAGAGAGAGAGAGGGAGAGAGAGACAGGCTGGTGTCTGGTGCAGTTTGCGCTGCACAGTACAGTTTATTCTGTAGATAATAGAACACTGACACCAAGGGATAGAAGTTACTCATTACAGTATGCTGTAATTTACTGCAGTGTTCTTTTTCACACACTAGATGGTGATGTTGAGACATCAAGTTTGTTTCAGTCAGCTGTCTTACAAAATTCAAGGCAGTTCTTATATTAGTATTACCATTACCAGTTGATGATACCATTAAATGTTAGAATTCAAAGCACTCTACAAATCGTTTTATTGTTTTTTTACATCAATATCACTTTGGGTCTTAAGTAAGTGCATTTCATAACTGCACTTTAGTACAAAGAATTTTAGCCTTTTGGTATTACTGTAACAGAATTTACATCTTTATATTTCCATGAGAAGAACAGTACTTTTTACTTCCTACTGTTATGCTATATTAGTGCATTGTTATATTAGTTTGCTTTATATTTGTGATATAAATAATTGGTTAGTCTACTACATAAATCCAGAATGCCCAACAGCAGAACGCTTTAGAATGACAGTCTTCCCTCTGACCAGTGGAATACCAACAAACAAATTACTAACATTAAAACAAATAGTGCTTACATTCATTTATTCATTTTCTGTAACTGCTTAATCTTTACTAGACTCGCAGGTACCCGGAGCCTATTGGGGGGCAATGAGCACAAACAGTACTTGTAACAATTAAAAAGTTATTTGCAAAAAGGCTACAATCGAAAAAGATAACTTTTAATAATTTAAAATGTAAAAATTCACTTGTCTTTTTTACTGCATTATATTTTAATGTTATTTTGACCTCATTTTTAAAATTATTTTTGAAGTTTCCTCTGTGCAACAGCAGAGGAAAGCGTACCGCAGTTTGCTCGCCAATGAGTTAGACAGCAGAGAATAAGTTTCAGAACTATGCATATTTCCTCACACAGTGATACTCAATAATGAAGCAGGCCTGTAATGCAACCTGTAGTTGACTGCTATTCCACACAGGATTGGTAAGCTGGTCTTACCACTATGCTGGCCTTGGCAGTGATGGGCGTCTCGTCTGGGCCATCCTGCAGGATGCCTGTTTCACCGCAGACTTCTGGTGGAGTGAAGAGTGTCATAAATTTAAAGGCGTCCACATGAGCTCACGCCAAAAGCGCAGCAACAGCCAGCCCACTGCAACATTAGAGTGAAGTAGTGAAATTCTTTAAGACCAACAATGATGTCATTTCCTGGTTTGGGTACATGAATGGGAAAGAATATATATATATGTGTGTGTGTGTGTGCATTTCATTTGTTTTTCTGCATTACATAGACAAAAACTATCCTGACAGCACAAAACAGTTGTTCACGTGAGTGTGTGTTTTTTGTTTGCTTGTTGTTTTTTTGCAGTTCCATACTCCAAAATATACAAAATATATGCAATTAAAAATGTATTTGGCCTGTTTAGGTACAGTGTTTAGGTAGGTGGTATATGAAAACATGATACATCTGACCAAGCCACCTTCTATAATTGCTCCACTTTCTGGTGCTGACACTCACATGCCAATCATTTAGGCAGTGGACAAAGGTCAGCATGGGCACTCTGGTCTGCGGCCACACAGCAAACTGCAATGTGCTGTGTGTTCTAATACCTCTCAATCATGGCCAGTGCTACGGTATTTCTTCTGTGGGATTGGACCAGATGGTCTAGCCTTTACTCCTCATGCACATCAGAAAACTTTGAGGGGCCATGACTCTGTTGTCCTTCTTTGGACCACTTTTAATACATATCTGTATGTCCTGACAATGTATAAAAACCAGTGTGTGTGCATGTATGTGTGGGCAGATCCATACAGCCTTAATTACAGATTGAGTTTAGGGGCCCAATGAGGTTTGTGAGAGGAGAGAGAAAGTTTTGGAAGTGAAATGGCCAGGAATGGCCTCCTCCCGGCTGATGATTTCACACACACAGAGGAGCTGAAAGGGATGTAAGGCAGGCCAGATGGGACAGGATGAGTTAGGCTGCTTCATCCTCTCCAAGCGTCCATCCTGATTCCCTGTTCTCCCTTAATGGATCTGTAACTTTGGCCCTGAAGATGGAACTCCTGTGGACATTAGTTCATTCATTTTTCGCCCATGACTAGCTCTGACGATGAAGAGCCATGCACTGCATGCTACATACTGATCCACTGAAGACATTGAAACATTCCTCCAGGATTTCGTCTAATTAACCCATGGAACCCAGGGCTTATAATTCTGTTTATCATAAGGCACATTATTCAGTTATGATTATAAATAATTCTTCAGTGACAAACTAAGGTGTGGTGTGCACAAACAAGCCGGTCTTTCGCATTTAAAAGGTAAAATAATCCCCTTTAAAATAATGTTCTCAGCCTTAATCAGCAAAGTGTTCCATTAACAAAAAGCAAGGATGAATCTAAAATACAAAGAATGTAAAGTAGTTTCATAAATCACTGCCTGTTTATTGTCTAAAAACTGCAAACCCACGTGTAGGGTGTTTGGCCCAGCTGAGGAAACAGTCTGTGTTCTGGTGGAATTTTCTCCGTTGTTCTGTGCTTAAGAGAGTATGGTGAGAGGTAAGTCAAGATTTATGATGTGTTTACTTCTCAACTTGGCAGCGCACTCATCCTGACTGTTATATGTCCTTAAATCGCACTTCACCCTCAAATCACCGTATGTGTACATGTGTGTGTTTGATCACTTATTTATAGAAAAAGAGTTGGAAGAGTCACAGAGTCACAGAAAGAGCTAAACGAAGTACACAGATTGAGCTCCAATTGACACATAGCTAAAGAAAGAGACGGAGAGAGAAATTCAGTATTACACTTGTGGTTTGCCTAAATTTCTTGCTCGTGCTTTTTTTCCCCGGGATTAATCAGCGCCTGCAAGAGGTCAGCCCTGCTTCATGTAAACACAGCATGGTGGTGCGATACGGCCCATTTGTAAAGAAAATGGTGAATTCAAGGCAATTAAACAACAAAAAAAACACACATATTTACAGGCCCCTGCATCAGTATGACAGGCTGGGGCAAGCCGCACATAATGTTTACTCTTAATCCTCAAATAGGATTAGTGCTTAGAGGGCAAAAATAGGAAATTATGCCTTGATTACAGAACAACAAGAGCTGAACGTTTGGTGGAGAATACAAGCAGTCATTAGCTGGCCGACTGAAGCGTTTAGCCTGCTCTGGGACGCTGTTTAAAAAGGCCTGATTTCAAAAACC
Organism: Brachypetersius altus; assembly: GCA_037974465.1. Classification (NCBI taxonomy): domain Eukaryota; kingdom Metazoa; phylum Chordata; class Actinopteri; order Characiformes; family Alestidae; genus Brachypetersius; species Brachypetersius altus. The sequence continues at coordinate 15,941,847 of JBBPDB010000140.1, forward strand.
CCAGCGGGTAAATACTAGGGGCTGTATGTGGAAAGCATCTGTCTTTTAAGTCAGATCTGTCTTTTTAGCCGTGCGATGCTTCATTGGTAGTCTGTCACTGGAGATCCATAATCAGTATCTTTGGGTTTTCAGTGGGCCGGATGTACAAGTTATTAATGTGCATGAAAATATTTCATTCTTGCCAAGCCTGGGATAAACACTGTAAGTCAAATTATTCCTTTAGGCTTTGATCTTGACCAATAGATGTAAATTCACACACATTTCTGTAAACTATCTGTGTGACAGCAAATCTACTGGCATTGTATTCTTAACCAGTGCCAGTAGGGGGCGTTATACACATACTAGCACTATTACACACTTTATTTTATTTTTATTGAAGCGGGGATTGCGTTCACGTACATTGCATGAAATTTCTTGAGTAAAAATGGTTAACCTAAATCAGTGAATGGGATTACACAGTAAATACTTCACCTCCCATTTTTACACACCCTCTATTACTCTTCCCTCGCTCTTCTGATGAGTGTCCTCAAAATAAATTAAAAGAAATGCAACAACAACAACAACAACAACAATAACAGGATATTTAATTCGACAGAATCTCTCAAAACATAAACTTAGGTTGAGAAAAAAATTGCTGGTGCAGCCCAGGAAGGGTAAAGTTGAAGTATCTGAAATGCCAGTACATCAGTCAGGCAGGTGGATAACGATGGCAATTCCTTTGATTTCACACCGAATCTTTGATTTAAAAAAAAGAATCTTTCTGCAAGACCAGTAACTTTAGCTTGTTTGATTGCAAGGTCATGTATTGCAGCATCCACACAATGCTGTAAACCTACTAGAAAAGATCTGAAAAAAAAAAATCTATTTAAAGCTCTTTGCCATTAGATTAAGGCATTGCTACATATTCTGAACTGAAACTATCTCCAGTCTAGTCACCCTATGGTGACTCTGATTTATGAGAATGTCATAAGGTTACATTCAGCATCAGATCTTATCAAAGGCTGTTAAATTGATGCTTTTTGACTTATAAAGAAAACACAGATAGAACAATAAAGACAGTTCAGAGCAAGGCCTTCAGTTTGGTGGCGTATGTAAGTGCTGGCTGCCATAACTGTAGCTCACATGGTAATGAATACAAATGATCAGAATTGGTTAACTGTAGACATTGTTTGGTTCCATGGCAGCAAACTTGCAAAAAAAGTTTGAGACTGAGTCTGGGTTGCCAGTTTGAAAAATAGATAAAAATAAGTGGTTTCAGACCTGTCACCAAAAAAAACAAAAAAAACCGCAGAAAGAAAGAACTGTTAACAGCAGAGCAACACCAGCAAAGGCAAGATCTATTTAGTACATTGGCCAGAACACGAAGAACTGAAAGATGAATCAAGCCTTTAAATCTCATGATGTCAGACTCACTGTTCAGTACTATCTGTGATATCAGAACAACATGTTCGACTGAAGGTAGAGACTTAGGCTGGAATGATAAGCTTTTTCTTGTGATTTGTTTTAGCTGCTGTCAGATGCCAGTTTTTCCCTTTTTTCAGCCAACCAGAGACAAATTCATTTTTAAAATGCTGTGACAGAGTGAAGACACTGCATGGAATACATTAGTCTCAGCTGCAGGCATGAGAGTGGCTGATTCACTCTGTGGATTCAACAAGCTGAGTGAGAAAACCCAACACACACCCAGAGCTCTCTCTAGAAGCACGGTGTGCAGCGCAGTGTCAAATCTCAGTGCACATTTCATTTGCAAACTAACTCGCTCCAGTGCTTCATTTTTGATTAGGTTTTTTTTTTTTCAAAACTCAGTGTTTAAACAACACTTAAAAGGCCGACTCTTAGCATTTGACATTAACAATAAAAAAATAATGAAAAAGATCAATTACTGAACATAGATTCAAATGAGTCTATTTTTTCTGGTATATAAATGTATGATCATATGAATAAATGGATTGCGTGAATACCAAAATAATTTTTTAGCTACAGTAAACCTTTTCTTTTTTATATTACTCAAGAGGAAAAGTGGGGAGGAAATCTAGAAAAGTGGGGAGGAAATCTAAATCTTGATTTCAGTCATTCTAGTTTATCAAATGCAAATGTACTTTTGTATTTTAGTTACTTGCTATTCAAATATGTACAGGTGGTCAATAAATCAACCCACAAGGCTTCCTGACACTGGAGAGGGCGTGGCTTAAGATGTTTTATTCAACCCATAGATTTCTGGGTTAAATATAAGTTCAGATTCTTTAGCTGTAAATAGTCCTCAGTAAATTATTATAATTCAGCACTAACGAGTCTGTGTTGTAGTCTATATATTAATATTCAGCCCTTATCCAGAGTGATTTATAATTATTAGTAACAGTCTCCTTAGTCTCCTTAGAGCAACTGAGAGGTTAAGAGTCTTGCTCAAGGACACCGTGGTAGAAAGTGGGGGTCTGAACCTGCAATTTTCCAGTTATGGGATTTACAGCCAAGTGTTTTACCCAGTAGGCTTCTACCACCCCAGGTAATGATAGAATGCTTAAGATAGGAAATTAATGTAATGAATTTGCTCCAACACGCAATAATGAATACTGAATTTCAGATACACATAATATTGGGTTCCACCCTTTTGAGGTGGAATTATCACTACTGGGCAAAATGTGCAAGTTCTACTGTGCTTTGCTACTGTTAGTTTTTCTAATGAAGATGTCCTTATTTTATATGTTTAGATTGTATAGTGTACATTTATACTTTACTGTTGGTATAGTATTTTATTTTTTATCTTATCTTATCGTATCTTATCTCTAGTGACAAACATATTCGCACTCTGCTGTAAAAACAGAGCTGTCACCACTGGTGCTATATGGCAAAGCATAGTGAAATGCATTAGTATCTACTAGAAAAAGAAGAAGATATACTTACACGCTCTGCCCCTTTAACTCTAGGCTTGCATTCAGTTGTTAAGCTCAAGATTTGTCAGAAGAAAACCTACAATAAAACTACTGTATTACAGAAGTGAGCAATGAAAGAGTTCCATATTTTGGCATATATAAGCAAAAGAAGACCAGCCGTCTTTTTTTATTTATTTATATATTTATTTGGTAAGCATTGTTAAATTAACATTCACTTACATCGACATCATTTAGATGTATGGCATTTGTAGCATTTAAATCTATTTAAAAAAATCAGTCATTCCCAAACTAAAAACTTGTTGAAGAAAACAATATTCAAAAACAAGAGAAATCCTATTTTCCAGTTAGTTGAGAAATCCCTCTTTTATGCAAACACTTACCGGGCCTCAGCACCACTGAGTATTTTGCAAATATATAAAGCAAAGCGTACTGAACAGCAAAGCGGACTGTGCCATGAGAATGTGCTCTCTGGGCTGCTCAAAAAGAGAGCTGGAACAAGAGTGGATTCTTCATTTCTGCAGAAACTTGATGCCAGACAATCTGTGATTAAGGTAAATGGTGGACAGATTAAACCCTGAGACATTTGATTTTCAGTAAATATTAGTGTAATGATGTAATCTTGTGGGAGAAATATAAATTGACAACGAAATTGCATTTTCTTTTCCTTATAACTGACGAAATAAGTCTATTTCTTCATAGTGGACTCTTGGACCCTAAACCCATTCTGCTATACTGATTTGATACTGATTCAGTATTTTGTCCTGTAACGAAAACTGCACAAACTTAGAGAAAGCACTCAGACACAGACATGAATTATGATATAAATGACAATAGCATGGTGTTGCTGTAAAACAGAAATTACATAGAGTCTTTCTAAAGGTTACCTTTTGATTTGCGATATGAAGTGCAGCACGCAGTAAATAGCATGATGGTATCAGCTGACATTATCTTCTGCTGAATGTGCTACAAAAGCAGAACTGGTAAAACATTTTATGGCTAAATGTTCTGGGTGTTTGTGAGCATCCTAGTCGATCACACACTTACTGTATTGTGCAGTGTTGAATATAAATGTCAGCACTGACCCTTCTTTCTGGCAGCATTTTAGCTCAAAGCACTTTTTTTTAAGTCATCCCAGATGTAAATATGAATTTTAAATCAGAAGACTCGGATCGTGCGTTTATATGATCCAATAAATCATGTGGGATTATATTGGTCAAAATAATGCAGGCCATTCTTTAACCATGTCACATCATACCTTCACTACTGTTTGTGTAATATATCGTTAGGTCTATAATAACAGATAGTAGTATAATCAATATGATACTTCTTACAAAAATATATGGTAAAAAGGTACAATGGAGTCTGTATGATGTAGCCAGCTTTAAAAAGCACTGTTCTCCTCTGCCTTCTCTTAAATATTTGCACTTTTACTGCACTTTTAATGCTCTTTTATGTATTATTTTACCTTCTTTTATCCCTTTCATTATATTTATCTTTATTATATTTCCCATTCTGTAAAGCACATTGAATGACCATCTGTGTATGATAATGTGCTATATAAATAAACTTAAACTACTTGTGTTCCTTTTTTTCAGGGAAAAGGGCGTATTTTTGTATCTTTTCATAACAGAATGCTTTGACATATAAAATTAATATCAAAAGCTTGAGTCGATGCTACTTATACATCTGCAACAGGATATAGTCTAAATATGTTCCTGAACTAAAGCTGACACTGCGACGACATGTGTACTTTGAAAAAAAAATCCTTTTTTTGAATAAGAAAACAAAATCCTTCATGCTGTTACTTATTTGTGCTTTTTAAAAACTTGCTAAGTCAACACTTGCAAGATAAAAATGATTAGATTTTTAATTTATTTGACAACATAATACACAACGAAAGAGACCGAAGCTGAAATAATTACAATAATAGCAGAGCAAGAAAGGCTCAATTAAAACTATTTGGGGGATAAATACTCCCCGTTTATTGCACCCTTCTGTAAATGAATATGAGACTGAACCCGTGATTCATTACATTTTCAGCAAAGCTCATGTAACTGGTTGTTATACTCTTGCTGATCTGATTGACACAGACAGATTGGAGGGAGTGTTGCTTCAGCAAAATCCAACAAACGTTAATATGAGCTGCTTGTCAGACAAACTGTACCTTCAACATATAGCATAACTTTCACTTGTGTAAACACATGCACACACACACACACACACACACACACACACCACCCACCCCCACACACACACACATAGTTACCCACAAGGTCAAAAGGACTCACCTGCAGAATATCCTTTCTCCACTGGGACCTGTCAAATTAGCAGTTGGCTGTTACAGAGGCTTAGGTCTCAGACCCTCGCAGAAAGAGAGAGAGCGAGCGAGAGGGAAAAAGAGAGGAGCGAGAGAGTCACATAACCACTTGTAGGCCGTGGGGCACTGCAATGGCACAGCGTCTGAGGCTAAAACCGAAACCATATGAGCATTAATACGCACCCGGGGGCTCCACACGCAGATTACTTTACATAACGGCTAATTGGGCTAATTTGTTAAGCAAACACTGTATTTTCTTTTGGAGATTAATACAGGACCACCGCACACTCACAGCAGTCTCTCCGCACTGAAAGGCAGGCAGCAGCTAGTTACACCCACATCAGATTTTGGCCGTCTGCTAAAGTAATTTCCCTTCAAAATGAATCTAATTTCCTCTCCTGGTCCAGGTTCATGAGTTTGGTTGGTGAGAACGTGCATAGATAGTTCAGGACAACATAGCACGGCATGGCCCGAGGTCAAAAACACCTTTAGCTACAAGACTGCAACTTAAATACACAAGTATTTATTTATTGACTTGCTTGCTCACTTCACTTAAACATGACTCTGAATAGATATTTACAAATGATTTTTTGTGTGTTCTTTATAGCTAGATATCTATTGCCGCTCTCCAATAAGACCATTGCCTGCCTCTTCAAAAAAACACACTGTACACTGTTCAGTTTCTGTGCTTGTAGATAAATGAAAAATGCTAGTTCTGTTATGCACATTCTGTGTGCTGGAATACACACACACACACACACACACACACTCACACACACACACACACACACACATATATATATATATATATAGCCTTTTATGTTTTTTTATGTTTTTTTTCCCTTATATAGGGAAATATAAAACATAAAAGTCTATACATGAAAGTGTTAAAAGTGTGACATTATTTGTTTGGTTTTTTAGAATCCTTATTACATTAGAACATATTGGCCAATATGTTTGAGTTGTTAGTTTAAGTGCTGTTTAATTTGACAAAACTATCAAAGAGGTTTCTGTTCTGGACCTTCACTTGTTTTGGGACATTTTCAAAATGAGTCTATTTATTACTTTCCAAGAGCTTAGTGATGCTGCTCCATAATGGCTGCAAAATACTATAAAGTGAAATGAAAAGCTGTGAAGTAACATGAAGAACTTAAATGACCCAGAAAACACGCCAGCAGCATTAATATGCTCTGAATCAACTTTATTTTATTGCATGAGTATTCAATAAAAGTTCCTAAATGGTTTTCGCTTCAAATAGTGTTCATTTAAATATGGAATTTTCCCTGTAGACACTGCTTGTTAAATTAATTTCAAAAAGTTTTATTTTTAGCACATTTTTTGACAGACAATGAAGCCCTTTTATGTTTTTAGTTACAGTGACAGCACTCGAGGAGAAATATAGTCCTCCACCCACTGAAAAACATGCATGAGTATTAACAGCATTTGTCTTCTGAAGCCCACTTTTAGACATTCAGCCAGCCTTAGAGCTCATTCCTCATTTCATAATGTGTGTATTAAAGGGCAGATTTACAGTATACACCACACTGGAAGAACAGGGCCATTCTAGTGTGGATAAAATATAGATTTTCATTAAGCACATGGTGAAATCCTCCAAGACGCAAAGAATTTTGTTTAAAATGTAAAGACAATGTAGTTAAGATAAGTGCATCTCAATAGTTTCATCATGTTCAGTTAGGTACACTGTACGTAATCTGAAGTAATGGAAGCAGTATTATGGTCACATTAAAGAAAAGGTTCACAAAAAAAATAAACACACACACACACACACACACACACACACACACACACATATATATATATGTGTATGGTAATAAACAACCATACACAATTTTCTTATTCTAATATCTCTGAAATTATGCATTGTGTGTTTAGTGTCTCCATCGTGCTCTGTTATTTTTGCAATACAGTAGACCACCTAGTGTTTGGTAGAACATTGTTTGGTGCAAAACTATAGAAGCAAATATTGGCCACTAAACATTTCCTGACCTATTAGCTACATTTGCAATAAAATGAGAATTGTGTAAATTGAGTTTTAGGTGAACCCTTTTAGATGAGAATTGTAATGATAATGACAGTGAGTATGTTCATTTTGACATGAATGATTAATTATATGGAGTACAGCACAAAAATCCATTTTTCAGTTATTATGTGACAGTTCAGACTTGAAAACACACCTATGAACCAGTCTGACTTGCAGGCTCCCTTCCCCACTGCACATCCAAACCAAACCCCTTAATGCTGACGCAACTAGCTTCTTAGAAAATGTGCCAGTGGGGGTCAGATAGCTGAGGTCCAAAATAAATTGCCCACTTTTTTTCCCCGAGGCCAGAACTGCTTGGCCAGCCTCAGATTTATTGTCCCTCGCTTTTCTGGAGGAAGATGGTAAGCATGTGGTCAGTAGCGAGGAGCCAGTGACCCAGCCTCCCTCTCACGTTACGCCCTATATATAACATCCACTCCTTCTCTCCTGCACCCCCCCACCTTCGCTCTTCCTCTCCCCTATTCCACTTCTCTGGAAGTACCCATTCGCTACACTCAGGCCCAGGATAGCTCTCTCCCTCTCTCACTCACTCTCTCTCTTTCCCTCTCTCTCTGCTGCCTGTCACTTGAGCAGCCTCCAAAAGGCTGTGTGTGTTTACCCTCGCTCGGCCTGGCAACAGGGCCACATGCTCAGGATTACGCGAGGCCTTGCCTTTCATCGCCGCTCGCTCCCTCTTCCTTCTACCGCTGAGTCCTGGAGCGCAAGAGCCGCCGGTGCGAGGTGAGAGGGGCCGTGAAGGAGCGTTGTGATTTTAGGGGCTTTTTTTGCACTCTTTAAGGGCTCTTTTGATCCCTTTGGTGTTACACTATTTAGAGGCTATTACACATTTTTTTCTTACACTTCTTTTTTCACTCTGTAGAATTTCAGTCTTGGAGGTATTTTTTTCTGTGTCTATGTGTGAGTGTGTTTTTTTTCTGGGAGTTGGTGAGGAGTAATTCAGTTTGGATTTGCTGGAACTGAACTGAAATGGATCACTCTCTTTTTGGCTGTCTGCGGAACCCCCATGCCCCTGCCCAAACGCTCCATCCGGCATTCGCCCAGCCCTCTGCCCTGGCCTTGCACGGTCGCTCTGACCATGTCTCCTACCCGGACCTGCCTGGACCCTCTCCACCCTGCAGCTACCCAGGAGAAGAAGGGCCATTTGGTGGCCCTCACGGCCCTCGTGGCCATCCTGCCCAGCAGCTGCCTCAGCACCATCCTCAGCATCAGCCCTCAGGGTGGCATGTCCAGCAGATGCCCTCACCTGGTGTCGGCCGCCACAACCTCTGCCTCCCCCCTCACCCTGACACTCCAGCCCCAGAGCTGTGTGGAGGCACAGGTACTGGCAGCCAGGGCCTCTGCACAGCAAACCCAGTGCTTGGCAACAGTGACCCCACGGGGGCAGCGTGCGTATCTGGGGACTTTGGGCGGCAAACCATGTCACCCGTAGAGGCAGACAGAAGGAATAGTAAAGGGAAGAGTGATAGTTCAGGTAAGGGACATATACACTACAAAAAGGTTTATAAAATATCCAACTCAACTATACTCGGCTATAAACTGCTCTAATATTTCTACTCTATTATATTTTATACTCTAAAGTCTAAACTAAGTAAACTTTCAGCAAGTAAATTAATTACAAGTTAAATATTCTAAAAAAAATTATTCCCACCTGCGTACATCCGTTTCCTATTTAAATACGAGCACAAGCTTTCAAAACACAAATAACTCATGACCTCAACATGCAATATGCAGGACAACTGACCTATAAGAGTCACTACACTAGCATCTAAACGTCAATAGTGAAAATTGGCATATGGCACAACAAAGGACAATCCATTTCATGTCACATTCTTTAAAGATTGAAATAATTGATATAATAATAAACAAATGAAATAATTCTTACATATACCATGGTTTATTCCCTTCACCCTCATCTCTTCACTGAATATCAGTCCAGTGATGATTTGTGTTGTTTTATGCTCATTTGCCTGCTTACTGTCTGATCTGGACTGTTTCACTACAGTGTCAGTCTTTTCCTTCAGATCACACGCCTAAGCGCTATAACAACTGGAAAAAGTCAAGATAAAAATATACAATTGTTTTTTATACTGATTTACTAGAAGTTTTCTATACAAGTTTTCTATACTGATTTACTAGAAGTTTTCTATACAGGTTTTCTATACTGATTTACTAGAAAACCATGGATCTGATGACAGATGTGTTATGTTTCATAGCAAAGCTTTTTAATCCACAAAGTGCTAACATATAAGTGTTAGCTTAATTATTTATGTATTAGGTTAATATTATATGATAGTTTTATTGATTTAAAAAATGCACCATAGATGACAAAGCTGAAATGCAATCTCTTTCTCTCCCTACATATATATTTGTGTATTTTTGTGTGTATGGGTGTTTGTAAATATAATTTATTTAATCATGTATTTTTTTATTCATTGTTTGACTTTATTGTTTCTTTGTCAGTTGTTCCTGTACAATGTACAAAAATACAGTCTACTTGAGTCGTTAAAGTGTCTGGCCAAGAGTACAAAAAAACAAAAGGAAAGGAAAATATTCCCATCTAACAGACTGGGAGTTTTTTGTGATTTTCATAAGATTTGCTCCTCTTACCTATTGTAACATGAGTGCAAATTGGGGAGATTCCTTCAAGCGAAACAAAAGATCCCGCCTGGGATGGCGAGTGCAGTGGAGTTTTAATGGCTGGGTCTTGTGCTGTAGAGCCGTGCTGGGTCGCTCTCTCATCAGTCTCAGAGGTATAACTCACTGTGGCATTTCCCTTCAGGGCTTTAATGGCCCACAGGTGAAACTGCTTTTTAAATGCTTGCTCTGGCCACACCTGTGCTTTTGATACCCCCCAACATGTGCACTACATTTAACACTGCAGAACATGTTTAGGCTCCACATGGAGCCGTGATAAAGCTAGCCGTTCTTTCTCTCAGACAGTACAAAAATGCAATTTAGAATCATTTTACACAGCATTAGAATAGTCATGGCCTAATTTTAGGCAGGTGGAAAAAGCATACGCCTGAATCATTCAATGAGTAAGCTATTAAGAGTTGAAACCACATGATGAACTTTTCATTTGACGTCATCTTCAGTTTCAGTAATAAGAGTGGCCTTTGCTTCTGATGGCTGTGTTGGAACACTGTTCAGATTGTCCATTTGATTGTACCAGGAGATTGCTCTAGAGCTCTTGTTTGACTGGAGCACTCAGAGCGACAGAGTGATCTCTTAGTAGAATCAAATGGGCGCTCTGAATAGTGCTCCACTGCAGTCATCGGAGGCAATGGTCACTGCTATTAATTGATAAATAGATAAATGGCCTCAAATAAGCAATCAATGCTTTTATAATTACCGTACAAATCTTTGCCTTCCTCAAATGTGTCAAATGTGTTACTTGGCGCACAATGGCAGACTGATGAATCGCTAGAATACTGCTAGAAATTTCCAGCAGGTTCCAGTTGGCACTACTTTTATCCCAAATCCAATTTCCTCCTTAACTCTGTTGGCAGTTATCAAAGGCAACATGGTTTTCATTCAACAGTAGGTCATACATCTCATGAAGCAATGTGGCAATGTTTCAATGATACGCCAAAGAGATTACAGTCTATTGGGTAGAATGATGTTGAATGTAAAAGCTGAAATTCATCTTGCGTACTGAAAAGGCGTTTTGCTTCAGAACCGCTGAATTCCGAGACAAGCTTCAAATGAGCTCAAATGTGAAGATCTGCAATTATGCCCCCATACAGCTCAATATTTGGAACATGTCTTCAGGAGTTTGCTCGCTTTTAAAAAAAATTTTCGGAGTCTGTGAGTCTGGCTGGCATTTCATAATTTTTCAGCAAATCTATTATTCAAAGATTTGGAGGCTGGCAGCTGGAAATAAAAGCCACGTCTGAAAGAAAAGGCCATAAATTATAGTCCAACATTTTGTCGCCTTGAACGGTTCCATTCCAAATGTCCCTATGAAGTTCGACCCAAACAAACCCTTTAAAGTGTTTTCATGAAAAGGATATGAGCACCATTACAGAACTCAAATCTCTGCCTTTACTTTCAAGAGAAGAAATCATTTTTGAAACCATATTTTTGTCATGACCACATCAAAGCAATCTGAAGAAAATTCCAGTCCACTTAATTTACTAGTGCTGAATGCGCAGGCTTTGGGCACAGAGACGTCTGCAGCAATTTGGTGCCACTATACTTTTAATAAATGTTTCTAACAGAGTCTTGTAGAATAGAACAGGGTGGAATGATTTTACTGGACAACATAAAGACTTTTTTTTCATAGACATCAAAGTTATTCCATATTTTACATAAATGAGCATTAAAGGGTGCATAGGATGGATTTAAAAAAAATATATTGTTTGATGTAACTATAATGTACCATTTAACTCCTTATTCCACACATCTAAAAAGCTTAAACAGGCCATTTTAAAGTAGCTGTTTTTGTGATGTCACAAAACCCATTGAATTTAAAATATGGGACTTTAAACCTATTTTTACATGTATTTTATATTACCACATATTATTATCAAAGAAATGCCCAAAAATATACTAAAACCTGTAAATCAACACTCACAAAAATTATAAAAACTGTATATCCCCATGTAATCACATTATAATGAGCTGAAGAGCATGTCTTTAATGAATGGGGCAGGTGATGAATAGTGGCTACTCTCCAAATCAATGTGTTAGTTCTCACAATGATAATTTATGACTGAACAGTCTGATTTCTTCATTCACGAATAGTCTGCAATGCTGTTGCCATTTGTAAATGACTCAGAAATATTTCTAAGAATAATAACTTACATTCAGTAAAGAGGAGCATGGAGCCTGTGGAACGGAGAGAGAGCAGAAGGGCTGTGTTGATTTAGGCCAGATTGGAGAGCGCTCCCACATGCTCTGCTCCTGGCCCCTCTCAGCCTGCTCCACACACACATGACCAATATCGGCATAATAAAAGGTGACTGGCACCCTTAATTGTTTAGCTCTCGTTTCATTTTCATTTTGCTTGGGCTCCTGTAGTGTATCACAAATCCAGGCCTTTTTTTCTGTCCCCGTTTTTGCTTTTTCTCATTTTTTTGGTCCGTATTCTATTTTTTCCTGCAGCTGGAAAATGTTCTGTTTTTCATTTCAGATTCTCAAGACGGGAGCTATAAGTCAGACGTGAACAGTAAGCCCAGAAAGGAGCGCACGGCGTTCACCAAGGAGCAGATCCGGGAACTAGAGTCGGAGTTTGCCCACCACAACTATCTGACACGGCTGAGACGTTACGAAATCGCTGTCAACCTTGACCTCACCGAGAGACAAGTATGCTAGACACTGAGCCTGCCTTCTTCTGGAGGTTACTAAGAAACACAATAGTGCTATTTGTTTTTTTTCGTATTGCTAAAAGCAGTGTTAAAAAAAAAATCCTATGTAATTACCACACTAAATTATTGCACATATTTATATATATATATATATATTAAATTATATTCATAATTTCTATTTGTTTCTGAATTTAAAATACTTGAAAAAAATTAGAAAAAGTAAAGAGCCATAACTTTTGCACTGGCCACATTTTATGTAATTTTTTTACCAACATGTTAAATCTAACAAACAAACAATAATTGTGCATTACATATCTAGAAATGTTTTCTGTGTAGAGGATGTGTGCATATTTACACACAGAAATTCCTGAAAGCAAGGATTTTGGTTGTAGATGTTGTATTTTTTGCCTATGACTGTGTGTCGGCTGTATCATTTTGTGCATGTCACAGCTTCGCTGTTTCTGTCTGTAGTTTGTTTCAGCAGAGCCAAACATGTCAGCCATTACTCCTTTTTTCTCTCTCTTGCTTCCTCATTGGACTAATATGAACCTTTTCACATCCTGGCCATATACAGGATACTTCACACTCTATAATTCTGAGGCATTCAAAAAAGCCTGAAATGTCAAATACATTCTAAGTGGTATAATTTGATCAGAGCTCATTGGTCTTTTTGTGAGCTTTTCAAGCACACAGTACTTCTGCTCCACATTTCCACTAAAATGCTTACTTTATATCCTAGTATAAATCACTAAGCTGCTTATAGGAACACACTGAGCCAAACCAGCCTATGGATCTCACACACCCCGCACTGAGTCTATAGGACCCTGTAGGAAAAACGCAGTTAAGTGCTTTGGCCTAAAGAGAACCCAAAGAAGCCAGTCAACTCACCTAGGAATCAAGTCTTCCTGTTCAGCCCCCTTTTCCCTCCCCACTCCCCCACACATTCACTTCCAAAGATTCCCTTCTCCTGTCCAATAAATCTGGGTGTGTGGGTTGATCCTGGACCTCAACCGTGGTAACGTCCGGATTGCATTGGTTCTTGTGTTCATTTGTCCTGTTCCAGCTCTTTCACAGAAAAGCAGTGTTTATTTTATGTCATGTCAGTTTGCAATGCCTTCTGGATCATATGATTGTTAATGATTTATTATTATTAGAGTATTATTATTATTATTATTATTATTATTATTATTATTATTATTAATAATAATAATAATAATAATAATACAAAATAAAAATAATAATAATAACAATAATAATAATAGTAATAATAATAATAATAGTAATAATAATAATAATTTCCATATGTCCAAGGTTACAGTTCAATGTGAAAAATTAACATAAAATAATTACACTCCTTATAGTTGTTATACCTGTATAAACAAGTGTGTTGTTGTCCCACATGTTAGAATATTGCTTTTCATTATTTTGTAGACTTGGCTGGAAGTTTTGCATACAACTTCATGTCAGGGTCAGAATCAGAATAAGAAAATTTTATTGATCCCAGAGAAAACTGCTTACTAGTGTAGAGTATATCATTTTGGTGCATCACAGTCTCACTATTTCTGTTTCAGCAAAGCCAAAAGTCAGCCATTACTGACATGTAAAAACTCTTATACTGAAATTTAAAAATAACAAGCCTGAATAATAAAGTGATAACATAATAAAAGACTGAATAATAAGCCTGCAGTGTACAGGGTTTACGTGCATCCTGTCACTCCCTCACCCTAAAATACCTGCAGTCTTAGGGCTAAATTAGCCATCTCTCCCTGAAATAGCAATGGGCAATGGGCAGCGACACACATAGGTGGAGGTGGGTGGTTACCAGCTTTGAGTCCAGACCCGTTCAGACCCTTTTAGGCAGCAGCTTAATCATCACTGAGGGACACAAATACAGAGTGGGCTGTCGAGTCAGGGAAAGACGGCAGGGCCTCCGGCCAGTGGGCTACCAGGAGCGATGCATCAGCACATTATTGGCCAGGTGGAAATAGCCTAGCCACCCGATGCTAGCCCCCCACAGCTCCAGTCAGGTTACTCCACCTCTGCTTGTGCAATGCTGAAGGAGAAAAACACCCAGCAGTGTTAAAAGGATCATGGAGACCCTTTGAAAGTGTGGCCTGAAGCTTAAATGTAAGCAACAAGCCACTGAGGCCTGCTCTGCTGCCAGCAGAGAGTGTGAGATGAGGTGTTGTGCGTGTTTTTACGTAAGGGCTGTGTAAAGTGAATGAGTGCGAGGATGACTGAGTGCTGCGCTTGCAGAGCTCTATTACAGAGAGCCCATAAATCTGGCCTTCACACAGAAACATATATACACACATCTACATTATTCAAAGCTCTCTCATATGGAAGTGCTGGTGCTTTAAAAGTGGACGGGGGGGCTTATGTGCCAAAACAACTCCTTCTCGAAAGTGTCTTCACACACACACACACACACACACACACACACACACACACACACACACACACACACACACACACACACACACACACACTTCCAGAACAGCATTGAGTTTCCCTGATGTAGGTCTAGCAAGTAGATGTTGCTAGGAGACCCAATTAATCCAGTAAACATTATGTACAGTTGGCAGCTCTGTATCATTAACGCCTTTACCAACTATTTAGATGCCCATATGCCATGCCATAACTGCATTACAGTAAAATACAGTATGAACTGAACATGATTGAAATAAAATTTCTCCTCTTCGCAGGTGAAGGTGTGGTTCCAGAACCGGAGGATGAAATGGAAACGAGTGAAAGGAGGCCAGCAGGGAGCTGCAGCACGAGAAAAAGAACTGGTGAATGTAAAGAAAGGAACACTCTTGCCATCAGAGTTTGCAGGCATGGTGGGACTGCACCATCCCATTGGTTCCCCGAGCAATGAGGACGACAGTCACGACAGTGAACAGAGCTCCGAGCACGCTCACTTATGACCTTCTGTAAACTTCCACCTGAACCTTACAGTTTTCCTCAGGAATCACTGTCCTTCGAACACCAGGGCCCCTAAAATGAGTCCAGGGCCCGCTGTTAAGATTCCCTACAGTTTATTCTGTTAAACAGAGCCCGATCCCCACAACAACTCAAACATTTTACTAAAGTAGAATGGAAGGACTGGAAAACTGGACGAAGATGAAAGACTGAAACAAGTTTTCACTTGTGTCTCCGAATTTGGGTTTTGTAAATAAAATGAAAGAATGTTGTGAACATTCCACAAAAGTGCCTTGGAAAAGAAATGTTTTGCACTGTTTTAAATATTGCCATAATTGATTGCTACTGTATTTACTCAGAATGCCATTGATCAATAACCACATTGAGGATGCAATGTTTGACCTGTTGACAGTAAAAGAGACGTCCATAATGATGACAATGGTTGATAAATGCCCAACGTGAATCCAGTTTGGTATGGATATTCAGTTAAATATCATAATTTGACTAAATATTCCATGAATATCGCTGAAAAATAAAGACACATTACAGAGAAATCTTTCTGAAGGCTGCGATCTGCTAACTTGAGGGCTGTTTGGGAGAGAAAGTGCGATAAATATAAGGACAACAGGGGGTTTTATACCAACATTTCTAATCTTAGACTTGTAGCTAATTTCTTATTTTCAATCGTATATGTTTACCTTGAATAAACAGGTATTGCAGCTGTTTCTGTTGTGCCAATGACACTAATAAATGTACAAACTAGTTGTTTAAAAAAATCATTTTCTTCCTTCTAAAGACCTTTTTCTTGAAAATATGATCAATTCCAAAGAGGATAATGTGATGTAAATATGATGGAAAGCCATGTTGAAAAACTAATATTGTGGTTTGGCATTTCTATGACTACTGTGTGAGTGTGCATCCTAATTTTTGGAGTGGCATTTTGGCAAGTGGCCTGACTTTTTGAAAGGGTCGTGTGAGAGCAGCTGGTGATTCAATACCTCCAGAAGTTTGGACATATTTGATTTGTGGCTTTGCCGTTCCCCTTGACACACAGGCAAAACCCAGGCTAAGTGGATTTGTTTTCAGTTGTGGTCAATAGCCAGCTACGCGTTTTCTTCTGCACAAGACGTTTTTGATTAGCCGTCCGATTTAGATGTTTGTATATGATATAGCATGATCAAAGCAAGACACAAAGCAATTCCCTCGAGGAAACAATTCGTGGCTGTAAGAAGTGAATGAGGAAATATATTTATGACCTCTCAAAGCCTGCCAAGCACCCAGCTGCAGTGATCATAGCTATGTCTAAACAAAGACATGATGAATATGGGCTGGCAGATGCCGTCCTACACGGACACATCCATAAAAACCTGCGTGAATAAACACAAATCAAGGCAAACATGACTTGGGCAAGAGGAATATACCACGGATCACAAACTAACACAAATAAAAATAAGCGGCCAACATGTTTACGATGTGCTTTCCACAGGGATTTGCTTGTTATGAGGAATGTGTTGCTAATTGGAAGCAATTAAGAGATCATTTTCATTACTTTTACAAAGCAATAAACCTTGTAGTTTTGTCTTTAAGTCCTCGACATCAATAATGTGTAGTGAGTCTATGAATCGCAGAGGAAAAGCATGCTATCCTTGAACTTGATCTTGTTACTGACAAATATTACCCAAGGTGATTATCTTGAAGCAATAAGTTCCAGGGTTTAGTTTTATTTGCGCTATGGTGCTAGATAATCCTGTTTCTTTCCTTATTGCGTCTGAGTGATTGACCAGTTTTTTACAATCCCTCCGGGCATTTACAAGCCCTTACATTTATCCAAGTTCGGTCAGTCCGTGCCATGCAAGAGGAAGATGAAACTGCTGTTGTTTCGGAATGCCTCTGGCCCATGTTACTTTTGATCTTGGACGAACCCTCTACCTTGAACCCACTGGGACCAGCTTTCCTTTAGCAGGAAGGGAAATGTTGTCATTTCTCCGTGCCATGCCAAGAACAACAGAGCCAACTGAAGACTTTTCCACATTGAATTTGGGTGTCTGCTTAGTCTCTCAAAGAAATGATTTAAGATCATTTTCAGTGTAGCTGTAGGTGTTGATGGATGATGTTCGCTGAACTACGAGACCTGGTGCCACAGTGACTGTTTTGATTTGCGCTGTGGTAGCCCACTGTGCCCCAACACTTTTGAATCCAATGGCTCAGCGCAAGGACTGATCTTTCTTATGTCTTTCATCAACATGGTGCAGATAATGAAACACTGGCATTTTTAAAATAGACTCAGCCCCTTTGCTACAGTGAAAGACATGTCTTGAGAATAAAAATGCCCTTGGATTCGAGTTTCTCACAGTTTCAACAGACAGTCTGGATCGAGGCCAAGGCATAGTGCATCTGGGAGAAATTAGAAAAATATGGCTGTCTGCAAGAAACCAACAACTGCTACATGTTTGTTCAAATAATTGAGCATAACCTGGATATCAGATCATATCACAGGTTTTTAAGCTTTTTAGATACAGTGTCTAATGTTATGCCTTTAGAAAAAACAAATCTTTTTCTGGTTAAGAATCAGTGGCTCTGATATGATAATAAAACGGTTCGACCAAATAACACTTCTTAGTGACATAAAACTCTGAACTGGCAATTGGAAGATAGACTGCCCCACAAGTGTCTAAGTAAGAGTTTGAATTCATTACGCTCTGGGAAAGATTATTATGGCAACTTCAACAAATCCTACATCCAAAACCCAGTGTGGTTTAATGCTGTGGTCTCCAAGATTCAGGAATCATCTAGAGCTCAGGAAATTGTTCCGAATCTCAAGATTATGGCCGGATGATATCGTATGACGAAATGCAGGAAACCACAACCCCTCCAATAAACTGGCAGGGAACCATGAGTGACAGCTGTTTTGTCCATTTAGGGGCTTATTTATTGGTACAACAGTGACTTTTACTACAGTAGATCTGGGCCAGGGATTGAAAGAAAAAGAGCAAAATGTGACTTCACACCTGGAGCATTAAAAAACGAAGTCACGCATATGACCTCCTGAACAAAGAAAGGATGAACACAATAGTAAGAACAAAATGTAAGTTTGAAAAATAATTAAGCAATAAAGTAAAATGTCACACTCACACAGCCATGTTAGCAAACTCATCCAAGAGCAGTAATAGTAACCTTAATATGTAAAGTTATAACTTTGGTTAAACATGTGTTTGCTATTTGAGATATGGATTTAATAAGAACACATAAAAGATTTTATTTGAAAGGCAATCAGAAGTAAGACAAACCCACTTTGTGTTCCAGACCTTAAATGTGTATTTATGCTTTATTTATGTTTATTGCATGTGTGTGTGGTGTTTGTGTGTGTGCATGTTCAGTTGTGTAGTGATCTCTGGATTAAAAGATATTTCAAATCACTGAGTTCAGTAAGGAGTTCATCTCTCTCTCCCTCTCTCTCTCTCTGTATATGCACCAGTCAAAAGTTTGGACACACCTTCTCATTCAACAATTTCCTTTGTTTTTATGATTGGCTACTTTGTAGATTAATATTGAAAATATCACCTATTGCTCAGATGACAGCTTTGCACACATTTTTTCAATCTGATTCATGAGGAATCGATCTGAAATGGTATCAGGCGTTTCTTTCTCAAGAGTTCATTGGTGGAATTTCTTGCCTTCTTAATGTGTTTGGGACCATTAGTTATGATGGTCGGGTTGGTCCACAGTTAGTGATCCTATTCCACTACGTGCCTGCTCCACATTATGGCAAGAACCATATTCAGACAAACCATATTCAGGTTTGTTTAACTCTTTTTTGTTTACTGCATACAGTGGGGCAAAAAAGTATTTAGTTCTCCCACTTAAAAAGATGAGAGAGACCTGTAATTTTCACCATAGGTCTATCTCAACTATGAGAGACAAAATGAAAAACTGTAGACCTGCACCAGGCTGGGAAGACTGAATCTGCAATAGGTAGCAGCTTGGTGTGAAGAAATCAACTGTG
>JBBPDB010000140.1:15961761-15994871 GCA_037974465.1 Brachypetersius altus
CAGGCCTCTCTCATCTTTTTAAGTGGGAGAACTTGCACAATTGGTGGCTGACTAAATACTTTTTTGCCCCACTGTAATTCAATATTAATCTCCAATGTAATAAAAACAAAGAAAAAAGTCTGTCTAAGTCTAAATCACTGAATGAGAAGGTGTGTCCATACTTTTGACTGGCAGTATATATCTTCAAGCTTTGCGATTGCATTAAAATGTGTTCCTGCCCTTTTGGTTAACATGTCTTTCGATTGTATTTTATATTGCTTCTGTTTTTGTCCAAGATCTACTCTGGCTCAGTTCAGCTCAGCCTCTCCTCAAAAATACTCTCTAGTGGGTCGACACAGTTTCCAAGAGCTTCATCACTCGTGGGTGCCGGCCACCTACTGAGATTTTTCCTTCAGTCAGTTCCAACCTGTCATGGATGCATCACAGCACTGGAACCCCCACTGATAAAACTCAGACAATGGCTCATATTTATCAACCTTCTCTGAGAAGCAACGCCGACCTGAAGGTTTTAAATAATTCTAAAAAGTGTCCCATGGCTCATAACAACAGGGGAATCCTATTTTGTGCTGTGTACTGTAGAACCAACTTAACTAGGTGAAACACTTGCAATGCATTTAAACATTTTGTTGTCATGGTTCTATATATAAACACTGTACTTACAAAATAGTGCCTGAAGAAGCCCCTTTTTAAGTTAATGATCCATAATTTTGATTTCTTATATGCAGTAATAACTTATATAATGTTATAATAATTAATTAAGAAATATGTAACACAATGTACATATAGGTCTTGCCTTTAAAAACTTTGTTTAGCTTTTCAGATCATCAAGAATGATCAATTATAAGCTGAATCGGCTCAGATTCATTCACATCTAAAATACCTTTTGCAATAGCTTTGTATCTTCCTGCTAATTAAACATGTGCATCTACCCAAGCTCATTTCTACAATGGTTTACACCCCACTTTTTATTAAGCATATCTCTAAACTATAAACCTGTTGCAATTTAACAATGCTTGCAACAACAGTGTAACTGCTGACAATTCTAAATGTTTAAACTATAGTTTAAACTGTATATAATTACATAAACTCACGTATTCTTACTCTGATATAACCAAGACAGGTGTCTCTTTAATTAAAAACACTTACAGGAATGTAATGCTATTTTGACCATCATTCGAAAACACCACCTCCATAAAGGTTTGTTTGTCTTGGTTTAGATCATCTTTTTTGGAATTACAAGACTATCCTAAAATAATTGAAAGTAGCCAGACTATGTAACTTTAATATAGTAATTATTGTACTATGGATTACAATGGATTAATTTAGGATACAATTTTTAACAGGCAGTCAGTTAATGTTTAAAGTAATCCTCCCAGCCCTCCAGACCACTAAGCAAAAATGTTTTGGGAGTGGTTTTTGGGAACCTATTCTTTCTTACTTGCTCTTAAGTTTGCATTTTGTGCCGTTTTGATGAACGGCGCTTTTCACAGCAGTCATGCATAAAGCTGCCAAAAATTTAGGCTTAACACAAAACATTAACATCTGCTCTACAAACGCTGTCACCCAGGATCACACTCCAAGAGCTGTAGGCTGGATGTGAGAGCACATTAGTCTGCAATTTCTGGCACAAACTGAATGCTTAATGTTTGAAGATCTCAAGGACTTATCATAATCTATGCTCATTAGTCTTATAAAACATCACAGAACCCAGTAGAATATGTTCTTTAATCTCTGCAAAGGATGGAAAAACACACAATAATAAATGGTCAGCAGATTTTTCTTCAGGACTGTACAGATTTTAGTTACCCCTCTTGTCAAAATGATTGTCACATGCAGACTCTGTTTAGGTTTATGATCAAAACCTTCCGTTGCCTTTTCCCAGATATTTGTATGGTCTGATTGAGATGCGGAGTATGTGTAGTCATTGTTGTCTGGATTTCCTAATTGGCTGTCGGATCCAATCCTATCCCGATTTCCAGCCCACCTGTGTACACACACAGTGGCATTCCTCTCATTCCAAGGCACTCCCAAACACTCCCTATCTCTAGTGTAAGACCACCAGTTTAGCACAGACAGTTGAAGAGCATTTCCAAAATTTCATTCATTTGAAGTGTTGCTCATCTGTAAGCATGAAGAGTTGTTAACCAAAAAATAAGGCTCTTCATATCCTTATGAACTCTCAAAGTATTATTTAGGGTCAAAATCGAATAGCTACATTCCAGATATCTTGGCGAAAGTTCTGATGAGTTGTTCCTCACACTTTACCAAAGCTGGGGAACTTTATACATCTTCACTTTTTCTGAACCCTGCTCATTTAACCCTCAGGTCGATTCCAAGTCAAACAGCTGTGGCTACTGTGAGAGCTACAGCAAATATAAGTTACCATGCAATGAGAAATAACAGGCTCAGCTCCTCTGTCTCTGCAGGCGAGGAAATTCATGTGGATAGGGGAGATCTGGTTTAAGTTGTGCATGGATGGTCTCAGATCCAAATACACCCCCACTCCCAAAAGGCAATAACACCCACATCCTAGTCGGACTGTTGTGGTCATAAGGCTTATGCTTGTGAATTGCCAATTCGGAGATCAACTGGGCGATGACATTGGTTCTCTGTCCAGTGATGATGAAGTTTGTCCAGGGCTTTCCAAAGACTCATTCAAGATGTATTGTCCACGCAGTTGAGAAACCTTCTACCAACATTGTGACAACATTGTGTCCTTAGATGGGCCTCTGTTAGAAAGCATGGCTGCGTTCTGGGATGGGTGCCGAGCTGAACACCTGCAGGAGACAGCGGGGGAGTCCGAGAGGGGTGTAAATGCAATGATGCGTTGTCATGTGTAGATCTGAAAGAGGCAGTTCATCTGTATTTTCCATTCGGAAATGTAAGAATCACTTATAATAAATTAGAATACAACATTCAGCGACTTTTTTGTATGTATTAATATTACATAATTCCTAATTAAATTCCGAATGTATATTATATATAAGACTTAATAGTGCACTGATAATTTCCTAAATTATCATCACAAAATCAAATAATTTTTATTTCAGAGATTTATATCTCAAATATCTGATCAGTTCTGTGAGGAGAAACTTTATTGATCCTGGAGGAAATTGTCTAGTTAGATTTTCACATAAAACCTATATCTTATATCCTCTTTGTGACTGAACAAGGGTCAGAAACGCTTTATGACCAAAAGTATTTAGATGCCTCCAGTAATTAGTGAACTTCTGAGGTGCTCTCATTTAATTGCATTCAAGTCATTTGCACACACAACTGATATCATCTCTACAGAAAAATGCTGGCAATAGAATGGGATGATCAGGAACAGCCCACACCTGGTCATCATTCCCAATGCCAAGTATTAGCTAGAATAACGCCCAGGGCTGTGAAGCTGTGGAACTAAAGCTCTTGTGGCTGAATGCAATCAAATTCTCACAGAACTGTTCCAATGCCGTCCCAGAGGTTGAGGCACTGCAGCTTGGAACTCCCTATTAATGCCATTGATTTCAAAAGAAACCTTTGTACACATAGTGTATCTGGTGAATGATAGGTAGGGATATTGCTGCAATGCATTGAGAAGCATTGATTTCTCTAAAATTGACTGTATAAGGAAAACATCTTTGTCATTTGTTTTCTTTCCAAATACATAGAAAATGATGTTAATGAATCTGCATTATGATGCCATTTGGAGACATTTCCTATTTTTTTGTTGGACAGATCGAGGAGAGACAGACTCTGAACAGCATGCAGCAGGTTTGCATAAGCTCCCATGCATGTGGCCTTTCTGAAATCATATGCCAACAGAAATACAATGCAGACTTCTATTAGTTTCTTGGGGGCTCCACATTTGAATGTGCAATGGAGACCAATTTGGCAGCAGTCATTTTTCCTCTCTAAAATGGAAAGAAATACAAGTGAGATTGGCATCTAATACGAATGTTTAAAAATCTTTAAGAATGAAAAAAAAATGCTAATTTCTTTTGTAGCAGAGTTGATCTTAGCTAGACATGGTTTAATTTAGTTTTACAATTGTAAGTCTTAATTAAGGATCCTAAGTAACGTAATTCTGTTCTGTAAAAGAAAAACGTTACAGGCAGAACCAGTTTGACACTCTTCAGCAAGGAATGGGTCTGTCTGGCTTCAAAAACTTGAGCTTAAGCTTAAGAAAGCATTTTAATATCTTTTTGCAGACAGGCACAATACATTATAATGACCAGTAAATTAAAATGCATTTTTTACCCTACATTTGGCATGATATTTTTGGCAGTGAGTTGTCTCCTGCTACTTTCCTTTATCATTGAGCCATGCTCTGAGAAACCCTCAAGATGAAAATGCAAACAAACATTTTATAAGAATTGCTAAAGGACACTATGATTTATGGACCCCTCCAGATGTTTTAAGGCCAACAGATGTTCAGCTGTGAGCTTTCACAGAGCAGGTCATCCTACCTGTGCCACTGAACAGAGACATCGTAAATAGCTCAGATGTTAATGATATCGCAGTAGGAGGCTGGTCTGGAAGAATGTGCTACAGCTCTTTATTAGTAAGTTCTTGTGCATGCCTGTTATTCAGATGTCTGAAAATTGTATCATCTCTACACCTGGACAGTCTAGAATTTATGTACGAACATGGAAAACATGTTTTTTTTTTCAATTATCTAGCTTTTCAAGGGACAAGACAGATGATAGATCTGTTCAATGTCTTCTCTTTGTTCAGTTCCACGACTTTCTGATATTTTCTTCTCATGTGGTTGAGCAGTCTAAGCCAAATACATTCTTTTGAGTCGATGAGTCCAAACATATTGAGAAAATACAGAATCTGATAAATGCACTGGAAAGTCACTCACAAAGAAACTGCTGAATGTTATGCTCATTTTAAAAACGCAGACATAAAAGTACAGGCATGTACATGAAAATCTACGAGTGTATTCCTTTTAACTTGGCATTCCTTAAAATATAAAACATATCTTTATTTTTTGTACACCACCATAATTGCATTTCATGAAGAGACTATTTTTTTGCAGTCTTGAATTTTTCTTGCACAAAAAAATAACCTTCACTCTGTTATAGGAATAAATTTTGCATCCTGATTTGATAGTTAAGTCCGACTCTATAATGTTGTTACGTTTTACAGTTTTACTTTCTTTCTCTGTCAGACTGATTGATTCTTTCTTTTCTTCCCTCAGCATTGCATGTGGAAGCCTGAGGGAAATTCCCTTCAGGCCTTGTTTGTCATATCGATTCCATGCTTCTGCATAATTTTCCAACTATTTTTGACCGTCATCAGTACAACGTGTCACACAATGGCCTTGGCCTTCTGCTTTTTTCCAACCACTGTATTCTGACTGTAAATCAACTGCCAGCTGTGAAACTTGCAAGGGCCTTTTTAGATGAGCCAAAAAGGAAGAGTACTGGTGTACCAGTGCTGTATTTCTATCCACGTGTTTATTGACACATTAATATACTTTATATCATATTTAACGTTTGGTTTAGTCCTAAACTCCTGAACTACACTACGCTTGGAAGTAGCAGCATTTATAAACTGAGTTGTATGCATAATAGGTACACATACTTGGTATCTACACTCTTTGAGCATTTTATAAAGTACACCTACCATTACCCATCTACTCCCATGGTCCATTTTGCATTTTGTCAGATATGCCTACCACTTAGGTGCACTTTGTAGTTTGCAATACAGACTGGGGCGACATGCCAGTGTCACCTCACAGCAAGAATTCCCAGTTCCTGAGTAAGTCCTTTCTGTGTGGAGTTTACAGGTTGAGAACTGAAAATGACTGGTGTGACTGTGTATGTCTGTGTGTCTGCCATTTGATGGAGTGGTGAACTGTGCAGGGAGCTACTCTGCCTCCACCCGGATAGGCTTCAGAAACCCTGGTTAGGATAAATGGCTCAGATGTGATCCTGATTAGGATAAGTGGCTCAGATGGTGAATGAATGAGTTACAGACTGTAGTCCATGTGTTTCTTTGCACCATTTGTGAGCCCCTTTTACCCTGTTCATCAAGGTCAGGACCCCCGCAAGACCACCAGTGAGCAGCTATCATTTGAGTAGGGAGTCATTCTTAGCACAGCAGTGACACTGACTCTGACATGGTAATAGGTGTTTAAAGTGTGTGCTGCACAGAGTGGATCATACACAACACTGCTGCTGGAGAATGCATAAACAGTAATGGAAAGGCAACCTCATGTAACATTGATTTCAGTCCTTGTCCCTAAAGCTTTCACAGACGTCCTGTGGATCCAAAACTTCCGAATGACTCATTAAACATTTGATGAGTTTTGCAGCCTAATAGGATCCGTTGTGGCTGTATGTTCTCTGAGTTAGCCAGTTCATAGCCATCTATTGAATGTCACATGACTTTTTGTAAATGTAAAAAATGTGTTTAATTATTTGATAAAAGCCCTCTTGTAAACATAAAAACATTTTAGTGACATATGAAAGTTTTCACATTTCCAAGACTTTGGTTTTTTGTATGCAGTTTCAAATTGAGCTAGTTAATAGAAACCTGCTGCATCAAGAATAATAAACCAAAATATATAACATATATATAATAGGCTACATAGAGCATAGGTGAACAATTTTCACACCAAACTATTGATATAGGTGTATCAAATAAAATATCCAGCAATGAATGTAGGTGATATAGGAGATATAGATGTTTTAATGAGTTTGTGATCATCATGCAGTTGCGCACCAAACCATGGAAGAAAGAGCTGTGGCAGGATAAATGCCTATACACCATGAATAACATTTAGCAGAGTGGTTGAAGCAACTTTCCTCAGGAGGTTCAGCTGAGGACTTTACCATGCATGGAAGAAAGTTTAACAGTATGGATGACTCAAGACCACTGGAAAGAGACCTGTGAGAGCTGGACAGGTGGAGTTACACACTCGAATATAAAGAGGGATGGAGTGGAAGGTATAAAGTTCAACCAAACTTTAAGATCATAGGAGATACAAACTGAGTGACCAAGTTTTCTCTGGATAGACATTTTTTTTATATCAGACCGCAACAGTAGGGATCCCTGGAATGTATCACTCATTTTAAAGTGGGATAGGAGGGGTGTTCAAATAATAAAAATAATTAATTGATTTGAATAGTTGAGTTATAGTATAATAGTTTAATAGTTTACTTCTTTCAATAATCAATAAAAAGATTATTGTGAGCATAGGGTTTACATGGACCACAGTTACATGTATCACAATTCACAACATTCCAACCCATGATTATAAACATCCTCTGTGAATGTAGTCCTCTTGTAGTAGCATTTTCAGACCAGTTTTTGAGGGGAAACTCTGTGAGGCACCCGAGTCAAGATGTCATTATACTGTGATTTAACAAATCAGCTTTCTGCATCTTCATCGTAAAAACACACAAGAAAAAAGGCCATACAATAAATAAAAAAGTGTGAAATAAAATATTGCATATAATATAAGTGTGAAATAAAATATTTTTCCCATTACTTAAAGAAGAAATGACAATTTAAGATCCAAACACCAGTCAAATTTCTGTGGGGGCCAGCACTTCTTCAGACACTCTCTGAGACATGGGTGCCAGAACCATTATAACATGTTCCCCCACTTTTCAAAATCATTAATTTCATCCCCACAATTTTTGTTTCCTGGCCCATCTAGTCTGATCCTACAGAAGGCCTACTGTTGCGCAAATTTCTGAAGATGCTGGCTATGATAGAAAGGTTTCAGAACTCAGTGCATCTCAGCTTGCTGTGTATTGGGCTGTATAGTTGCAAACCAATCAGAGAACCCATGCTGACCACTGTTCAAAGCTGAAAGCCACTACAAAGATTACATCAGAGCATCAGAACTGGATGACCATGGAGCAATCAAAGAAGGCAGTGGCATGAGCGGGACCTACACATTATTGTGCAGGTGGGTTTGAAGTAAATGCTGAAAAACTTTAACATGATTGTCATAGGGTTTAGTAAACTACAGAAGATAATTCACTCCATAATTACTTCTGATAAACTAGACTGATATTACTAATAAACTGAGGCTAATAACAAAATACTACACACACTGATGATTTATATTGGATGTATTCATACTGGGTATATTTTACTAGTTCACACGGCATCCTAATTCTGAAGAGGGCTTAAGACACAATGTCGGCAACTGCCTATACAAAAGTATTAATAATTCCTTAAAGACCAAAATGTCTGTTTTAAGCAAACAGCCATCTCTCAGTGTGCGGTCCTAGTAAATATCACATGGTCAGAGGTGATGGCCTGTATTCGTCTGCTGAGAAACACAGGGTACTTTGTCTTCAGAAGTGGTGTAATAAAGGACACCGGAGAGTGGTTTGGCCCCATAAGTCTTAGGTCATGCTGAACCTCATACAGCGCTCTCATTCACTCATGTAATAATCCTGTAACACATCTTCCTGTGGAAGAGGACGAGTGACCCTTAACCTTGCGACCTTAAGTTTCTTGAAACAAATCATGTTCGCAGTCGTAGAAAAGCACCACCCCTGCTTCATCAAAAACATGTGGCAACAATAGTGGCTCTCACACCTGTGCATCTTTCAGTATTGATCCCCTTTAATATAAAAGTAAGCACCCTAGTGGATGCACCTCATCCACCTTAATCACCCCAAATGCATGACACTTGCATTATTAGACTCAGGAGAAAGCCACATGTGCTAATGGCAGTTCCCCGCACATGTTTTGACTGGTCTTTCATCACTCCTGCTTCCTCCACACACAGTGCTGCTGAGGTCTGGCATGTGTTAAACTGTCCGGAACAGAATCGGGGAAAAGTGGGAGATGTAGAGTGAAAGAGGGCCAGTTAGAGTGGGAGGCAATACGAAGAAAGCAAACAAGGAAAAGAGAAAGTGGAATTATGGGGACCATTTGAGTGAAGTGAAAAGTATAAATGGAGTAGGACGAAAGTCACATCCCATATCCTTTCTTCTGGTAACCACCAGGCATGAAGAGTTTGATGGAATTTGAAAGCTCTGGGTTTTTTTTTACATTCAGTGTTGTAGCCGGGGTGTTTAATCTGAAAGCTTTAATGTTGAGCCGACACCTGTATGATTTGATCTGTGTGTTTTCATAGATAATGCATAAGTTTGGTAAGATATGCTGCCAGATGATATTATGGAAAAATTATATATTTATTATGCACGCAACGTCTTACTTGAAACTGGTAGGTTTAGTTTTTTACTTTCTAATGACCTTTAACAACATGTGCAATGTTGGTCAGACTTTAATATTCTGCAGGCGTACTCACACTGAACTATTTCTGTAAAACTTTTACTGCCTCACAATGTGGGCAAAGCACAGATGGGTCAGTTTGCTCATGTTTTTGTCGAATGTATCTAATTTTTATTAGCAAGAGGAAAGAAAAACGAGATCTAGAAGACAAATAACAGAAACAGAGGCAAGGAGACTGTAAGCCTTCCCATGCAGTTGGATGTTATTATTTTGAGGAACAAACCTGGTGTGGCTGCAGTGGGGCAAGCTCCTGGCGGAGCGCAACTTCATAAATCTGGCCTGTGACTGGAAGTTCCTGGCTGTGCAGGTTGGAGTGCGGACAAAAGCAACCGAGTGCTCAGGATGTGGAGAGACTGCACTGCAGCCGGACCCAAGGGGCCGTGAAATAACATCAACAGCGCCCAGGCTCTGCATGCTGCAAAGAGTCAGAGAGGTCATCTGACGTGTGGGCATGTTTGTGTGAAAATGTGGATGACATAGTTATGGAGAAAGTAAATGAAAAAGAAATTTAGCATGAAAAGAAAAAATGAGTATGAAAAAGAGGCAAATCCATTTATACTATAGTGTACAAAAAGTAATTTCCTTACCACAGTTGATGTATGGTAGCCCTGTTGATACTGACGTTTATATATTATAATGGTATTATAATGGGAATCAATTGGGCCATGAAGGCAAAGTTTTGACCCAAATTCGATCTCTAGACTGGATACAATAAACCCCCTACATTCATGGGGGTTATGTTCCAAGTGCACCCACAAATAGTGAAAAAAACACAAATTTGTGATGTGATTAAAAAAAACTGCCTAGAAATGCCTTTTTTATAGTGTAAACCCTAAATATGCTCCCAAAACACTTTAATTTCATTGTAAAGCAAAAATTTAAAGGTAAACCCGTATCCATACTGTACAGTTTACACTGAACTCCTGCAGTATTAGAATGTAAATATTACCCCTGTACAGACTGCACTGTAATTCATGCACACCCGTTTTCTTTGGCATGTGCTGTCATTTTCATTGGTATAAGCAGGTAAATACAGTAATAATTGCATTTAATTTACAGTAATAAAAATATAGGGTTTTAAGAAGAATAAAACAAAACATACGAGAAGACTCAGAGAAACACATGCAGGAAATTGTTCTGATGCTGGAATGCTGGACTGTGCCTGCCAGAGATAAGTCACAGGGCAGCAGCCAATCAGCTGCAAGGAGAAGTGAATAATGCTCGCTTAATATTTAAGCACTAAAATGTATGAAAAATTATATATTGCCATGAGAAAAGCAAAAACAATAGCAGCGGATATGTGCAGTCTCTGCAAAATTGCAGGTGTTTACTGTATATTCTTTTAGTTCTAACATATTTGGGCAACATGATGATAAATTCTAGGACACATGAACTAAATTACAACACAGTGTTTAAAAGGTTAATGGTCAACAGGTTATACTGGGCAAGATTTAGTAAGAAGTACTCTTGAGTTCTTCTTAGTGATAGACGGTTAGTAACCAGACAATAATTCAACTGAAATTCTAACCTTTTTCTAGCTATTTAGCTAAGGACAGAGTATAATATCTCATAAACGTTTTGGAGTAATAATGTGGAAATTACAAACAAATTTACACAAAATTGGTAAAATCTCCTGATACCTCTCTGTTATCTACAAACAAAATTGAATTTAGGTCTGTAAAAGAAGGCCATGGTTTTTGCTATGGTTTAACTGGGTTACAATCATTCATATTTCTGATTTATTTAAACATAAGATATTACAGTAAATATTTGTGTGGGTTTCTTGATGCTACATTGTTACTCCAAATAATGATCCAATTATGTGGTCTTTTACTTTTTAGATCCTTTTTAGTCTTAACAGCTGCGATTATGCCTTTTTCTCCCACCATTTTACCTGAAAAAACACCAAAAATGACAAAATAAATAAATAGTTGTTGTTGTGCCTGCTTTGTGATTCAAAATGTATTCGATGAGTGAGAGGCAGAGCTTTGTGTCTGCATGAATTACTGTGGAGTAGCAGACTAGACTACTGTAGTTTACATTCCGCTATAACTATTCATCACATTACATGCAATAAGGCAGGTCAGGTGAAACTGCGAAATGCTCCAAAACTCACTAAGAGAGCATGGACAGTAAGAACACGATGGTGTTTATTCTTGCAAGCTAAACAAAATGATGGTGTGAAAATGTAGGTACACCACTTTTCCTAGGCCCTGCCGCTGTGGGCTACGTGCCAAAAGCTACAAGGAAGCCAGTACAGCTTAGCACTTCACTATTCATCAAATACACAAATGTGAGGGTTTATTTACTTTTTAACCTCTATGTTATGACAGCTTTCAATGGGCTATTATATGTATTAATAAAGCAAATCTCCATATGTTTTACTCTGATAATGCGATCCAACACGTATTTTTTTAATTCTGGCATCCTCCATTCATGCTTTCCCCCTGATTTCTCGTTCTCTCTCAAAAAAAAATGTTCATTCTGTGTTTTTGGCGGCAGAGCGGTGGAGACAGCGTGAAGTATTGCGATGACAGAGAACGGTTTGTCCAGTGTCCTGGGGTTTAATCTGCTGTTTAAATTGGCATCTGGCATGAAGAGGCTCATGTGCCAAATACCAAAAGCCTTCACACCCCATTGATAACATGACTGACAGGGTGTCCAGTTACTCATCAGATTGCAAATCAATGGCTCACTTGATACTGCTGGTGACTACACAGGGACTAAATTCTTTTCTGTGGCACCATATGATTTCGGTCTTTTCCCCTTTGTGAATAGCAATGAGGATTTAGGACGTGGTGATTTGCTGATGTGTAATTATATACATGATACCTTCTTCTTTTGACATCCATCTGATGTGGCGGCTACCCGGCATCCCGAGAAGCAAACATAGCCACTGTGTTTGGAAATGCAGGTTTCAGCATTACTCGCCTGGAAAGCCGCATCTGTGGCATTCCCTGTGTCCCTGCCTGAGCTGGAATACTCGCTGCCAGACGGTGCAACCACCCGCTGTGCTGGACACGCACTCCACTGAAGCCTGGCCACTCCCACTTCCCTCCAGTGACACCTCGCATCAATCTTTCCTTCCACATCCTATCCAAAAAGAAGGGGAAAAAAAGTACAGAATCGACAACAGGCTCAGATGCCTGGCATTGATGTTAAGACCTTGGCAACCACATAATTTATTATTATCTAATTGAGGCACTTGTTTGAAAATGCTAGCTTTCAGAGGTTTGATTGATGGACGACAACTTTCTGTGATGCTTTTACTACTGAAAAAAAAACTACACTTCAACAAGAGAAAATAATAACGCCATTTGGGGTTTTGGCTCTGTTCATTTTCAAGGCCAGCCAATGCACGTATAGCACAGTAAACACATCTGAGAGTTGTTTATCCCTGCTGCACTGATCTTGCCTTTTGGCCTACTCAGTCCAGTGTTTTGCATGTATTTCATTCTGGCTTTGCTGTGAAGGTGAAATATTTGATGCCAACAAGATTGCTCTCCAATGAACACAACAGCAATAAATTCCTCCCCATCCCCCAAATCCCGTCTTTACATCTGAGCCATTCGCTTAACTCGTGAATGAGATAACCTTGGAGTCGGTAGCCCCGCATGAAACTGAAGACCAACCTGCTCCCTCTTTGTGGTGGCCTGCTCAGCACGACGTGCCAAAACCCATTTACAGAGACAGATGGGTGGTCCGTCATTAGGTCTAGGCCCCACAAAACTTTACAAGCATGTAATTAGTCCCAAGTATGAAGCGAGATGCCAAAGCAATGCATCTTTTGCTTCAACATGTGAGCACGGAGGAAGCAAACTGTAGGCGTTAGGCTGTCTGTGGACCAGCTGTTGGCGAACCACGTATTCTCACTGTAATCTCATCATTCTCTACCATAATAAAACTCCGACAGAATAAAAAAGGAGTCTATAAAGTGAAGCCTGCTTTCACAGCTTCTCCTCCACCCCTCTCAGTAGTTTGGGTTCCCATGCACTTTCCTCATCAAAGAAAACAGTAATGAACAAGGGGAAGGTTTAATCTGGGCTCATTGCTGAGTGAGGGTTGGGCTGTGGATGATTTCTCAGCAAAGGAATCTCTTTGTTTTTAAATGCATTGAGGTGCATTGGTGCTCTTTAGACTTTGTTAGGTGATTCATGATGTAGGTATTAATTTAGATGACTAGAACCATTGAAGCAACTGATTATCACATTCAAAGCGTCAAGAAAGTATTCACTTGCATCAGTGTGAGAATCAAAAAGAGGAGCCATGTTCACTTTTAAACCTTCTAAAATAAATACCTTCAAGTTTATATTCCTGTTAATCAAGGCACCCCCCCCCCACCCCACCCCCAACATTCATCATTAAATTATTATAGATAGCTGAAAATCCTTCTTAAGCCCTAATACAGTGCCTGATGTCTAGCAGACATTCTCCTAACTGCCCAGAGAGGACTTGGGTTTCAGGGACAGGAGCTGTGATCTCCATAAGCAGCTCAGGAGAAGCCTTAATGGTCACAGGGATACAATCAGACCTGTGTCTGCTACCCAAACTCAAACAATAAGCCTTTATTGTTACGCTGGGTTGCACAAGTGTACTCTTTCACTTTATGTGGGGGTGTGTGTGTGTGTGTGTGTGTGTTACATGTATCTGTTTTTGCAGTTTGCAATAGTGCCCAGGGAACGAGTCAAAATTTACAGCCACAGGATATTTTTCATCAAATTCATCATAACTCCACAAGCGGAGTGGCTTTATTGCTCATAATTTATGCTACACCTGTCAGTATAGAGGTGTTTAGCTGTAATGATATCTGTGAAAGTGAGATGCTGCCACTTTTGTAGCAGCACCCAGCTACGGCAAGAAAGTTACTGTAGAAATGTCTGGAATTAGACAAAATAACTGGAACTGTTTTAAAAGACGGTCTTACTTCTAACGGCTCCTAAAACCCTCATAAATAATCCTTTGCTTGGGCTTAAAGTAAAGTGAAAAACCTCACAATCTTAATAAGGTCCTTCCTTCAATTTTCTTTATTTTGCAAAAGTGATTCTTTTACAAAGCATAAATCAAAAGGTTCCACAGAGCAGAGGTTTTTAAACAGGGTTTTATTTTCAGTCAGGGACCTTTTCCAGTGTGAAATAAATTCCTTGGACCCCTACATTCCAACTTTTCAAATGTTATATACATTAGGCAAATATGTAGCTATTTAAATTATGTCTGTGGTGGCTATCTAGTAAGAATACACAGATGAAGTACAGTTCAAGTTAGAGGTGGGCGATAGGGTGATAGTGTAGCATTATTGTGAAAATCTATGTCATCAGATACTCTTCTGAACACATAATGAATTATTTTCTGTATTTAAAAGTTTAAAAGGTTTCACCAAAATGAGCCTTTCGATAAATTGATAAATTGATGGGATGCAGTGCAGACTATGAAAAGTTAAAATAAATTATCGTACTCAGGTTTTTATTGTGATACATATTGTGTGTTGAGATAGTCTTGTGAAATCAATGAAATCCAGTGTTAGCAATGGTCAGTGTTAGATGTTGACTCATATCAAAGTTTACTACTGACTCCAAAACAACTGTATTTAGCTCCATATCACACTATTTACAAGGAATTAAAAAAATTTAAATCCTCTGGAAACCTGTGCTGTTCATCATACCTTGTTTTTAGAATGACTGCTTTAGAGAACCAAAAGCATCCTTTTTTGGTTGATTTATTTTATAATGTTAGTGTTTGTTTTACCTTGACTTGCTATTTTAAGTGACTGGCAGCAGTGTCATTATCCCAAATTGATTTCAGGATGCTTAAACACACATTTCCTGAATGTGGTTTCATCTCACAGTCAAGTCTTTCATATTAGTCATGTTGTTCAGATACTGAATGTATTGCTTCCACAGTCCATGTGACCGATCCAGGCCTTTGCTCAGGAGGACGCTAGCTTCTTTCTCTTCCTGTCTGCGAGGATTCTCCATGCGCCTCCTGGGGATTGAGAGCTAGTGCTGGTGGTCCAAAAGGACAAGGAAAATATTTGTGTGGTAAAATCAACCATTTCCTTTCTGAATTATCCTTAAGTCTCATCAATCACGAGAACTTTCCAGGGCAAAATAACCCTAGCTGTAGTCCACATGATTGTTGTATGAGCTTCAAGTAGGTTTATGGCTTTTTGGTGGTCTGGCACATTGAAAAAAATGCTCCCGAAGAATCGTGCCACCGCTCTATAAAAAGGATATATACATTAGGTAATGCATGTACTTTTTGGGTGACATCAGTGTGGCAGCCGTCTACTGTTGCCACATTAGGAGGTGTAATAACAGAGTTAATTGAAAACGAGGCTTGAAATTATAGTAAGAGCTGCAATTTTCCACCCTAATCGGCCTGGCGTCAGATGGCGTCAAGCTTAATATTGTTTAACACAAGCAAAATCTCAAATGCTGGCGAAAGGGTTGAATATAGTTTAGTCAGAACACTACAAAGGCGATATTTGCTGGAAGCAGAGTCTCATTTTTGGCTTTGTGTGTGTATATGAGTGTGCATGCATATGTGGAAAACCTTGACCATAAGTGAAACTGGCAGCACTTGGACACAGTAGCTGTTGAGGGAGGCTGCGAGGTGAATTTCTCACACGAGAGGAAGATAGCAGTAATCCAGCAGGATAAAAGCCTGAGAGAGCTTTCAGCAACAGGTTTCTGTTCCAGCGCATTGCTGATGTGTCCTTGACAAAGTGGAAATACCACTGTAAAAACACAGTGCTGGAGAATAGGTGCTCTTCTGAGGTATTAAAATTAGAGCGCTGCTTCCAGACAGTAATTGACTCTCCTGAGTCTGCGCTGCTCTTTGAAAAGAAGAGATTGTGTAAGGTGACTTATTTCTACTCTCTTGTGAACTAAGGAGCATAGAGCTCAAAAGACTCGCCTTTGAGGACGTCCTGAAGTGATGGAGTTGACTTTGGGGTGCCTGAGTTCTGTGTGTTAAGGAAGTGGGCGGTGTAATACACTTTGGAAAGAAAAAAGCAATGAATTTGTAGGAAAACCAGAGAAAAACAGCTTTTGAATGTCAGTTACTAATGTTAAATGCCCATATTATGCACTTACAGTGCAACACATATTTGTCTCAACATATATTTATGAATATATGTCCAAATTTAGTCTACAGCATTTCAGCTTCTCCTATTCAAGTTGTAATTAAAAGGAGGAGTTTCAGCATAGGGTTCCTTTTTGAATAAAGGTCAATACATGTCAGCCAAACAGAGCTAACATTATTAACATCAGTCATACAGACACAGTAACAAAAACTGCATGTTCAATTTCAATGGACATGTAAATATAAATTATGTTCAGTTTTGGTAAAAAAAATCACACGAATGCAAGTGGAATACAGAAAAAGAAGTAAACTATAAGATACATTTTATGGATAGTGTTATAAATTCTCATCACAGCATAAACAGTTTCATATCCTGACTGCCACCAAAATGGAAAAATATAAATATAAGTGAACTATATACTTAAAATATAAACATAACTACAGCTACAAGGACCTGTGGACAATTTCTTGTTGTGTATTCTTCACATAGTTCAGAGCAGGTTATGTTATGCAGAAATGGCCTAACAGTGCATCAAAATATCTCTATCTGTGTATATGTGTGTGTGAATATAAAATACATTCAGGCTATGCCTTCAGTGTGGGTTAATATTTCCTTCCAGCTAAAGGATCCAACTAAGCATGAAGCTGCATCGCTTTGCTGGGGCCGTGTGGCACCAGCAGCAGTGACCCCTCATTACTCGCCATCCTCCCTGCCCTACCCATCCAACATCTGGAATCAATTACGCATGTCTGGCGCTAACTAGATAGGGAGGGAGTGCTGATGTGATTCACACGTGAGGCCTGATGCGCCTTTTATTGTTCCAGCCCATCTGTTGCTCGCTCCATCTCAGGTGGTAAAATCCACTGAGAGTTCCTCCCCAAAGGATTTATGTGACACCGACGCCCATATACTCATCAAATAACCCCACGGATATAAAAGATGAATCAAAGATTTAGGATACAGTTTATTGGGGCTGACGCCTTTCCCCAAATTACATGGTTTTAGTTTGGAATAATAACTGTTACTTTATAACAAAGTAAGCAGTATATCAATGGCTTAAGCAATATGTCAAGTTTTCAGATAACAATGATTAAAGTCATAAAAAGAGCCTGTGAATGTGAATAAAATGTTGCTGGTGGATATGATTTTTCTAGTACAGAGTGAAAAGTGATTTTGTTTTTTTTTTCAGTTGATTCATTAAAGTCACACTTGTGATCTTCAGCCAGTTAATTAGGAAACCAATATGTAATTTTTCTTCCCAGAAGAATTATCATTTGTTAATAATCCTTTTGAATGTACATGTGTGCTGCATCAGCGGCCCCCAACCTTTTTGGCGCCATGGACCAGTTTCATATAAAACAATATTTTCACAAACCGGTATAGATACAACTAAAAACAAAATGCATTGTTTTTTACTCAATTTTTTGCAAGTTTGTAGGCTAATTTTTTGATGTATCATATCATGTAACTGGGACGAGCATTTTTCAGACTCTGATCAATTCAATATTTTTATTCTGTCGTTTTTTACTGCCCGGTACGAAATGACTCGCAGACAGATACCAATCCGTGACCCGGTGGTTGGGGACCTCTGTGCTTCATCATAATCACTCTTTTGAGATCTCAGTTTAATCAGTCAAATTAGTTCAAATAAATCAACTGAATTATAGATAGATTTTCCACACAGCTGCAGGCCACTTTTGTCAATTCAACTTAAATTACTAAAATTACTTAATCTTTACTATGTGTCTAATTGATCTTCCTAGAATTTAAGAAGGTTTAAAATTTGTAACTCTAATAACTTTGAAACACACCGAACTATAGAGAATATAAAATGAATAGTCATGTTAAAAAAAAGGAAACACAAACCAAAATAGATACACTAAAGGGATGGTAGCCAAGAGAGATAAACAAAAACACAGAGATGCTAAGTTAAACAAGGGGAAAGACTCGTATGCAAATGGGTGAGTGATGGTAAACTCTAACGTATTTCCATATGCCTCTTGTGATAGCAGGTGAAAATATCCACAAGAAATGGAAAAACACAGTTTATTGTCTTTTATGCATAAATTTAACACATGAAACAATACATTCTTATATTAACAAGGACATTTAACTAGTTAAACACTGGTTAATCTGAATTTATGTCAACATGTTTTCTTGACAGTTCAAGAGTTTAAGTTTTTTGTGACCACCTCAACTACCTGCATAAATGTACTTTTATTTTATTTTATTTTTATTACTTATGTAATCAAATCAAAATGTAGAACTCTGTGTTGTTGCTAGTTCTTAAGTGGTTATCAAGCTACTATACAGTACTATAGCCACTGTTATACATTACATTGATTTAAAGTTAACAATTTGATTAGATCAAAACTGTAAGGTTGAATGTCTATAAAGAAACACTTACTCATTAGCTGATCAAAATCATGAGCATTTTCATTTTGGTGAGTGGCAACTAAAACAGAGTATTAGTTTATGTTTAACACTATTTAGTCAATAAACATTTAACATAAGTCAATTAAATAGCTGTATAGTGACAAAGAAAATGTCCTGTTTCTCTTCCTTTGCGAACACAGATGATCAGATAATCTCGTAACACTGATATTGTTCCTCTATATTATAATTCTTCTGTAGTTCTTGATCTTGTAAATATTACTGAGTATACAGCATAGAAATGTTTTATCAATGGGGATATGCTACCATACGTTCAGAAACTCCACGGTTAGTAGGTTGGTCTATGAGGAGGTCATTTCTATCATTTATATGTCTAAAGATTTTGTTTGGGCAAACTTGGTCTGGAAGGCAGGCCCCCAGTTTGTCAATGGCTTTTCTCAAAGGCACCTCCTATGGCAGTAATGATTTTTCACCCAGCAGCCGTGGAGATTATGTGGGAACCCATTACTTAGAGTGAAAAAATATGTTAACAATATAATATCTGGTCTCTTGATGTGAATGGCCATGGCTTTAGCTTCAAGGAGGGGGTTTTGAAGTTGCTCCAGTCGATTAACTGTGGGTAAGACCAAGGACTTGGAAGGGCAGAATGGGACAGCATTTAATTGCATTCGTTATAAAAGAGCGCAAGTAAAACAGTCTATAGCTATGGCAGCACCTTAAAGCCAGGCCTATATGATATATGTCTGTGGTGTCGCCACTGTTAGGCAGCAGAGTTTTCTCAGTAAAATACCACCAGGTCTGGACCATAAACCTGGGTGACAGACATCTGCTCTGCTTTCTGCTTTCACCCAGTGAGTGGCAGCATTCACAAAGCCCTCACATGAGTGTGTGTGTGTGTGTGTGTGTGTGTGTGTGTGTGTGTGGTGATTGCTCTCTAATGATGTAACACTTGGCCCTGGCTGGGTGGTTTTGAAGGCTGCTCTTGGTATTTCCTTCAGTAATTACCCATTCTCCCCCAAGCCCGATGCAGGCTGGCCCTGACCCACCAGTGAAGTCATTTGAAGCCATTTCAGAGGAAGGCTAATAAAAACCCACCTGCCTGGCAGTCCATGCAGACTGACTGGGATAGTGACACTGTAGGCTGTTCCGCATTACTAAGGAAACTGATTCTGATTGTCGACTTCTCTTGCCTGCCTCCCCCGACTCTTCAGGTCTCAATAGTTAGATTTCTGGTAATGCAGTTACAATTACTCAATTCTAACCCATTAGTAGATTAAAATGTATTCTATTAAACTGTATTTCTTAGTGATTCACATTTATAATTATTACTAAGGTATCTAAATATCATTATAAAGCCGTCCTCTGCCATCGGAATACTTAAAAAGCGGAGGTAACATTCAAGTTGTTTTTTACTTACAATGCTCAGAATATGTTATCAGATGTCTGCTCAGTGATGAAACAGAAGTAAGATAAAAGTATAGATATTTTTAAAATTCTTTGTTTAATCCTCATCATTATTTTAGATGGTTTACAAATGAACCTGGTATTTATTTTGTGTAAAAGTTGTCTACCCAGTATTGGCCACAAATGTTGGCTCTCTTGTTTTTTTTTCTTTTAAGGAAAAAATGGCCACCCTTACAAAATTATCGCTATCCCAAAAAAAAAAAAATCCAAAAAATATACTTGTTCTCTAAGCCAAGGTGTAAAAAAAACAAAACTATGAGACACTGTGTGCTAATTTAAAAGTGCTTCCTTTTGCTGGTGGGGCTCATCAATTCATAATTGTCATTTTTCTCTAGTTTTATGATAAAAACAAGCCTCTAACTCTAAGAGTGTTCTACAATTTAAGAGTGTTCCACAATGCTTGATTGTCCAGATTGAAGAGCACAGACAACTCCAAATCTTCAGTCCCTTCTGCAGTATGAGTGTTGTTGAGAGAGCGTGAATTTGCAGACAGAATCATTGCACTTTAGTGTTCATACAGTGTATTTACTTGCCTTTGCAGTTCTTACAGTACTGCTTGCTTCTAACAGTACTGCTCAGTCAGTTCTGTCCTCGAGGCTTAAGTATTTGTTTTTTCTCTGGCCAGAAGCAGGCCTTTTTGCCCTCCAGTAGGTAACGGACCTTCATAGGCCAGGACTTGCTGTGGGCTCTGACTGTGAGGGGGCATTAAGTGGAGAGGATGTGGTCACGGACAGTCGACTGTGTCGGTGTTGATGTACGCTGCTCCTTAAGCACTAGAACAAAGTCAAAGGTGAGAGAAATGGACTTCCTCCCGTGCCTGATGGAGGGAGATTCCTCTGCCAGTTGAATGAGTTGCTCTTCAGTGCTAAAGGGTCTTTTTCCTCAGTGTAAAGTTATCAGTTACTAAAGAATGGACTAGAGGTCAGTGCACACCGACCCTGTTGTCTAACAAACAACAACTAATGCTAACTGTCATCCTTACACTGTTCCAAGTCAAATGAAATAGAACAGAGGGAATGACAATATACCCATTTTCTAAATTTTCAATACACCATAAAGTAAAACGAGGCTCAACAATGAATGGAAATTGCTGTGTAAGAGAACATGAGACAGACTATATAATGTAAAGAATGTGGGTAGAGCAAAAGAGAACTGATTACATTAACATTGCAAATTATCATAGAACCGTGTGAATGGGAGGCACATTCCAGAACAAAGTAAAAGGGGGAGAACATTCTAGTACATCACAAAAACAGTGTGCATTGGGAGAACATTCTTAAAGAGTAGAGACGAACATTCTAGAACATTGCCGTTGGGAAAGAGTATTCAGGAACCACGTGAATGAGAGAGAACCTTCTTAGTATTGGTGAATGGGGGTAACATTCCAGAATTGTTAGGGAGAGAAGATACTCTAGAACTGTGTAAATGGGGAGAACATTTTAGAACAGTGTGAAAGAAAGAGAACAGAGAATAAGAATTGGGCCAAAAGTTGGAGAGCAATGTCAAACACAGGGGCGAATATTCTAGGCCTGTGTAAATGGTGAGAGAACATTCTACAACAGCACAATTGGTGGAGAATAACATAGTGATCCCAAATGCACACAAGAGCCAGTGTTTGGGTTTGTTGGTGTTTGTTAGTAAATGCTGGATTGGTGTGCTCGGGGCATAGCTGATCCTGGATGAGTTCTTCAGAGTCTGAGGTGTCTATCCCGTCCCACATGTGCGTAGGCCGTGAATGAACCTCGGGTCAATCTTCAAGACAGGTCAGGAAGGATTTTTTTAACAGTTCCTCTTCTGATAAATCCAAATTGACATTTACTCAAATTAGCTCTTCCGAAGTGACTATACCGGATATGGCAAGCAGAAACAGCAGTGTTGTGATTTCCCAGAGAAGTTTGGAAAGTTGTCAGGATGGTGAGACAAACAGCTGTGGAGCGTGAGGAGTTGCTGCAGGGGGCTCAGGCATGCACAGCAAGCAGGGGAACACGGCTGCTGGGATGACATGTTGGATGCAGATGCGTGCGTCAAAGAGCTTGATTTAAAGTGTAGAGCATGCAGTGAAATGGTCTGGCCTCATTCAGAAGTTCTTATTTATAATCAAAGCAAGGGTGTAAATAAGTACCATGGGCTGCACAAGCTACTGTGCTTAAATTGTACAGAGATTCTGAGTGAAATATTCCCCTTCTCAGCCCATTAGGCTACTGCTCCTGTGCCTAGTTACAGTTGCTTTTTATCATACCCAGAGAGCTTAATACAGTCCTGTATAGACTCATAATTTCTTATTTGGCATAGTTCTGGTTACAGAATCATTTTTTTATTTGCAGTTTTATTTGTAGTCACAGCTTGTGCTGTTCCCAGGTGCATCACTCAGTTTAAAGAAAAGATTGTAACAATGAAGACTCTGGGCGAAATTCTAAAAGAACAGGACTTTTACTGTTTACTTGACTACTATAAAATCAGCAACTGTTTTCAATCCTACTTATTCTTAAAGTTGTGCCTCCGCGTCTATTCAAATCAAAGAGACTGATTCCACAAACGTTAAAAAAATTCAGCCCGTTTCTCTCACTGGTTTGTCTGAACAACTTATTCAAGTACTAAGATAAATATCACAAAATTGACAAAAAAGAAAGTAGAGGAAGTGTGTGTGCAGGCATGTGTGTGTGTGTGTGTGTGTGTGTGTGTGTGTGTGTGTGAGTGCATCTGTACATGTGTGTGAGGTGTGTGTGAGTGTGTGTGTGTGTGAGTGTGTACGTGTGCCTGTGGGCCAGATGTAGCTCTGTGCTCTTGCTGGCTCTGTAGGCGGTGGGTGTTTCTGAACGTGTCGGCAGCCATATGGACAGAGGAGGTCTGGAAACATCCCATTACAAATCGTACATCAGAGCCTGACAGGCCCCCGCTCGGCCCTGTTTTCTTTTCACTCACGAGTGCAGCTGCTCGAGGCCTCTGGTCCACGGCCGCCACTTTAACCCCTCACTGCCCACTAGGGGTGGGAGAAAAAAAACCAATAAAACAGCATTTTGAGGACCAAGT
Source organism: Brachypetersius altus (assembly GCA_037974465.1). Taxonomy (NCBI): domain Eukaryota; kingdom Metazoa; phylum Chordata; class Actinopteri; order Characiformes; family Alestidae; genus Brachypetersius; species Brachypetersius altus. The sequence goes on from JBBPDB010000140.1 coordinate 15,984,986, forward strand.
ACTGTATAGGAATTCTATTATTTAACACTTTCATGTGTAAGTTAAGCTATTTCCAGTGGCAGCACTAAAATGCTACAAGTAGAGCCCAGGTGTGGATGTCTGTGTTACTGTGTGTCTATTGTCAGTTACTGTGTTTCCTGAGACAGATTATTTGCATGGGTAAACACATATGAGTAATAAAGCCTGATTCTGATAAATTACTGGTTTGTTATTTCTGAAAAAAAAAGAGTATTCCAAAGTGGATGCTACTTCTGTTTTTACCTATTTGTGTATATATATATATAACTGTTAAGAAGCCTTTATTTTTAAGAGAGTGTATCTATATTTTTAAAGATAACAGAGAGAGAGAGAGAGAGAGAGAGAGAGAGAGAGAGAGAGAGAGAGAGAGAGAAAAGAGATTTTTCACATTTTAATAAAATGGTGACTTCTGATTCTAATGTTCACTGGAAATGACAAAATGTTTTCATATATAAAAAGACATAAATAACTCAACAACTCATTAATATGAATTACTGCATCCTGTGTATGATAGCAAAAAATGTTGTAATCAGCCCTTGTGTCTGTTAACAGCTGTCTGGATAACTGCCTGGCCTAAAGCATAAAGGAGCAGCGCAACCAGTCAGAAATTCATTCATGTCTGTTGGTTCAGTTCTACACAGCCATTATGGGGTCAGTTAAAACCACCTCATCATAGTCTGGAGCAGTTCTGGTACCAAACACAACTACTTCCAGAGAAGATCATCACTGACCCATGGAGCCGAGTCATCAGTGGTTTCAGCTCCTCCCCTCAGACACTTCAGCAGACTCCAGAACAGTATCTTTCCTTACACTATCACAATCATGAACAGGTGTTGCACACAAGCATGTTGAGTTCCTTGACACACTGTTTTTGTATTTAACTTATTTTAGTTTAGTTTAATTTCGCTTCTCAGTTACTGTGTTTCCTATGACAGATAATTTGCATGGGTTACAAACTTGACCAATAAAGCCTGATTCTGATAAACCGATGGTTTGGCCAGAAAGAGCATATTGGCATATTGTTATTTCGGGAAATGGACGGAAGTGGATGCTAGTGGATGCTACTTCTGTTTCTAATTATTTATATATATATAGATAGATAGATAGATAGATAAATATATATTTGACTTTTAAGGATATGAGAGACTGTATCTATATATTTCTTCATTTTTAAATATAGCAGTATGTCATACAATGTCAGAAATCATATAAGCAAGCAAATAAAGCCCCCAAAGAAAGTTTTTGTCAATGAAATCTGTGAGTGTGAAGAAGAGCCTTGACATAATGTAAAAGTTTGATCCCAGTTTACATTTCAAAAATGTATCCTGGAAATCAAGGATATATATTTATCTATAAATTGACTACATTGATGGTAGTTTTGTGGAATCATTTTCCATCGCTTTAAAAAGTGTGCCTTAATGAATCAGCAGAAAGGAAACCAGTCTGTAAGCAGCAGTTCAGCAGGTTAATCAGCTCAAGTGTGCTTTAAATTACACTGATTCCATTTGATCCCTTAAGTATATCTATGTTTAGCTTTTCTCTGCAGTCTCCTCTTTCCCATCATGAGCTTCCTGTGTTCTTCTCTTTCTCCTCCATCACTCCAATAGTCTATGACAAGAATAGTTTTATTGCAAACCTGGGACGCTTTTATAGTACGTAGCCATATGAAAAAGTATCGCCCTGAAAGGCCGTCTCAGTCTTACTTGTTTATTTTTAATACAGGAGGAGCAAACGTGCTGACTGAATTATGAACAGAGTTGAACGGTGAGAGGGAGAATGTGTGGGAAAGCTCCGCAGCTAGACGGCCATTGTGGATTAAAGGATCACCACTTTCAGCAAACCACACCGCGCTCTAACCTTCACAGTATCACAATGCTTCTGGAAGCAAAACACAATGAATCCCCTTCAGATGGTCCTAGTGGTTCCTGCTCTCAGTCAGCAGAGGCGCGTGGGGTAAAATTCAGACAAACAGTACGGATCATAAAAGACGTCAAATTATTCTGAAGGTGAACATGCTGAGTTGGGCTTATGTCTCACAAGGGACAGCTCCGGTTTAAGAGAGGAAAGTGCAATCTTTTCTGTTTCAGCAAAACACAACACGACAAAACCCCAGTCAGCTCACATAGCTGGATCAACATCATTCCATTTGTAACTGAAACAATATGATTGAGTTTCTTCTGTTAAACTGAAAACCAGTCAAAGCAACATCCAGCATAATTAACATCCAGGTACAGCTTTACCTGTACGTATTTGGAGCGTGTCTCAAATATATGCAGACTAGCAATTTTTTTCCCCTTTCATGAAACTATAAGAAAACTGTGTTCTTCTTTGTCACGTTGTGCACACAACCATGTGACTTATAAAACTGCACTGAAGATAGAGGCCTTTGCAGACCCCTGCCTGTGCAGACCAATGACTTTATAAAGAGAACTGAAGAAATGAGTCACATTTACAATTCTTTTGATAGGATTAAATTTCATTAAAAAAATACAAAATCAAAATTGAATTGACTACTAACACAGCAGTGGAAGGCAGACAATAATTAACACTGAAAACAGTCAGAGAATTTTATTTCAATCAAAAAACTAATATATATAAATATTATAAAATATTTCCTTTCTAGACTGACTCTGGAAAATCATGCTGTCATCACAGTTCTGACCACTGCAAAGTTATCAGGAGAAACATGAACTATCAGATATTTATCAGCAGTTCCACCTCCAGCACTGCTGAAGTTGAAAGGATTCTCCACATTCTCAGTTCCAGCAATTCTGGGTCTGCAGTAACATCTGGATCTGCTACTCTTTTAGTGTGGAAGCAAATGGAGAGAATCTGCCTGTTTGCATGCACAGATCATGGCGTGAGACCACTTGACTGTAGTAGTAGATCCAACTTTTCTGCTCATTCAACAGAAGAAAATATCTCACTTGTGTGTGAAAGACACTTTCCCAGAATTATAAAGCCAATTCTGTGCAAACGGTCCAACATTCAACAGTGCTTCATTCTTTAAAATAAAGGTGCCAGGGGGGATTCTTTGGAGCTGTGCCAGAGAACAGCCACATTTGTCCGGCCACATCCCTCAAGAGCGGTAATTCCCCAAAGAACTATTTTTGTCAATGAAATGTGTGAGTGTGAAGAAGTTAAAAGTGCTTTTTGAAGTTAAAACAACCTTGACATAATGTAAAAGTTAGATCCCAGTTAAAGGCTCTTCCCAGAAACATGCACCCAAGTCTAGAATTATTAAGGAGCCTTCATTTTTAAGGGTGTCTCCTGAAAATCAAGGATACATTTACAATGACACATTGATAACATTGATAACTGATAACAATTAACCTTAAAATCTGGGTCAGCTAAAAAAAGTGTTCCTGTGCTATCTCCTACTCAACTGCAGACCCTTTGAGATGATGGCAAAACACAACTTATGACAGAAGGAGGCTGGAAAGCACCACCATGATAAAAGCCAGAGAAGAGAACTGTTCTTCATCAGAGTGAAAGAAGCATGACTTCATGCTCAGCCTGTCCCACAACACTACTTATGTTTTTCTATGTAGTTCATTTGTCCCAGTACACCAGCCAATGTTAATATGATTACACTGGCATCAGAGCTATTAGCAGTGTTTATCTATGATTGAAATTATGCTTGTAGAACAGGCAAAAAGCAGTAACAAAACAAGGCCACTTCCTCCTGAATTATTGGTGTCCTTGGCAAAGATGAGCAAACAGGCCATGGAAAAACGTCTTTGCTGCTTGTCTTATCCTTGAAAATATAAGATAAATCAAACTTTTAAATCAAACAAGCTATAATTATTCAATATAACAACAGTGTGTCATAATAATTGGCCATAATAACATCTTCCATAAATGACCACTTGTTACACTGGAGTTGAAATCTGAGGTGATACGTAGGCCACACCTGCTTGAGGAATATGGGGAAGGTCAGATAATACATAAATGAAATTAAACAAAAGGTTTATACTCGCCCTTTATAAATAAGGGAGAGTCCATATAAGGTAGAATCATAGTTGAAAATACCTCCTACGCCTACCATTAAGAGAATGCATGTGTATTTTGTCCTCATGCAACAGGAATGGACTGATAAGCAAATCATTGTTCAGACAAATCATTCTGCAGACACCAAGACCTCAAACTGCAGCTACTTTATCACAGCACATAGACATTTTCTTTTCTGTTTTTTCAAACCCACCTGTGATGTTTGTTGCTATGTTTTAATAACATCTTTTGGCAAAAAAAAAGCAAGAGACCATGAAGAAAATTCCCACAGTAAAGTATGTGTTATCTTAAAAGAGGAAAGTGGTTGGCAGTTAGCAATCTAGAAATCATTGTTTTCATCTATACAATGGTTGGCAATGATACTGCAAGGTACAGTATTTTATACACACTATTGTTTTTATTACTAAGTTCAGTATTAATAACACAGTTACATTTAAGTATTAATAACACAACAGTTATATTTAATAGTGCCTTTTTTAGAGTATTTCACAGAGCTGTATGGAATTCTCTTATATGCTTGCAGAGATGCATCTTTTGACATTTAAATCCAGAATGTTTTTTAGAAAGTCTCACAGCGCCCCTTTGTGGTCATTTTAAAGATGAAACAGTTTAATGATAAAGATTAAAAAAAAACAAAACTACATTTTATCTCTCACATATTTTATTTAAAATGTACAACGGAATACTGCTGCTGTCATTTCAGCTGGATTGAATATTTTCCATGATACTGTGAATCTGAGAATGAGGAACTTTCTGTTGTTGTTTGTGCTGGCTTTAGCTCGGCCACTAGATGGCAGAATTGCATTCCAGTACAATTACCTCTTCTCAACACATAATGGTCAAAATTAAGGCAAGTTAAGGACAGCTAATTCCTAATACATCTATTCTAGGCATCCACTAATCTGTTATCTCTAGGCAGACATGGAGTCTGAAGAGTTGTCACCCTCTCCACTGTTATCTTGATCAAAACTAAAAGCTGACCCCTAAAGGCATCATGAACTGCCACTTTCACTCTAAATCCTGTTTCTTCTTATCAGAATGGCAGTCCTACTTTTCCACTCCATAGGCTCTTGGCCATCACTTCTGTGATTACACAACCAGAAAAGTCTTTAGAGTAGCATGTAAAAACGCACTGTATTGGGAACAAAAAAGACATTCATTTAGTATTTATATGCTGGAGGGTCTAAGTGCTTTTTGCATGCTGGGTGTCCTGGGTCAGTTCTGAGAGGGGCACTACAAATGCATTCCTTGAGGCAAAACTGCATCTTAGAGTTTTCAGCCTGCTCCGCTGGGCACTCTCAGGCCTCTCAGCCCCGCTGCATTGTGTTTTATCCTGTGGTCAGTTACTGTACAAAGACCCTGCAGGATAACAGCTTGTGTTTAATGGGGAGGGAAATGCTTTATAGGGGAGATAAAAGAAACTGTCCAGAGGTTTCAGCCTACAGGGAGCTTAGTAACATCCAGCCAGAGATGCATGGTCACAGGATCTGGAGGAAATACAGACATAGAAGTAATGGGAATGAAAGTGGCATGTTCGAGTGACTGCTCATGTCTTCCTGCCTAAAATCAACGTCCCCATCTTCAAACAATAAGATATGACATGAGATATGATATGACGAGTGTTTCAAGTTTTGCACTGAAGCTATGAGGCTAATTTAGCCTACATGTAGACCAAAGGGTCAAAATTTAACATTGTGAAAACTTAATTTATATTTACATTTATTCATTTATTCAACAGACACTCTTCTCCAGAGTTATTTATAACATGCTCAAACAGTGAAACTCAAACAAGTTCAGAAACACTATAAGATAAGCCCCATAGCATCTTGGTCTTGTTAAATAAATAAATACCAGGGTAGAAGGGGATTAATTAGGTGCAGAAATGCAGTTTACATGATGCCCAACTTCATGCATAAATCATCACACACTTGCCTCAAACTGCAAATGTTTAATGTAAATTAAATAGACTTTCCTGTGTAGTTCCTGGCACTTTCTGACTTAATATGAGATTTTAAGAAGTTACATTGTATAGATAAAAAGCCACCTTGACCCTTGTTTACTTAATTTCTATAGATAACAGCATTTCATAATGTATACAATCATATAACTACACATCATATAAGCTAGTATTAATATGTCAATACTTAATAACCCAACAGAATCTAGAAAAGAGAATGTGATGATTAGGAATACAGTATGCTTAACGGTGATACACTTGTGGCTATAAGCATCCATTAGTTGTTAGCTGTACAGTCTGAGTTTTCTGTTCCTGTTGCATCTACATAAAGCCTAAAGTGTCAGCTACATATTTATTCCTGTTTTGCCATCTAGCCCACTTTAGCATGAGTACCAAACTTGTCTTGGCCACATCTGGGTTAAGAGGCAAGTTATGTAAAAAAATTTGATTTTCAGCCAAACCTTCCCTGTAAAACTCCCAGTGGCCTGGTGGTGAGGAATCTTGATTCTTGATTAGATCAGATTCTTGATATGGCTGAATCTTGGATTAAACTCAACTCTGCAGGAACCAAGAACTCATTAATTTTGTGATGAACATGCTGAATAATTTAAAAGGCTGGCTCTTTTCAGCCCATATTGATTTAAAGGAGGTGCTTTTCCTGGCTATTCTTCTATGTTTGTCTTACTTTTTTAAAGAATCAGAAATTATTAGATCAATCTGGAGACATCAGAGACAGAATTTTGTACGGCATTTTACAATGACAAGCCAGTACCTCTTCACTTCTCTTCTCTTCTCCTGTCTCTGAACCTGAGACCCTGTGATTTAATAAGCTTGAATGAAAGACCACCGCACGGTGCATTGCGGAATAGAGCTGGGATGAAAACTGATGTAGGCAGAAAGTGAGAGAAGGGAAATATGGAGGTTTTTAGGATACAAAAGTGAAAATGAGCTGAATGATGACATGCAGAAAATAAAAGTTTCTAGTTTCTGGTGCTTCCTGCAGATGCAGAAGATAAGAACTCTGGCCAGATGCATATTTGATAGCTTCAAAAGTACCGTAATGGATCAGTGTATGGAGATCTTGCTAGGTGCATGCAGCTTAGTAGGACCAGCGAAACCAGCTGGACACAATAAAAATCATCCTAAAGCACAAGCACACGTTCAGCCTGGATCTGTTGAGGAAATGCATGCGACATGTGTTTGAGCTTCAAAGAAAAGAATAGGATGTACTGTGTTAAAGTATGTTGGGAAATGATGAGTATGAGTGATGAAATGAATGTTTTGGCTGTAGCCAGGACAGAGAGTGAAAGAACAGCTCAGACTGGAGTCCCTTCAGACATTAAAGATGCTAAAGGTGCACCTAAAAAAGAAAAAAGAACAAGCGGCAACACAAGTGATTGCTATTCACTTAACATGCCTTGACTTTCAGGAGGGAGAGAGTAAAAAAGCAGAGGCAGCTTTGATGTCTGTTCTACCTAACAGGGGGTGTGCAAGAGCACCAGGCACATAATGTATTCTCCAAGAAATAGTCTGGGTAAATTTCACCAGAGAGAGAATGAGAGAGAGAATGAGAGAGAGAGAGAGAGAGAGAGAGAGAGAGAGAGAGAGAGAGAGAGAGATGTGCTTTGCAATGTGCTTCCGTGAAGTTTGAGACGGAAGTGAGTGAGGCAGGCTTTTCAGAGGAAAACTAATTCAGAGATTTGCAGATTCTCCTGGGTGCCTCCAGGGGTTCCCATGATGCATGATGTTGCACAGCGCACCACAATCTCCCACCATCCCGCTTCGTCTTACTGTGTTCGATGCTCGGTGTGTGCAAAGCTGACTGACAGGAGATCCCCTGGTGGAGCTCCACTCCCTCTATGCTCTTCTGCATGCTCAAGCACTGTTTATGCTCCATTCCACAGCTCTGCAATACTATATTCCCTAAAAGCCAAAGAAAAGCGCATAGCAAGTGACAACAAGCCACAAAATGTCATTGAAAACATCATGTTACTGTAACTCAAAGGAATCATTTGACCCCAAGGAAAGTCTAATTTCCATTAAAATCCCCCAAGCCCAGTGTAGTCGATCTTTGCGATTGTAAATTAACATTGGAGCTGGGGTGGATAGCAAGTAATAAATTATTATAAACACCAGTTGACATCATGCAGACTTTGTGGCTAACTTTTCACACATCAAACTACAACTGTGTTATGTGGGTTCTAAAGCTTATGTGGGTTCTAAAACTATATGATATACCAGAATTTATGACAATGGAAATACAGAATACTGACCCTGCTGTTTTCAGTCTATTTTTAGAAATAACAGTGTCATCCCATGTCGAAAACCACATAAGCAAAACAGTTTCAGGCAGGTGGATGATGGTTTAGGAAGACACTTTGCATAATGCTAATTGCTGGTGTATGAGGTTCCATTACGTGTTAGCTACAAAAGGAACTCAAAATGAAAATTTGGTTTATACTAAGACATTCACATGGTAGCCTAAGCTCTGATCTGCCTTTTCCACACATCTACGTCACTATAAGCCTCAGTAGATTGTTTGTGTTATGATTAAAAGATAAGTCTCCTTCTACAGGATCGCTGCTATCTCCCTCCATAGAAATCCTTATAAGCTCGCCTTCATATACATTCCACAGACACACACACACACACACACACACACACACAGAGACAGACAGACAGACACACAACATATCCACTTCAGATGGTACCAAGCAGTGCAGATTACTGCTCTATTTGATACATAGTCAATGCCGGATTAGCATCCACTCAGTCCAGATGAAGAGTGTTGAAAACACATTTAACCTCCTGGCCATTAATATGTCATGCATTACAGGTCTGTTACCATGATGGAGGCTTATCTTTTAAAGCTTCAAGTGAGCTTTTTCATGTCAGGGTAATATGATTAACACAGCTTCTAACACGAAATACACAAAATACACCTTAGTCTGCAAGTGTCTGTAACCTAGAATAAACACAGAACTAAATTAATGTATGAAAATAAAAAAGAGAAAAATGGAGATACAAAGGCCTTGCTTTTCCACATAGATATCATCATTCTTCTCTTGGTGCTACTGTACTGTGCTGTGCTGTTTACTCTCAGTAGTTTTATCTTGTTGTGCTGAAGGTTGGAGCAGTTAGAGCTGAATAATGGGGACGAGATTATGGGGTTAAGTGTCTAGGTCACTGTGTTTGGTTAGTAAGAGTCCTGGGGAAGAACAGGCAGCTGAAATAACTGCAGCACGTTTTGCTCGTTCAGGCAGCACGTTGCCATGTTACTGCACAGAACCCTGATCTGGAATCTCTGCACAACTGCTGCTTTCAATACTGATGACCATCACACTCATATTCATCATTCACCACTATATGTCTTGCTGAATTATCTCTCAGTGACACATGAAGAGTTTCATTCCTAAACGCTATATAGCATATTACTTTGTACTTATGGATATAAAAAATAACAGATGATGAATAATGCAAAACTCCAGATGTGCTTCTTGCAAGCAGACCCTGTTGTCTAAAAGGGCAGCCCACACCTTGGTGCTTGGTGACATTTTCTATAGCCATATTGAGTCCTAAACAACATTGACAAGTCTGCATCACTTCAATAAAGGGCTGGATGCAGTTTGTTAGCAATAGTAACTCTTGAGTAATAGTTACTAGCAATACCTGACTTGTACATTTCTTCCAAATGTTTAAACTGTGATTCCAAAGCACTGAAATGTACTGTACACAGGTACTGTTTGCTAACAGATAAAATGTTAATAGAAATCTCTCAAGCTGACTGTAACGGCTGACGGCCGCTAGGGGCCGCTGTTTTTCATTCCGTTTTGTTGTGCTTGTTCTGTTCTGTTTTCTTGCTGGGTCTTTGTTGGGTTTTTGGGACTTTTAAGTTGATAT
>JBBPDB010000140.1:15996519-16008763 GCA_037974465.1 Brachypetersius altus
CTACTACTACTACTACTGCTACTGTTACTACTACTGTTACTGCTACTACTGCTGCTATGGTTACTACTACTACTGCTCCTACTACTGCTGCTACTACTACTACTACTACTACTACTGCTACTGTTACTACTACTGTTACTGCTACTACTGCTGCTATGGTTACTACTACTACTGCTTCTACTACTGCTGCTACAACTACTGCTACTACTGCTACTGCTACTCCTAGTGCTACTACTGAAAATAATTGGTATTGTTGTAATTAAAGTAGTTGTATCATTAGTTGTGGTTAGTACATTGACTAAGATGCGCCTAAATGAGTGTTTATCTGATGCCATGAAATTTCACATTGGACACTTTTCTCCCTGGATTTTTTTTCAAATAGCACATCCAGAAATCACCTTGCTAGTGATCTCCAGGTAATTTGAGCCCTGATCCACATTTTAATCAATGTAAAAAAAAAAAATTTTTTATATTGAGCCTTGGCTGAATATAATAAATAAAATCTTAGAAGATAAATCTTAGAAAAAAAATCCATGTCAAGAATGGGAGGGTACTGATGAAGAGTTCTGGCCGATTTTTGGTCTTTTGCCTCTGTCTGCGTCAGACACTCTCCCAGTGTGGCCTCTCCCCTCCCCCTGTTCTCTATGTCGCGCCTGAGTGGTCGGGGGGGGGGGGCGTGTGTTCGTCAGTGATGAGGAGCGTGTGTTCATCAGTGATGAAAAGGGGTGTGAATGAGAGGAGTGTGCAAACAGTGTGTGTGTGTGTGTGTGTGTGTGTGCGTGTGTGTGTACATGACTTGTGTGCGTGAATGCAAGAACGTGCGGTTGTATATGTGCACCTGTATATGAAACCAGTCTTGAGAGAGAGAGAGTAGCGTCGCACTGTTGGGGAAATCCAAGGTCACTGGCTGGAGCTTGGTCACATGTGCGAGTGTGTGTGTATCAGACTGAGCATGAATGTGTGTCTGGCTATGTGACAGAGAGAACGAGACACACACGCTTGAGGCAAAAGCAGGGAATTTCATCAGCCTTTCTATCAATGTACGGTAAGCACTAAACTGTGTGTGTGTGTGTGCGTGTGCGTGTGTGTGTGTGCGTTTGTTTTAAATTGTTGTAGTGATCGTTCCCTCTGTGCTTGCGCAGTGAGTGATCATGCACTGGAGGTGATGATGCTTAATACTGAATGACACTAAGCAAAAGATGCCGCCGGGTTCTCCTCAGTATTGTATCCGTTTGTCCCAGAGTGAGATTTTGTTCCACATGTGAGCTAAAGTTTATTCCTGAATCATCTTTGATGTTCATGCCAGGTTTTTCTTGTAATGAAAACTTCTTAAATAGCCCATATCATGGAAAACCACATTCCCCCTTTTGAAATAAGATTTTATTTAGGTCATTGTCAATGTTTAAAGTTTACCAACCTCTGCATTGAAACTGACCTGCAAACACTGACAGTTCATATCAAAAGGGATGTTCCAGCTTTTCAAATGAAGATTTTGAATGAGGCACACGAGGGACAACCAATTAGTGCAGTTTAATTCAAAGGGACAAAAAGAGTTTCAGAAATAGTCGTGTAAAAATGTATTTATGGATGATTTTGGCATGTAAACCCACATAATGCTTATAAGTAGAAGTCAGTTACGAAAAAAAACCCAGAAAAGGATATCAAATGAAGTATCTGTAAATTATACAAGCAGAAATGTATATAAACATGTAAATGAACACGATACCAATTTTCAGGACTGTATGTTTTCTCCACATCAAAGTTTTTTGTTCATTGCAATTAAAAGACCTTAGTCCTTTAACTATCGATTACCAATAAACACGCAGGACCTATCAGATCTCAGCTTTGTGCTTGAATGTGCTCTTGCAAGAAAGGAAAGACGGTCATCAAAAAGATATGAAACATCCATTGGTTGAAATATGATTCTGGATGATGAATGACTCATTCCTTTTGACTATCTTATACATAGTTTCCGTTGTTTGATGCATAGTCTTCAGTGTAACTTTGAGTGGCTTTGATATTTTGTTTGATTTGGGCAGATGTCAGAGGAAAGCTGCATCTGTGATAATGATCGTGCCACATTTAACCACCGTTTCAAGAATCCATAATAAACCAGACCAACAGTATTTGCAGTGTCTGCATCACAGAGACTGGGGTATGCAAAAGTAAGACAGAGGCAGAGAGAAAATGAGGTTGTTAGTGGTGAAAAATTGGGAGTGCAACGCCTACAGTCACTGACAGATTTTCCATGCAACAGTAGCTCCTCTGTGCAGAGGTTTGATTAATTCACATGTCTAGGTTTTGCAGTATACCCTTAAAAATGCCAAAAGTGTGCTTGCAGCAATGCCCCAAAAAAGTCATTTGATTCTGGTCACTAAATCTTTTGGTGGGCTCCTGAAAGTGCTGCCCCTATCAATCTCAGGTGGTACTGAGAGAGAGCACCATCACTCTCTCTGGGTGGGTAGGATCGTCTTCTCTGTCCCCCCACTCACCATGATGCTAGACAGCTTGGGCATCTCTTAGCTGATGAACAAAAAATAGCAGTTAGCATTCTCCTCTAAGCATGTTACGCTGTCCAATTACATTGCTGTTATACCATTTTAAAAATATGTAACTGGCTTTATGTGGCTTTTAGGAAGTTAAGTAAATTGTTTCCTTAGGTCTTATTGTGAAACTGTGTTATTAATATTGCATAAACTGCCATAAATATAAACTTCTGACAAAGCTGCCAGTGTTCTGTGTGTTCAACATGCTAAGATGTTTTTTGGGTAGTTGGTTGTGTGAATATCTCTTTAAAGGGAGACCATGGCTACAATTGATTGGTTGTACAGTGAGGAAGACAGGGATTTGAACACCCTGCGATTTTGCAAGTTCTCCCACTTAGAAATCATGGCGGGATCTGAAATTTACATAGAAAAGACCTGGAACCACAGTTTCAAAGGTCACTGTCGGTAGAACACTATGCCGTCGTGTTTTCAAATCACGCATTGTACAGAAGGTTCCATGCTCAAGTCCTCACATGTCCAGGCCCATCTGAAGTTTGCCAATGACCATATGGATGATCCAGAGATGGCCTGGGAGAAAGTCATGTGGTCAGATGACACCAAAATCGAACTCTGTGTGGTCTAAATTTCACACGCTGTGTTCGGAGGAAAAAGAAGGAGGAGTGGCATCCAGAGAACCCCATCCCTGCTGTGAAGCTGGGGGTGGAAACATCATGCTTTGGGGGCTTTTCTGAGAAGAGGAAGAATGATTGCACTGTATTCAGGAGAGGGTGAATGTATTGTGACATTCTGAGCAACAGCCTCCTTCCCTATTTTATTACTATATTATTACAGTATTTACCCTACTTATACAAAAGAAAATGCCTGTGCATGAATTACAGTGCAGTCTGTATAATGGTAATTTACTTTATTAATGTTTCGGTATTTACATTCTAGCACTGCAGGAAAGTCAATGTAAACTGTACAGTACAGATATGGTTTATCTTTATCATTTTCATTAAGAATATTTGGGGGCATATTTAGGGTTTACACTATAAAAATAGGCATTTTGGGGCATTTATTTTTACCAAAACTAGGGCTGGGATAGTTAACGTGTTATTATCGCGTTAACGCATTATTTACTTAACGCCGACAATTATTTTATCGTGCGTTAACGCAGGTTTTTAAAATCCTTTTATTTTGAAAGTCGGTGCTTTCACCGCAGTAACGCACGCAGGGGGTTTTCACATCTCGGCCGCATCTTGGCCCTTTTTGCAGAACGTACAGATCGCCAGTCCGCCACTGAAAACCAGCGCTGAGGTATTTAATATGGACATAAATGACTTGAAGCATAGGAGCACTTAAAAGATTCATACTCATAAGTAATGAGTAATCTTTATTCTTTTGGTTCCCTCTAAAAACAATTCCCCTAGAAATTTCCTTGAGAGGTCTTTAGCCCTTAGTAGTTTAACCCCACAGTGTTACAAGTTACAAGTAAGGAGAACATCTTAATGTCATATAGGCAGGGGTAGCGAGGTGCAGATGCAGGGTTCCATTTGTTGGTTTTTATTAACAGACACAAACTCAAAGGACAAAAGAACATAACGAAGGCATGATTGCCAAAACACAAAGAAACATAAACTACATTCAACATGAAAGACAGGTTGGATGAGGGTATGTATGAGGGGCTGTGTGATGGTAGCATGAGGGTAGACCAACACAAGGGCAAGAATCATAGGAGCTTACATACAGAAAGGACTGGGGCATGAACCAATCAACAAAGACAATTACGTAAACTCAAACACAGGACAGCTGATAGAAAATGTGAGGCTCAACACCCAACTGAACATTTCAAACTAAGTGTCTCCTATATACAACTTAAATGGCAGCCGCTGACTGGTAACAGTATCTCATGCTGCTCTTACTACAAGCAAGTAGGTCATTTTTAATGACAGAATTTACCTGAAATGGGCGTCCCAGAGCAGGAAATGCAACAATCCAGCCTAGGATCAAACATTGCTTCCAGCTAGGTCTGAGCTACTTCAATAACACATGAACAGACTTCCCCTTTGATCTGACAAGCAAAATTCCATTGGTTCTTTTTTTGAACTGTTCTAAAGTATTGTTTTCACTTGTAGGAGATCGGTTCTTCTTCATTCCTGGTTCCTTGCCTCTTTCTTTGTTTCTCCTGTTCCATTCCTTGCATCTCAAAGTAGTAGGCAGATGTTGAAAACCATCATATGTCTTTCTTATCATGTCCAGACGAAAAGAGCACTCAGAGTTATAAAATTAAATCAGTTTGTGTCAACTGAAAAATAAGCAGCCAAGGCTTGCTGAAAGAAACTGTAGAACAAGACTTGAAAAAATAACTCTGAGAATACTTTTATCTAATTTGACTCTTCCTGTCTCAAACTTAAGGACAGGGTACAGTAATATGTGGAATCTTCTATGGTCATTAGCTCCCCTCCAGTGAAGATCTGGACAAATACAACATAAACAACAAGGTGTCCCACTACAGGCTTTGCTAGAAATACCTTCTCTCTACAAAACCCTCACCAGAATAGGCTCTTTGTCACCCTGTGGTAAACTGAGGATACACTAGCAACCCAAAATATATTATTTTGATGTTCCTCTGCAGTTCATCTATAGATTGTCGTGGTCAGAAGAAAATATTGCATCTACAAAATATTTTACACAAGGTAAAACTAACCTAATTTCCAGTTTTATTGCAATTGCAACAATATTATTGCACACCATTGTGTATTTGTCCTTTTTTATGGATTTTTTGTATAAGCCACATTGTTGGTTAATTATGTGGGGACATTTGAGCAGTTTTACATTTAAGTAAAACTTTGCTTTTAAGTACATTTCTTCAACAAAAAACAAGTCATTTTAAAATGCAGTTTTCAATTTTGAAAGAAAAAACACCAGTTTTCAGATGATACTCAAGGCTCCAGTCCAGTTTTTGTTCTGCTACTGTAGAGAAAAATATAGTTTTGCGCCATCTCTTGCATAACCATATCCATCTATTGACCTTATCTGTAACCATTAAATTTACACATGAAATTGACAGACTTTGTAAATTACACATTATGTTGGACTTTTATCTAGAATACAGCATATTCTTTAAATTGAATATTCTTTAAATTGGATAGACAGTGTATTGTGTGTGTTAACTGAATCTGTGGTGTTGTGCTGTGTGTTGGGCTGCATCAATAGAAGTGACAAGTACTGGTGAATAAAAGGCTTTTGATAGTGATAAGCGGACACTTCTGTGATGATGTCAGCAGCTGCCAAGCTGCTGATTGGTTTAAACACACTAGAACACAAACAGAAGCCTTGAACTGCTCTGCTATACACAGGCAATAGTGTTTCCATGACAACTGAGGAGGACCACGGATGCAGGGAAGAGCTGCTGGTCCTTTCACTGGTCATCTGTTCTAACTGTATCATGTACACACACACATACGGACACAAAGACACACACATACACACACATCCATGTACACACACACACACACACACACACACAAAGTCATTACTGGGCCAAGGCCCTGCTTGCACACTCTCAAACCAGCTTATCGGGGCTGTGTAGCAAAAAGGGATGGAAGGAGGGGTGTGGAGGGGGAGTGTTGAGGCACAATCAGAGGAAGCATGGCTGTGTGCTGATTATCTCCCTCTCCGAGCCAGCAGGCTGCTCAGAGCAGAGAAGGGGGGGCAGACATGAGCTCTTTACTGCAGCCAGCAGTAAGAAACTGCCTCAAAACTCTTTATCAACTCTTCATCTGCTCTCTCTGCAACTGGAAAACTAATATGAGTGATCAAAACACACACACACACACACACACACACACACACACATACACTCACACACTGCATGTATTTAAATATAACTGTCCCTCACTATGATGTCCAGAAATGCTCACAACATGACAGCTGTGTGAAGATATAGGCTAATGTTGCATGAAAACTACGGCAATATCTTCAGCACTATTTACTCTGTTGCTGATCTAAGTTCTGCTTAACTCAAAGGGAAGAAAGTGTCACTTTTGCACTTGCTTGTCTACTGGGAAGATTGTTTTTCCCTATACAGATTTGACCTACTTCCAAAGCTCCTGCCCACACGTCTCTGAGAGGGAGATAAGAAAGAAGAAAGATGGGAAGAGAGAGAGAGAGAGAGAGTTGGAATGGTTCAGTTTTCTCCCCTTCAGCTGTCTCCCAGCAGGAGCTCTAGAGTAGAGGATTCTCTATGCACCCCCCAACACACATACCACCACCACCACCTCACTCATTCACTCGCCTGCTCTCCGCCTCCTTTTTCTTTGCTCTTTCAAATACCAGCTTAAGAAAAAAAACACAGAAAAGGGCAGATAAAATATGAATTTACATACTGTGACGGGCCGTGACATTAAGAGTGCCTGGTGCCTAATTTGTCAAATTACTAGACAGAGGATTACAATGCAGTCCAAATCAGCTCTGTCACACATGTTTATTTTAGGCTCTGTTTTTCACCAGTATTTATTATCTAGAGGGTTGAATGATGTTTCATTACATAAGTGTGAATTCCCAAATTATCCCTCATTTAAACTCTTGGGAAATGCCTGATAGTGACATCAGGACCAGGTTCTTATAGACCATGTAGGTTATAGAGTGTAATACTAAAACCTTTTTCAGACCATTTCAAAACACAGCTGCAAGCAATTATGGTCCAAAATGACTTTGTTCTATTAAGTTATTTGCTCTCAATGTTAAAATCGTATTCTACAAAGAGACAGTTTTTTGTTGAATAGGAAATTCAGTCAAATAAAAAAAAACATATAGTTCCACAAGGTTCCATATTAGGACCGCTGCTTTTTTTCACTGTCCATGGTGCTTCTAGTTGAGATGAACTCTCATAACGAGGCTGAGTATACACAATTAAGCATGTTCAGTCTCTGGGACACCAGTGCACCTCAATGAATGTGTGTCTGTTTATGTTCCAACACGTATTTGAACTTATTTACCTTTTGTAAAGAAAAACTTACATTAATTTTTTTTCATTCAAGTCATTGTATATCTTCCTACAAAGTTTTTTTACTGTATTTATGAGAAAGTATGCAATTAAATCATATTTTGTTCATCATTTGGTGATGAACCAGCTTAGTTACATACCAGACAGTATGCTTTATATCAGTCACCTCAGTCTCTATATTATCTAGTGCCAAGAGCATACACGTGTGCACACACTTACACACACACACACACACACACACACACACACACTCAGGCACATACTTCTGGGCCACTTAAGCTCTCGTGCACCCACACAGTCTCACTTTGGCAAAAAATAGAGCTTTCTTGAAGCAGTCTGAACACACACGCCTCACTATGAAGCAATGGCAATCCCCTTGATCCGCATGCTGTTTGATATCAAGCTTTTCCAAATCTTCGGAGTGTACTCACCAACTTTAACAAACTAGCGCTGACACAAGATAAAAGTCATGAAAGTCATGCTTGAAAGACTAAAATTCATGCAGTTTTAACCAAAAGCTCTTCAGGTTGAAGATTCTAATATACTGTAGTAAAACTAATGTACTGCACATAGTTTAATGAGTTTGGACTTCTTAGGCTAAGCGTCAATGAAACTGGCTTGAAGCATTTCAGAGATTTTTGTAATGATGTTCTGAAGCTGCCTTTTGTTTTCTAGTCAGACACTCTTATGCATACAGTAACAGTGGAAAAGTTTTTTTTTATCTCTGCAAGTGGAATGTGAATGATGTTGGTATCATGTGCTGAGCTTCATAGTATAGGTCATAGTCCATTTGTCGCTATTTATAGGATTATAGAGAGCAGTGTGTCAGTGGTATGTGTGATCACTTCTCTGGCACTCTGCTGATGAGAGTGAAACTCATACCCAATGGGCACAAGCCATGACCCATATTTACTGCCCATATTGGAAAGGTCCAGATCATTGCTCATAAATCTCCACTCCAGAAGCCTATCTATAGAAATGGGGTAACGGTTTGCATCTGTTGGTCATTTGTTCTACACAAGGCCTAGTTATCTGTGTAAATCCATAGAAAAACATATTGGATTTGGCCAATTTTCTGTTCATAAACAAGTGCATTTTCTTTGTTTTCTCAAGATCCCAATATTTTTTATTATCATAAGATTAAAAAATGTTTCCCCACACCTCTGCAAACTCAGTTCAGTAACACTTTACATGACATTGCATACGCGTGCCAGCACTCCAGAATGTCATGGAAGGTGTCATATTCTGTCTTGACAGATTATGTCCATTAATATGACAGTCTCATTACCATTAACAACAGTTTCTATGACAATTACCACAATGTTTGATGTAATGACATAAATTAGCATGGCATAAACCAACATGACATCAAACACCGTGGTATCTGTCACAAAAATCTGATACTGGTAACGTGACACTGTTGTATTAATGAAACAAAAAACTGTCATGACAGCTCGTGACAGCCCATGACACCTGCCTCATGCAGCGGGGGTCATATAAGGAGTCAACTTCAGTTGATTTCTTTGGTAAACAAAGTTTTGTTCTTACAAGATCTCAAATGAATTATGTTGCTATCTCAGTTTCTTTATCCTGATTTTCGGAAAATGAGCCTGTTATCTTGGGAAAACGACATTTCTTATCTTGCAACATGTACTAGTTCAAGACTTCAAGGCAACTAATAAAATAATTAATTATCTTTAGCTGTCCAGGACATTCCGCACAACAGGTCCATACCATTTGAATGCCTATATTTGTGTCCAGTCATTTATATGATACAAGTGTAACCATTTTAAAGCACTTCTATATATTTTGCTCTTGTTTCTAAATACATTACAGAAATGGTGTCTTGATGTTTTATTATAAACCTCATGGGACAATTATAGAATGTCCCAGTACTCTTTCTACACACCCTTCCATTTTTTAGCTCTAGAAGGCTATTGTCCTGCATTCAGTGAACTCAGGCCCTGTTTCCTCACCGCAGTGGGTTTAAGTGTCCACCTGTCCCTCTGTCTTCTCCACTGCAGCTTTGTTGAGTGTGCAGCCTTGCGTCTCTGGTGTGTTGGCTCTGACCTCGTTTTTTCACTCTGCTCATGTTTTTCAACTGACCTTCAATAAAGGCTGGGTGCTGTCAGTGAGATTTCTGCCTGTGTGTCTGCTGCTATGCGTAGCTTTGACATGTCCACTCCTATCTGCACACACAAACACACACACATGCACACATCTCTGCATCAGTGGAGTCTGCAGACGCACACAGACACACACACTCCATCTGTCAGCGCAGGAGTTGCATGGCTGTATATGAGGCCTAGAGCTGCTCCTCAGTTCTCTCCTTCTCTCTCTTCGCACACATGTGCTCACAAACACACACACACACACACACACACACACACACACACACACACACACACACTCACACACACAAACACACACATCACAGATGCCCATGAGACATCACTGAGCATCAATTTAATTCCTTCTGCAAAACATCTCACTACACACTCCAGCACTTTCGGCTTATTCTATCCCAAAAATCAGAAACGCTGCAAATGTGTTTCATTTCTATTATGGAAAATACTGAACACCATCTAATATCTTAATAAGAAATTTAAATGTATTTTATCTATGAATCTGCAGGATTAAGTACAAATGTACATGATGATTTATATACTTTTACTTTTCTCTTCTACAGTAAGAAATAGTCTTAAAGATCTTCATTAATATTTAGTTAGATCATTTAAAAATATTTGTAATCCATTATGTAAAAAAGACAATACAGCCATATTGCATTGTGAATGCACTGTAAATATTATGCGTGCAATCAAGATTTTCAAACAAACTCCATTAATTCAAGATGTAATTAGACAAAATAGCATTACTTTAGGCCAATTAGAACAAAGTGAAAGTGACCATTTTGTTATACGTGAACACACCACAGCACACAGCGTGAACAGCATGAAACCAAGTGAAGCAGGGGGCAGCTACGAACACAGCGCCCAGGGAGCAGTGTGTGGGGACAGTACCTTGCTCAAGGTACCTCGCGGTCTTGGGGATCGAACCTGCACTTTCTGGTCACAGGGCGAATGCCTTAACCACTAAGCTACCAGCTGTAACATATTTCTTCATAATAATGGAAGATAACTATATATAGAAAAGTATTTCATTTCGACGGGGGTTAAAAACAACAGTCAGCAAATCCTTTTCAAGGGGCTCTGTGGATTTCGAACAGTTTTACCTGCACATACACACACACACACACACACACACACACACACACACACGTAAGAATTAAAGTAGGTCCCTAAAAACTGCTGGCACAAGGAGGGTTGCATAACACACACACCTGCGGCCGCAGTGTGTCACGTCTAGCCAGAGACACACACAGTCTGAGCTGAGAAAACACTTCAAGAAAAATGTGTGCCAAAAGGCAGGCTAGGCTGTTGAAAAGTAAGCCTTCGCAAATCAGAAGAGCCCCCTAAGCACAGTGAGGGAAAATTTAGGGAGCATTAAATGCATGATAGCTCACACTCAGCCCAGTTCATACTGTAATGGGGCCAAGGAAACCAGAGAGCATGTGTAGAGTATTTGGAAGTTGTCCTTATCTTCTTAAGTCTTTATATTCTATGGTTCTATACAGGCTATCAGCTTGTTTGTTCATTTTAATTTCAAACAATCTGTGTTGGGATTTTATGGTATAAATAAAGAGAGCCTAGTAAGTGCACTTGCACTATATTTGAATGTTGTTGCGATGCTTGTGTCAAAATCTTTTGTATAAAAACATATAATACATAATTACACATAATTACTCGCCTCAAAGAGTTGATATTTATATTTATATTCAGAAAAGTTATTATAATAACATAAAGTGTTTCATTAAAACAATGTTAACATCTGAAATGAAACACAAAAATAGGTCACACACATCGCTGATCTGTCCACAATTATAGTAGCATCCAACGTTATGAAATATTGGATCAGAGTGCTTAAATAAGCTTTTGTTAGTCATGAAATAAAACTTTTACATATATATTGAAATGGAAATGTCTTGCCACTGCCCAGAAACTGGATATTGTTGCAGGAAAATGCCGTACGCATCAGTATTCCTGTTATGTTTTCCTTTTTGGAGAATATATTTACATGTATCCCTTAGACAAGCAGTCATTTTACTTTATTTTGTATACAATGACAATCATCAACAATCTAGTTTAAGTTCCGGTTTATCTTATTAAAGATTAAATGTTGTTATTTATTGTTATTTTATTTTGCTTACAGAAAGTGCTGTATATGTGCTGGCATGTTTCATGTGTTTATTAAGCAAACAAAGCTGTAGCGCAAAGTAGAATAGAACAGAATATAAAGTAAATATACAGGTAATTGTATATCTGAAAGGTTAACCTTACAAGAGAAGGAAAAACATTCTTATTTTTGATGTATGCTGATGTAAGAAGATTTTGTCTCATATAAAGAACAGCTCCTGTTTAAAAGTGTACAAGGTTTTCATACGGCAGTGACAATATATTAGACTCAGATTCAAGAAACTGAAAAGTGCTTGGACACATGCAACTCATACATGCCCACAAACCTACACTCCAACACGTTCATGCACACAGGGCTTCTGCTTAAATACTTTCTGCTTGGATGGCATATGTGTGTGTATGTGTGCATATGTGTGTGTTTGCACTAAGGCTGCACGATTATGGCCAAAATGTTAATCACGATTATTTTGATTAATATTGAAATCACGATTATTAAT